>SJYX01006053.1:163804-208028 GCA_006410675.1 Oreotragus oreotragus
CCCCCCCCCCCCCCCGCCACAACAAACAGCAAGACAAGAAGGCTGTGACACCCCCAGCCACTGGGCTAGGCTGGACTGCGGGCATGGGACACCCAGTTCCACTGACACAAAGCAGCAAAGCTGTGTTGTGTCAAGGAACAGGACTCTGGACTAAAAAGAAACCCCCACATCCTAACCAGACCTGGGCAGGGAGGCCTCTGTCCCCAGGGATGCTGTAGAGGGATTTCAGGATGGCACTGGTAGAGCAGGGATGCTAAGACAGGACGCTTCCTCTTTGGTGAAACCCAATCCCACTCTGACAGGACACAGCCCAGGAAGACAGAGCCTGGGGAACTGGGCTGACTGGAGGAGAGGGCTCCCAGGTTGGCGCGGGCTTCCTGCCTTCCATCCTCTACTGGTCAGGGGGCCAGGTGCGCAGACGGGTCGTGGGTGAGGAGACCAAGCCCTCAGGTTTCTGTCCTTGGCCTGAGCTGGTGATGCTATGAGTGCTCAGAACAGGAGAAGCAGGGCCAGGACCCATGTGCTCAGCTGTGGTGGCCTCTGACTCCATGTGCGGGGACATGGTCCAGACCTACAGGCTATGATGCATGCTGGCAGGAAAGAGCAGACTCCAGTCAGCTGTGAGGATCTGCAAGTCTTTGCTGCACTGCTGGGTGTTTCTAAAAGGAGGGTTTTCCTCACCAGTCCTACCAGATCCACCCAGAGGCCACACAAACCACGGGCATGGCAGGTTTGGCGCCATTTCTGGGAGTTCTGCCCCCAGCCTTCTCCCCACCTGCCCTCCTGGGTCACTGTGAAGTGGACCCAAACCCTGACCACTCTGAGGTCCCAGCCCAGCCAGGCAGGTAGGCGGCCTGTCGTGCCGTCACCAAAACAGGTCCTGCCAGACAGCATGTGCGGCTAGAAAAGTGATAGAGGAAAGAGAAAAAAGACCAAAATAGAAGTGAGGAAAAATACAACTAGACGCAATGAGATCAAGTATTACTTAACATAGAGAAGAGTGGGACCAAGCCCAGGTGTCTAACAGGAGGCTTGCTCCACAATGTAGGGGCACATCGGCAATGATCTGTGTCACAGTCCTTAAATATTCTGCCTTTAAAACATTCTAAACAAGTGAAAATATTCTAAGCAAAGGCTGAAGCGGAGAGCCCACCACACAAACGTGCCTGATCATGTTTGGAAACAAACGCGTGTGCGGAACAACAAAGGCTCAACGAGGTTCACTCTGCATTAGGGGAAGGGCAAGTTCTATTTCCTTCTTTAAACAGTACTTTTATACATTTACACATCCTACAGTTTCTGTAGTGAGCATAAATAATGCTTCTAATTAGATGCAAACATTTAAAAATACTTATTACTTTCAGACTGAAAAGACATCAAATACGGCTCAGCTTTTGGTGGTTCCTCTGCGGGACTGAGACAGGAGAATCACTGGAAATGGTGCTGCTGCTGAGCTGGGTGCCGGCTCTGGAGCCGCGGACGCCCTGAATAGGCAGCTACTGGGAGTGGGGGGCTCACCTCCCCACCATGCAGGGCCTCCTAGGCTTAGCAGCGCGTCCTCCGTGAGCATCATGGGATGAGAGGCCTCCGGGACCTGAGCCCCCACCCCCAACTCCCACAGCGGAGAAGACCTCCCATCCCGAGTGAACACGCCCCTCCTGCCTTCAGGCACATGGGTCTCATCCAACCAAAGCTGGTGGAGGCAGCTGCACATAGAACACTGAAACTCCAAACAGCCTCCCTACCCCTCGAGCATAATGCAAACCCAGAAATTTCTCAGCTTCTTTTCTCTCCTGACAGCCTTCTGTTGCTGCTTTTCTGGCAATTCTCCACATCATCTTGACAGCATCTTCAAAGGCTCATGTTCAATGGAGCACCCCCCCATCCCAGATTCAGGAGAACAAGAGGCTCAAACCAGGCTCCATCCGACCATCAGAAACGGTCCTGGCCACCTCCCAGGTCAGGGAGCCATGGGCTCCACGGGCACTAGATGAGCCCAGGAGACAATGTCAGGTCATCACCTACTGTGCACCCAGCACTATGCACCCAGCACTCTGCACCCAAGACTATATCCAGCACTCTGCACCTAGCACTGTGTACCTAGTACTCTGCACCCAGCACTGTGTGCCCACACTCTGCACCCAGTACTCTGCCAGCCACCCCAGGGAAATGGTAAATGGCAACAAGATAAGTAGCCACATGTATGGCCCCCTATCTCAGCAGGTTCACCATCTGGCCAAAGCGGCAGAAAACATACACAGAAAGAATGAAGGTAATATTTAAGCCCTGAACCAGGTGAGCTATTAGAAGCTCAAGACTGAACATTGGGTTTGCAGGATCTGAAGTCAGGGAGGGTGTGTGAGCAGGGCAGTGGGCGTGGCTGGGCTCCCAGGGTCAGGGAGGCTATCAGGGACAAGGAGCTAGGGGCTAGGCAGCTACAAGGAGGAATCCGGGCTGAACTGATACAGAAAGTGACGAGTTATGGGGATGTTCATAAAGGAGACACTGAGAAAAGAGAGGCTGTGTTGGACGGTAAGGTGGGGAGAACTGGGCCTTGGGGCTCCCAGCAGGGACCTGGGGTGTGCATGTGTGTGCAGGGGTGTGTTCATGTGTACAGATGCTCATGTATGTGCCTGGGGGAACTCAGTGTTGCGGGTCTGGATACCCAGCCTGCATACACAGTCTGGATACAAACTTGTTTTCCCATAAGTTAACTAATAAATGTTGATCAAGTGGCTGGTATGATGCATCGGTTTTGCTCTGCATCCTTATGTGTCTTTGCTGCTGAGGGAAAAACAAGAGGAGCTCCGACGATTTACAGATGAAGAAGGACCCAGCGGCCATGGCATCTGCGTCCATGGATCTCAGAGTCAGATTCTGTACTTTAACAAGCCCCCTGCACACAGTAAGCATCTCAAGGTGGGAAGCCAGACCCAGGTTGAAAAGCCTAGGATCCAGCCCTTGGCTAGTCTGGAGGGCAGCTCAGTGGTCACCCAGCTCGACCCACCATGTGCCAGATGAGCAAACCGGGGTCTGAGAGTGCTAACTGGTTTCCCCGTGTTCCCCCTTTTAAGATTTCACTGTCACCCAGTTTGGGGCTAAAAACCCCAAGCCATCATTTCCTGACTGCAGGTTCCCCCCTCTGTTCAGAACCTGCCACTTCTCATCATGCGTGTTGTCACATGAGGCCACGGGATGGAAATCTGCATAGCTTCCAGTATGTTTTCAAAACCAAGCACAGACACACCTGCACGCTGGGCACATCCCAGGGCTGCCCCATGGTCATCGTGGTTACCAAATGCTGCACCCGTTTCCACCACAGCCAAGGTGCAGCTGAGACACATCATCTAGATGGCACGTTTGTATACAAACAACCACACTCTACGGAATGATACACCCAGGTCTCAGTCCAGCAACTCCCTGAAACGGTGGTTTTTACGGTTCTTTTGTGTAGAAGCAAAAGATCTGAGATCTGCTCCAGTTGAGAGTAAATAATAAGCCTGGGCGGCGACAGTGTGTCATCACCAGGCGGCGTGGAGCCACATGCCAAGTCGTGGGCAGCAGGGAAGGGCCTTGTTCCCGGGGACAGAGAGAGGATGAAAGAAGGGTAGGTAGGATTTCTTTTCATTTGACAGCTTGGAAAACTCCCATTTCGTCTTGATAATGCCAGCTCCTCGGTTACAATTTAACACCTATTCCAAGAACAGTTGACGACCGAATGTTAGTGACAACACAACGCCAGTTTCATGCGTGGCCAGATGATTCCTTTATGTCCTCAACGAGCCCACGACAAGCTTGTCAATCTGGCCACATGGGTGTGGGCTCCGCAGACGGCCCTGCCATCTGCTGTCCCGCATGCGCCCAGAAAGCGTCTTGGGAGCTGCCGAGCACGGAATAGCTCTCCAATCACCAGCCGCCTCCCTGTGTCCTCCATCACCCGTGAGGCTCAGGATGGTGAGGAGGAAACTGGCACCAAGAGCTTAAGGATGTCTCCTCTGGGAATGGCACCTTCCTTGCAAAACTCGCAGCAAGCAGTTAGTAATGCAGGCGCACCTCCACAGACAGGAGGCTTCTGGTGCCAATGACATGGGGCTTCTTTGTAGGGAACCCTTATGTCTGGCTTCATCTTGTTTTCAGGAGCTGGTGTATTCATGTTAGAACCCTCCTTCCTGAACTGGGCTGAGGGACCATCCCCCATGTGTTCATGGCCCCAACACGCTAAGAACTCAGGCCCCACTGGGACACCGACTGGAGTCTGCAAAAGCAATGGCAGTTAAGACGGCTGCCCCAGCTATTAGTTCCCTTTTCTCACAAGGCTGGGGTTCGGGTTCCGATGTCTGGCTCCCTGAGTCCTTCTCGGAGCCTCATCTTTTGGGCAGAGAGCTCAGGGCCAGACTGATGGGCTGGTGTCAAAAGGAGCAATGTCACAAGGGGCCACCAGCCAAGAGGTATGGGGATGCCCTCGATGGGGCTCCAGGGTGTGTCGGTAGGTCAGGAACTGCATCAGCATGGAGCGGCCCCGTGACCAGCAGCAGGGGGTGGGCACGGCATCCTGGCTGGGCAAGCGCCAGCAGAGTCCCCCTGGGAGGAGGCAGTGCAGGCAGACACTGGACAAGTCTGACATTGTGGTCCCAACAGCTCAGCCTTCTGGGCTCATACGGGTTGGGGGAAGCTCTGCAGGTTGCGGGGAAGCCCCTGGGAAGGGGGTTTTCAGAGACTCCTGGGCAGCTCAAGACACCTCAAAAGAACCTCAAAACGGACCCAAAGAGATGTACTCCACCTCAAAAGTGACCCACAGAGATGCACCCACTTATCCACAGCCATGGTCAAGACAATCTGCAGACCCCAGTGCCACTCTTTTACCAGGGGTCAGGAATTGGGAAATAGATGCAGTGGCTAGGTAAGTCTGGGGTCCACCATATCCACACCCAGAGGAGACTGAGTGCTTGTCACAGGACCCAGCAGGAACCAGTGCTGGGTGACATCATCACATCCCAGGAGATGTTATCACATCCTAGATGGTATCATTAGTCTCAGGTGATGTCACACAACCCTGGTGATGTCATTGCAGTCCCTGATGACATCATTAGTCTCCAGTGATGTAATCACAGTCCCAGATGATACCACCATCCCAGGTGACATCATCACACTCCCAGATGATGTCAACACATTCCTGGTGGTGTCATCACAGTCCCCGTGACATCATTAGTCTCCAGTGATGTCATCACAGTCCCAGATGATACCACCACATCCAAGTGACGTCATCACATCCTAGGTGACATCATCACAGTCTCAGATGTCCTCATCATGACCAAGGCTTGAGCCCAGGTGTCCTAATTTCAGAACTTGCTCACACACTGACTTTTTGCAAATGAGATGCTTTGTGAATCAGCACATTTTGTTACAGGGGCACATGGTTTTGCTCCCACAAAGGATTTCCTGATTCTGGGAATAATGCCAGGCCTGGGTCAGAGCCCCAGATTCCACGTCCAAGTGTCCTCAAGCCTCCGGAAGTTTACAAAAAGAACTGAGAATCCCCTGAGGCAACTTTAACTGGAAAACCTGAAGGTTGAGGAATTACAGCAAAAATGAAGATTTATGATGAACTTCCTGAATTGCTTAGTACACCATGCTGGCCAACTTCAAAGGAAAATCTTAGTGAACCTGGGTTCGGTTCAAGGGATGAGAAACAATCATGAAAATCCATGAAGATATTTTATAGACAGTCTTAAACTTGTCTCCCTATAAGAGGCAGCTAGTCCAAGAAAAACAGAAATTAACCAGGCTTCATTGCCAGTGGACCCTTGAAAAGGAGGAACTGATGTCCAAGTCTGTTCTCTAGACTCTGAGGGTTTGAGTGTCCAGACTAAAATTGCCACAAAGAATAAAAGCTCCATCTGAGCACCAAGAGGGGGTCCAGCTACAGTGGCAGCCAGTGCTGGTGTGAGCTGGGGACAAAGTGGGTGACCAAAGGCAGGGGCCTCACTCTGACAACAGCAGCTCTGCTCGTCTCTTTGTCTGAAAACCTTTGAGCACAGATGCTCAGACCTCAGGACGGGAGGGTCTTTTACAGGAAGAAGCCTGGAGCTCGCAGCCAGGCCTGGCGATGGAGCTCTGGGCGGGTGGAGCCAGCCCCCGACCTTGCTGAGAGCAGGCAGGACAGGTCATGGGTCATGTCTGCAGATCATGTACGGGGTCACTATCAGCCGGCATTCAGCGAGAACGACGTTCCCCTCCTCGGAGGCTCAGGGCCTGTTGGGAGGAGGCCTCCAGTCCACCACCTCCCCTCGACTCTGACTTGGTGTCCACCCAACACCAGCTGGGCTTCAGCAGTGGGGTGCAGTGTGGAAGGCATGTGACTTCTACTCGAAGCCCTAGTAAGGCTGTCCAGAGCCACAGCTGGCTTCGAGGCCTGAGAACGGAGGCTCCATGCATCTCTGACTGGTTTCTAGAACGGAGGCTCCATGCATCTCTGACTGGTTTCTAGAGGTTGAGACCGAGGGGCTGCCAACAAGGACATTCCTGGGTGCCTCTGGGTCCCTGCCCGAAGGGGATTCTGGCAACGACATTCCTGGGTTCCCTGACTCTGCTGGCTTATCCCTGAAACACGCATCAGGTCAAACCACTCTCCTCTTGAAAAACACTTCCACACAGTGCAGGGCCTGATAAATTCAGTGTCCAGTCTCATATTTGACATTTGTCTAGGGGTATTTCCAGCATATCAGGAAGATAGAATTGCATTCACAGGTGAAGACCAGTAATGATAGATTTGCCTAAAGACTTAACACAGTGTTTATTTTCTTAATACTGCCTCAGGTCTGAAGGGCTACCGGCCAAGGTGGTCCTGAAACGCCAAGCGCACGCTTTCTGGAGAGAGCTTTCATGTGGCTTTCTCACTGTGGTCATGCTTCTCAAGCGTCTCACGCTACCCTTACACCCCTCATCTCCAGCTCAGATTAGCACCCGTTGTCTTTCAGTCTGGAAACAGTACACCCTTCAAAACAGTACAAGGAAAACAAAAACACAGCGAAGGCGGATTGGCTTAATTTTCATTTCAAGCAAACTATAGTTTCCATCAGAATTACAGGGAACCCAGGACGAACAGAACAGAAAATAACGTCCCTACAACTACCCGCCACAGATCTGACCATCACCGCTGGCAGCGGGAGTGGGGCAGAGGTACCAAGGAGCATCTTGTGGCAGATACGCTGCGTCCATGCTCCGTCCCGACTGTCCGACCGTCCTGGGGTTCCCACCCATACCCTCGTGCCCTGGCTCAGCCATCCACCACTCATTTATCCACGTTTGTCCACTCACCCATCCAGCATTCCTCACTGAACTGTGACTGGCCAGGGCTCAGAGGGATGATGTGAGAGAGAAGACACAGACGCGGCCCTCAGGTGGTCTGCAGTCCAGGGAGAGGACACAGCCGTGCACTATCTACCACACGAGGAGTAATAAAGGATTCCCTAGCGGCCCACTGGTTAGGACTTGGAGCTCTCTTTGCCGATGACCCAGGTTCAATTCCTGGTTAGGGAACTAAGATCTCACAAGCCTGAAGCAAAACAAATAAAACACACGGAATAATAAAATTGTTGCATAAAAAGTCATAAGCAAAGTGCTGCAGGAATCCAGAAGGACAATTAATTCATTGTTGGAACCTAAGATGACATTTAAGTTAGCTCCTTGGGAATAAGAATCGGGCTGAAAAGTGGGGAGCAGGAGGGAACTGCATGGCCCCAGCCTTGACAGTCCCTTGGACAGCAAGGAGATCCAATTAGTCAACCCTAAAGGAAATCAATCCTGAATATTCACTGGAAAGACTAGTGCTGAAGCTGAAGCTCTAATATTTTGACCACCTGACACGAAGAGCCGACTCACTGGAAAAAATCCTGATGCAGGAAAGTTTGAAGGCAAAAGGAGGAGGGGGCAACAGATGGTGGGATGGCATCATTGACTCAATGGATATGAGTCTGAGTTAACTCCAGGAGATAGTGAAGGACAGGGAAGCCTGGCGTTCTACAGTTCATGGAGTCACAGAAAGTCAGACATGGCTGAGCAACTGAACAACAACTCCACTTCCCACTTCCCTCCCTCTTCCCCTTCCCCGGAGATGGGAACAGAGAGAGGCTGGTAAAAGACCAACAAGGTCTGAAGCTCCGATTCAAAACCTGATGACTACAGGTGACAACTCTGTGCTGTATAACTAAAATTTGCTAAGAGGATAGAACTTCAATGTTCTCAGCAGACAAAAAAAAAAAAAAAAAATGTTAAAAGTGTGATAAGATGGATGTGTTAATTAACTAGATGGGGGAATCCTTAAAATATTTTCAATTAAAAAAAAAAGACACTCCACAAATATTCTTTCCAGTCTTCTCCCCCAATACATATATGTAAGGCTTGGAAAACAGGGGAGTGTCCCACCACACAAAGACTTTTGTATCCTTTTTTCACTTAAATTGTTCTAGTATCCTTCCACTCTTTATGGTGGCCTCAATGTTGGGATGATCTTTTATTTATTTATATTTGGCTTCACTGGGTCTGTGTTGCTGTGCATGGGCTTCTCTCTGCAGTTGCTTCTCTTGTTGGGGAGCACAAGATCTAGAGCACAGGCTCAGTAGTTGTGGCCCACAGGCTTAGATGCTCCTCGGCATGTGGGGTCTTCCTGGATCAGGAATCGATCCTGTGTCCCCTGCATTGACAGGTGGATGCCTCCCCACCAGGGGACCCCTGGGATGAACTTCTTCATGAATGAATTACTGTCCTTTTCTCTCTTTCCTGTTAGATTCTCAGACTGAAATTGCCAGACCAAAGCTGCTGTGTATTTTCTGCTTTTCGACTTATGGAAACAAAAACTTGCCTCATTCTCTTCATCCTCATTGACCATTTTCTGATTTTGGTTAATTTATTAGACAATGAGGCCTCTCATCCTTAGAGTTTATTACTGAGGTTGCTGATTTTAAACATGAAAGTGAAAGTCACTCAGTCGTGTCCAACTCTTTGCAACCCCATGGACTGTATAGTCCATGGAATTCTCCAGGCCAGAATAATGGAGTAGGTAGCCTTTCCCTTCTCCAGGGGATCTTCCCAACCCAGGGATCGAACTCAGGTCTCCTGCATTGCAGGTGGATTCTTTACCAGCTGCGCTACCAGGGAAGCCTGATTTTAAACATATATTTTAGTAATTCTTCTGCTGTTCAATACAGTCCTCTGGGTCAAAGGAAAGGGAAAAGTGGGCGTGAGGGACCCAGTTGTGGCTAGAAGTGGGGCTGGGGAAGAACTCCCTGGAGGAAAGGAGCCAGAGAAGGATGGGTTCTCACAGAGGCAGAGGCAAGTCCAGGGAGGATTTGCCTCAGGGAGGAGAAAAAACCCTGGAGTTATAGTGAGGAGGGCCCAGGGGAGTGTGAGCAGCTCAGGGGTGGCGGCAGGGAAGGCAGTTCCACCTGACAGCACTGTCCTTGCATGAAACACTACGTGCAGGCTACCTGCCTGGGAGGCTGTCTACCTGGGAGGCTGTCTAACTGGGGAGGCTGTCTACCTGGGGAGGCCGTCTACCTGGGAGGCCGTCTACCTGGGGAGGCTGTCTACCTGGGAGGCCGTCTACCTGCCTGGGAGGCCGTCTACCTGGGAGGCTGTCTACCTGGGGAGGCTGTCTACCTGGGAGGCCGTCTACCTGCCTGGGAGGCCGTCTACCTGGGAGGCTGTCTACCTGCCTGGGAGGCCGTCTACCTGGGGAGGCCGTCTACCTGGGAGGCCGTCTACCTGGGGAGGCTGTCTACCTGGGAGGCCGTCTACCTGCCTGGGAGGCCGTCTACCTGGGAGGCTGTCTACCTGGGGAGGCTGTCTACCTGGGAGGCCGTCTACCTGCCTGGGAGGCCGTCTACCTGGGAGGCTGTCTACCTGCCTGGGAGGCCGTCTACCTGGGGAGGCCGTCTACCTGGGAGGCCGTCTACCTGGGGAGGCTGTCTACCTGCCTGGGAGGCCGTCTACCTGGGGAGGCCGTCTACCTGGGAGGCCGTCTACCTGGGGAGGCCGTCCACCTGCCTGGGAGGCCGTCTACCTGGGGAGGCCGTCTACCTGGGAGGCTGTCTACCTGGGGAGGCCGTCTACCTGCCTGGGAGGCCGTCTACCTGGGGAGGCCGTCTACCTGGGAGGCCGTCTACCTGGGGAGGCCGTCCACCTGCCTGGGAGGCCGTCTACCTGGGGAGGCCGTCTACCTGGGAGGCCGTCTACCTGGGGAGGCCGTCCACCTGCCTGGGAGGCCGTCTACCTGGGGAGGCCGTCTACCTGGGAGGCCGTCTACCTGGGGAGGCCGTCCACCTGCCTGGGAGGCCGTCTACCTGGGGAGGCCGTCTACCTGGGAGGCCGTCTACCTGGGGAGGCCGTCCACCTGCCTGGGAGGCCGTCTACCTGGGGAGGCCGTCTACCTGGGAGGCCGTCTACCTGGGGAGGCCGTCCACCTGCCTGGGAGGCCGTCTACCTGGGGAGGCCGTCTACCTGGGAGGCCGTCTACCTGGGGAGGCCGTCCACCTGCCTGGGAGGCCGTCTACCTGGGGAGGCCGTCTACCTGGGAGGCCGTCTACCTGGGGAGGCCGTCCACCTGCCTGGGAGGCCGTCTACCTGGGGAGGCCGTCTACCTGGGAGGCCGTCTACCTGGGGAGGCCGTCCACCTGCCTGGGAGGCCGTCTACCTGGGGAGGCCGTCTACCTGGGAGGCCGTCTACCTGGGGAGGCCGTCCACCTGCCTGGGAGGCCGTCTACCTGGGGAGGCCGTCTACCTGGGAGGCCGTCTACCTGGGGAGGCCGTCCACCTGCCTGGGAGGCCGTCTACCTGGGGAGGCCGTCTACCTGGGAGGCCGTCTACCTGGGGAGGCCGTCCACCTGCCTGGGAGGCCGTCTACCTGGGGAGGCCGTCTACCTGGGAGGCCGTCTACCTGGGGAGGCCGTCCACCTGCCTGGGAGGCCGTCTACCTGGGGAGGCCGTCTACCTGGGAGGCCGTCTACCTGGGGAGGCCGTCCACCTGCCTGGGAGGCCGTCTACCTGGGGAGGCCGTCTACCTGGGAGGCCGTCTACCTGGGGAGGCCGTCCACCTGCCTGGGAGGCCGTCTACCTGGGGAGGCCGTCTACCTGGGAGGCCGTCTACCTGGGGAGGCCGTCCACCTGCCTGGGAGGCCGTCTACCTGGGGAGGCCGTCTACCTGGGAGGCCGTCTACCTGGGGAGGCCGTCCACCTGCCTGGGAGGCCGTCTACCTGGGGAGGCCGTCTACCTGGGAGGCCGTCTACCTGGGGAGGCCGTCCACCTGCCTGGGAGGCCGTCTACCTGGGGAGGCCGTCTACCTGGGAGGCCGTCTACCTGGGGAGGCCGTCCACCTGCCTGGGAGGCCGTCTACCTGGGGAGGCCGTCTACCTGGGAGGCCGTCTACCTGGGGAGGCCGTCCACCTGCCTGGGAGGCCGTCTACCTGGGGAGGCCGTCTACCTGGGAGGCCGTCTACCTGGGGAGGCCGTCCACCTGCCTGGGAGGCCGTCTACCTGGGGAGGCCGTCTACCTGGGAGGCCGTCTACCTGGGGAGGCCGTCCACCTGCCTGGGAGGCCGTCTACCTGGGGAGGCCGTCTACCTGGGAGGCCGTCTACCTGGGGAGGCCGTCCACCTGCCTGGGAGGCCGTCTACCTGGGGAGGCCGTCTACCTGGGAGGCCGTCTACCTGGGGAGGCCGTCCACCTGCCTGGGAGGCCGTCTACCTGGGGAGGCCGTCTACCTGGGAGGCCGTCTACCTGGGGAGGCCGTCCACCTGCCTGGGAGGCCGTCTACCTGGGGAGGCCGTCTACCTGGGAGGCCGTCTACCTGGGGAGGCCGTCCACCTGCCTGGGAGGCCGTCTACCTGGGGAGGCCGTCTACCTGGGAGGCCGTCTACCTGGGGAGGCCGTCCACCTGCCTGGGAGGCCGTCTACCTGGGGAGGCCGTCTACCTGGGAGGCCGTCTACCTGGGGAGGCCGTCCACCTGCCTGGGAGGCCGTCTACCTGGGGAGGCCGTCTACCTGGGAGGCCGTCTACCTGGGGAGGCCGTCCACCTGCCTGGGAGGCCGTCTACCTGGGGAGGCCGTCTACCTGGGAGGCCGTCTACCTGGGGAGGCCGTCCACCTGCCTGGGAGGCCGTCTACCTGGGGAGGCCGTCTACCTGGGAGGCCGTCTACCTGGGGAGGCCGTCCACCTGCCTGGGAGGCCGTCTACCTGGGGAGGCCGTCTACCTGGGAGGCCGTCTACCTGGGGAGGCCGTCCACCTGCCTGGGAGGCCGTCTACCTGGGGAGGCCGTCTACCTGGGAGGCCGTCTACCTGGGGAGGCCGTCCACCTGCCTGGGAGGCCGTCTACCTGGGGAGGCCGTCTACCTGGGAGGCCGTCTACCTGGGGAGGCCGTCCACCTGCCTGGGAGGCCGTCTACCTGGGGAGGCCGTCTACCTGGGAGGCCGTCTACCTGGGGAGGCCGTCCACCTGCCTGGGAGGCCGTCTACCTGGGGAGGCCGTCTACCTGGGAGGCCGTCTACCTGGGGAGGCCGTCCACCTGCCTGGGAGGCCGTCTACCTGGGGAGGCCGTCTACCTGGGAGGCCGTCTACCTGGGGAGGCCGTCCACCTGCCTGGGAGGCCGTCTACCTGGGGAGGCCGTCTACCTGGGAGGCCGTCTACCTGGGGAGGCCGTCCACCTGCCTGGGAGGCCGTCTACCTGGGGAGGCCGTCTACCTGGGAGGCCGTCTACCTGGGGAGGCCGTCCACCTGCCTGGGAGGCCGTCTACCTGGGGAGGCCGTCTACCTGGGAGGCCGTCTACCTGGGGAGGCCGTCCACCTGCCTGGGAGGCCGTCTACCTGGGGAGGCCGTCTACCTGGGAGGCCGTCTACCTGGGGAGGCCGTCCACCTGCCTGGGAGGCCGTCTACCTGGGGAGGCCGTCTACCTGGGAGGCCGTCTACCTGGGGAGGCCGTCCACCTGCCTGGGAGGCCGTCTACCTGGGGAGGCCGTCTACCTGGGAGGCCGTCTACCTGGGGAGGCCGTCCACCTGCCTGGGAGGCCGTCTACCTGGGGAGGCCGTCTACCTGGGAGGCCGTCTACCTGGGGAGGCCGTCCACCTGCCTGGGAGGCCGTCTACCTGGGGAGGCCGTCTACCTGGGAGGCCGTCTACCTGGGGAGGCCGTCCACCTGCCTGGGAGGCCGTCTACCTGGGGAGGCCGTCTACCTGGGAGGCCGTCTACCTGGGGAGGCCGTCCACCTGCCTGGGAGGCCGTCTACCTGGGGAGGCCGTCTACCTGGGAGGCCGTCTACCTGGGGAGGCCGTCCACCTGCCTGGGAGGCCGTCTACCTGGGGAGGCCGTCTACCTGGGAGGCCGTCTACCTGGGGAGGCCGTCCACCTGCCTGGGAGGCCGTCTACCTGGGGAGGCCGTCTACCTGGGAGGCCGTCTACCTGGGGAGGCCGTCCACCTGCCTGGGAGGCCGTCTACCTGGGGAGGCCGTCTACCTGGGAGGCCGTCTACCTGGGGAGGCCGTCCACCTGCCTGGGAGGCCGTCTACCTGGGGAGGCCGTCTACCTGGGAGGCCGTCTACCTGGGGAGGCCGTCCACCTGCCTGGGAGGCCGTCTACCTGGGGAGGCCGTCTACCTGGGAGGCCGTCTACCTGGGGAGGCCGTCCACCTGCCTGGGAGGCCGTCTACCTGGGGAGGCCGTCTACCTGGGAGGCCGTCTACCTGGGGAGGCCGTCCACCTGCCTGGGAGGCCGTCTACCTGGGGAGGCCGTCTACCTGGGAGGCCGTCTACCTGGGGAGGCCGTCCACCTGCCTGGGAGGCCGTCTACCTGGGGAGGCCGTCTACCTGGGAGGCCGTCTACCTGGGGAGGCCGTCCACCTGCCTGGGAGGCCGTCTACCTGGGGAGGCCGTCTACCTGGGAGGCCGTCTACCTGGGGAGGCCGTCCACCTGCCTGGGAGGCCGTCTACCTGGGGAGGCCGTCTACCTGGGAGGCCGTCTACCTGGGGAGGCCGTCCACCTGCCTGGGAGGCCGTCTACCTGGGGAGGCCGTCTACCTGGGAGGCCGTCTACCTGGGGAGGCCGTCCACCTGCCTGGGAGGCCGTCTACCTGGGGAGGCCGTCTACCTGGGAGGCCGTCTACCTGGGGAGGCCGTCCACCTGCCTGGGAGGCCGTCTACCTGGGGAGGCCGTCTACCTGGGAGGCCGTCTACCTGGGGAGGCCGTCCACCTGCCTGGGAGGCCGTCTACCTGGGGAGGCCGTCTACCTGGGAGGCCGTCTACCTGGGGAGGCCGTCCACCTGCCTGGGAGGCCGTCTACCTGGGGAGGCCGTCTACCTGGGAGGCCGTCTACCTGGGGAGGCCGTCCACCTGCCTGGGAGGCCGTCTACCTGGGGAGGCCGTCTACCTGGGAGGCCGTCTACCTGGGGAGGCCGTCCACCTGCCTGGGAGGCCGTCTACCTGGGGAGGCCGTCTACCTGGGAGGCCGTCTACCTGGGGAGGCCGTCCACCTGCCTGGGAGGCCGTCTACCTGGGGAGGCCGTCTACCTGGGAGGCCGTCTACCTGGGGAGGCCGTCCACCTGCCTGGGAGGCCGTCTACCTGGGGAGGCCGTCTACCTGGGAGGCCGTCTACCTGGGGAGGCCGTCCACCTGCCTGGGAGGCCGTCTACCTGGGGAGGCCGTCTACCTGGGAGGCCGTCTACCTGGGGAGGCCGTCCACCTGCCTGGGAGGCCGTCTACCTGGGGAGGCCGTCTACCTGGGAGGCCGTCTACCTGGGGAGGCCGTCCACCTGCCTGGGAGGCCGTCTACCTGGGGAGGCCGTCTACCTGGGAGGCCGTCTACCTGGGGAGGCCGTCCACCTGCCTGGGAGGCCGTCTACCTGGGGAGGCCGTCTACCTGGGAGGCCGTCTACCTGGGGAGGCCGTCCACCTGCCTGGGAGGCCGTCTACCTGGGGAGGCCGTCTACCTGGGAGGCCGTCTACCTGGGGAGGCCGTCCACCTGCCTGGGAGGCCGTCTACCTGGGGAGGCCGTCTACCTGGGAGGCCGTCTACCTGGGGAGGCCGTCCACCTGCCTGGGAGGCCGTCTACCTGGGGAGGCCGTCTACCTGGGAGGCCGTCTACCTGGGGAGGCCGTCCACCTGCCTGGGAGGCCGTCTACCTGGGGAGGCCGTCTACCTGGGAGGCCGTCTACCTGGGGAGGCCGTCCACCTGCCTGGGAGGCCGTCTACCTGGGGAGGCCGTCTACCTGGGAGGCCGTCTACCTGGGGAGGCCGTCCACCTGCCTGGGAGGCCGTCTACCTGGGGAGGCCGTCTACCTGGGAGGCCGTCTACCTGGGGAGGCCGTCCACCTGCCTGGGAGGCCGTCTACCTGGGGAGGCCGTCTACCTGGGAGGCCGTCTACCTGGGGAGGCCGTCCACCTGCCTGGGAGGCCGTCTACCTGGGGAGGCCGTCTACCTGGGAGGCCGTCTACCTGGGGAGGCCGTCCACCTGCCTGGGAGGCCGTCTACCTGGGGAGGCCGTCTACCTGGGAGGCCGTCTACCTGGGGAGGCCGTCCACCTGCCTGGGAGGCCGTCTACCTGGGGAGGCCGTCTACCTGGGAGGCCGTCTACCTGGGGAGGCCGTCCACCTGCCTGGGAGGCCGTCTACCTGGGGAGGCCGTCTACCTGGGAGGCCGTCTACCTGGGGAGGCCGTCCACCTGCCTGGGAGGCCGTCTACCTGGGGAGGCCGTCTACCTGGGAGGCCGTCTACCTGGGGAGGCCGTCCACCTGCCTGGGAGGCCGTCTACCTGCGGAGGCCGTCTACCTGGGAGGCTGTCTACCTGGGGAGGCCGTCTACCTGCCTGGGAGGCCGTCTACCTGCGTGGGAGGCCGTCTACCTGAGAGGCCGTCTACCTGGGGAGGCTGTCCACCTGCCTGGGAGGCCGTCTACCTGGGGAGGCCGTCTACCTGGGAGGCCGTCTACCCTGGGAGGCCGTCCACCTGCCTGGGAGGCCGTCTACCTGGGAGGCCGTCTACCTGCCTGGGAGGCCGTCTACCTGCCTGGGAGGCCGTCTATCTGGGGAGGCCGTCTACCTGGAAGGCCGTCTACCTGGGGAGGCCGTCTACCTGGGAGGCCGTCTACCTGCCTGGGAGGCCATCTACCTGCCTGGGAGGCTGTCTACCTGGGAGGCTGTCTACCTGGGGAGGCCGTCTACCTGCCTGGGAGGCCGTCTACCTGGGAGGCCGTCTACCTGGGAGGCCGTCTACCTGGGAGGCCATCTACCTGAGGAGGCTGTCTACCTGGGAGGCCGTCTACCTGGGAGGCTGTCTACCTGGGGAGGCTGTCTACGTGGGGAGGCTGTCTACCTGAGGAAGCTGTCTACTTAGGAAGGCCGTCTGTCTGGGGGAGATAGATGTCTACCTGGGAGGCCGTCTATTTGGGAGGCCGTCTGTCTGGGGAGGCCCTCTCTCTGGGGAGGCTGTCTGTCTGGGGAGGCCCTCTCTCTGGGGAGGCTGTCTATCTGGGAGGCCGTCTGTTTGGGAGGCTGTCTGTCTGGGGAGGCCCTCTCTCTGGGGAGGCCGTCTGTCTGGGAGGTTGACCTGAGAGGCAGAAGCGGCACTGGGACGGAGAGCTTTTCCGCCATCACCACATGAAGCTCCAGGGAATCCACACAGTCTGGATACTCGGCTGCAGCGTCGTCAGTCACAGGCTTAAAGACTCAGTTTTATCTCATCATGATCGGGAGAATACATAACAAAATCGTGACACACAGAAATGGTAAATCTGCTTTAAGGCTTAATAATCTACCTGTCAGCTGTCTTCTGTTCTCCATGCAGAGGTTTATGAGATTAAAAAAAATACAGTGATAACAATGTACATGCCATTTGGTATCCTGCTTATTTTTAAGAACCAACACTTACTTTTCGAATTAGTCTTAATAAAAATTAATCTAAATTGGATGTATAACATCGGACTCACTGTGTATAGGAGACTTTAGTGATCCCCATGCTATTAATTAATACCATGAAGCCAGTCTCCCCTGTTGGCTGCTTTTCACAACACTAAAGGAAGCTGTTGTGGAGATGGTATTGGGCTTCCGTGTGTTTTGAGGCTTGCATTCTGGTGGTAGATCCCCACGGTGACCACGGAGCCCACAACACAGTGCTTCAAGGCTCTCAGCCCACTGCGCGGGTCCCTGGGGATGACCACCACTTCCTCCAGACTGACTCTCTCATTCCTCGTCAGCTCAGGAGCTGAGGAACAGCACTTTACTGCTTTTGCAAACGTTTGCCTCTCTAATTACTCAGAACACACATTTCTCCATGTTTTCAGACCACCAAGATCAAATGTTTTCCAACACTTTTGTCATTTTCTCTGTTATGAATTATTTACTTTATAGTCTTTGCTGTTTTACATAATCAGTAGATTTAAACAACTGCTTTCAACAAATTCTCCACAGATTAAGAACATTTTTGAAATACACTGTAAATATCTCTCCTGGTGTATATCTTGCCTTAATGAGATTTCTAGCTTGTCTGGATTTCCTTGGGGGTCCAGTGGTTAAGACTCTTTAGAGTTTCACAGGTGGCTCAGTGGTAAAGAACCCGCCTGCCAATACAGGAGACATAAGAGACCTGGGTTTGATCCCTGGGTCGGGAAGATCCCCTGGAGGAGGGCATGGCAACCCACTCCAGTGTTCTTGCNTTTAGAGTTTCACAGGTGGCTCAGTGGTAAAGAACCCGCCTGCCAATACAGGAGACATAAGAGACCTGGGTTTGATCCCTGGGTCGGGAAGATCCCCTGGAGGAGGGCATGGCAACCCACTCCAGTGTTCTTGCCTAGGGAATCCCATGTTCACAGGAGCCTGGTGGGCTACAGCCCATGGGGTCGCAGAGTCAGATGCGACTGAGGGACTAAACAACAGCAACTTGTCTGTAACGCTGTGTGCGGTTGGCCTTGAGAGCACTGCCTCCCTCTCTGCGTGGGGACTTGCTCCAGGCGTCGACTCTAGGGTCTTTCTGTGGCCTGGCCCCTGGATCTCAGGCCCGAGCTGGCTGACCCCTGCTTCTCCCCATCCACCCGAGTCTAGCCGCAGTGGCTGAAGTGCCCGCCTCACCCAGCATGGGGGCCCTCTCACCTGTTCCCGGGTCTCCAGGTGACCAGGCGGCCAGGTGCCCCACACCTGTCATGCTGCAGGGACTGATGTGAAAGTACAGACTCACCTGGCTCAGTGGCCGAGGAGGGTCAGAGAGGATGGGGGTCTCAGACTGGAGCCTTGGAGGCCCAGAGAGTGGTTGAGGGGAGGGAAGGGGAAGGAAGTGGAAGCAGTCATGTTCCTGGTTCCCCACCACTCCGTCCCAGAACTCCTGTGTTTCCCCTACAGGCTGCCGTGCCTTGAAGAAAGCTCCTCCTTCACCAAGTGCTTGGAGACCCAGGTGGCAGGGCTCCAAGGGCGCCGCTCTGAACCTCTTCAGTCTGGGTTCTGCCTTTAAAGTGATGCCTCCAAGGAGGAGGAGGTGGGGCAAAGGGATCAGAGCAGCTTCCAGACCCACATCCCACGGTGGTGAGCCATGCCCAAGTGGAAGCAATGTGGCTGGGACACAGGACAGGGGCAGAGCCCCTCCAGACTCAGGGGGTGACCAGCGGCTGCCCCCAGGTACACATCCTGGACCGGACCCCAGGAAGGCAGATGCAGTCTGGGGGCTCGTTCCGGCCAGTGAAGATGGGTGAAACATGTCACCTGCAGGCCCGCACAGACATGGCAGATAACCGGACAGAGTGCCAACAAGCATCTGTACTTTCCAGCCCAGTGTTTCCCAAACTCGGTTCCAAAGGATACTGGCTCTATGAGACATTTGTCATCAAATAAATTCAGAAAAACTATCTACTCACCTCCTGCCTGGAGGGCAACACGTTTTAGTGCTTAATGTCTCACAATAAAGGAAGAGCTTAACATTTTAAAAGTTTTCCCATGTTAACTGTCCACAGAATGTGCACTTCATGGTATTCTTGCCAACAGCCTGAGAACCACAACCCTGGTCACTACAAATGAGTCAGAGGTTGTCAACACAGCACATACATCCCAGTAGATGCATGTAAGGTTTAACTTGGAAAAGTGAAAATCGCTCAGTTGTGTTCAACCATTTGTGACCCCAAGGACTATACAGTCTGTGGAATTCTCCAGGCCAGAATACTGGAGTGGGTAGCCTTTCCCTTCTCCAGGGATCTTCCCAACCCAGAGATTGGACCCAGGCCTCCCACATTGAAGGCAGATTCTTTACCAGCTGAGCCACAAGGGAAGCCCAAGAATACTGGAGTGGGTAGCCTATCCCTTCTCCAGGGGATCTTCCCACCCTAGGAATTGTACCAGGGTCTCCCACATTGCAGACAGATTCTTTACCAACTGTGCTATCAGGGAAGCCCTAACTTGGAAACTGACTGATAATGACAGCCCTGCTCAGGCTAATGTTAAAACCAGGATGTGTCCTCCGCAGCATGTCGACTCAGAGCAGAGGGAAGGGGCTGGTCCCCTGGGAGGTGGCAAAGCAGAGCAACACTGAGTGCAGAACTGTAGTGCCTGGAGGCACCTATGGACCAACACTGACATTCACTCTTGCAGATGTTTCTGCAGAAAGAATTTGAGCTGCACGTTGGAAATAAGTGAGACCTGGTGGGCATGAGAAGAGAAAGGTCCATGAGCCACGGTGGGGAGTGAGGATGACTTCTTCCCAGCGCTCTTGTTCTGTCAGTACAGCATCGGGTCTGCCCAGCCTCTGCCCACCAACCCACCTGGGGAGGAAGAAGGAAGGAAGTGACCAAGGAGTAAGGGCTCTAGCCACGGCACCAAGCCCTCCACACACTCTCTGGAGGCTTTCCCACAGTAACCAGAGTTCACCCTCCTGCCCTGCACAGCGTCGCACAGTCAGCCTCCCTCCTACTCAAGTGACCCTGCCTTCTTGCCTGAGATGCACCTGAGTGGCCCCAAAGGGAAGCCAATGGGCCAGTGAACTCCCAGGAGATTCAGGAATGAAAATGAGATACTCTGTCTCCTCTAGAAGTAGATACAGGTAATGGATGAACAAACTGTGTAGTATGTATACAAAATGGAACATGACTTGGCTCTAAAAAGTAGGGGTTCTGACACCTGCTGCAGCAAGGGTAGATCTGGAGGCCAGCAGAGAAAAGTCCTGAATCATTCACTTACAAGGGGGCCTCTGCTGATGGTCCCGTCTTATTCTGCACCCAATGCTCTGCGTCTGGGGCTTGGCTGACCCTGCAGGAGGCCTCACCCAGTACTGCCCAGTCTGGAGTGAGTACATGACAGCCTGGGAGAGGGCCTTTCAAATGCAGTCCCACAATCCCAGGGCTTCCCTGGTAGCTCAGAGGTTAAAGCATCTGCCTGGAATGCAGGAGACCCAGGTTCAGTCCCTGGGTTGGGAAGATCCCCTGGAGAAGGAAATGGCAACCCACTCCAGTACTCTTGCCTGGAGAATCCCATGGAGGGAGAAGCCTGGCAGGCTACAGTCCATGGGGTCGCAAAGCGTCTGACGCAACTGAATGACTTCACTTCACTTCACTTTACAATCCCAGGTCTACACTGCAACATCCCCTGCTCCACACATGGGGCCTCACACTCAGCCCTCACTGTGCCCTCATGACCACGATCAAATGACCTGGGCACCCAATCCATCCCTGGAACCACAGCCAGGCTCTTGCTCATAGCCCCCACTACCCCTGCCCGCATCCACCCCAGTGCTTCCCTGTGTGGGAACCCTCTGCTGCAGGCACAGACATCCTAAAATTAAAAGGGCAGGGTGGACACAGAACTAGAATCCTCGGATAACAGAGGCCCATCTCTCAGGACAGAACTGGTCCCCAAACATCCTCAGATAACAGACACTCATCTCCCAAGACAGAACTGGCCCCTGAACGTCCCTGGATAACAGAGGCCCATATCCCAGGACAGAACAAGTCTCTGGGCATTCTCAGATAACAGAGGCCTGTCTCCCAAGACAGACCTTTTGTATATGGTCAGGTAAGTGTCTCACTCCACTCTTCTGCGTGTGGACATCTAGCTTTCCCAGCACTATCTGTTGAGGACTGCCATTTCCTCACTGGATGGTCTTGCTGAAAACCAATTAACCACATTTGTGCACGTTTACTGCCATGTTAGTCCATTGGTCTGTAGTTTCTACCCAGGCCAGCGCAGATTCCACTTCTGTAGCCTTGTGATATGTTTTGAAACCTGTGAGTGAGTCTTTCAATTTTGTTCTTCTTTTTCAAGATTGATTTTTGCTATTCAGGACCTCTTGAGAGTTCACACTAACTTTTGGACAGCTTGCTCGATTTCTGTAAAGAAATACCATGGGGATTTTGATGGCGATGGTGCTGAATCTGTGGACCACTTTGGGAAGCACTCTCATCTTAGCAGTATTAGGTTTTCCAGTTCATGTACAAGCAATGACTTTCTATCTGTTTGTCTCAGAAATGTTTTATAGTTTTCAGTGTGCAAGTCTTTTACTGCCTTGGATAAATCTATTCCTATTTTACTCTTTGATGCTGTGGTGAGTAGAATTGTTTTTTAAATTTCCTTATCGGGTTGTTTTTGGGTTGAGAAGAGCATGACAACACACTCCAGTATTCTTGCCTATAGAACCCCATGGATGGAGGAGTCTGGCAGGCTACAGTCTATGGGTTGCAAAGAGTTGGACACAACTGAGTGACTAAGCACAGCACAGTGCTCATTGCAAATGTACAGAAATACAACTGAATTCTGAGTGTTGATGTTATATTCTTCAACTTTCTTGAATTCACTTATTACTTCTAAGTACTTCTTTGGTTTACTATCATAAGCTCATGTCGTCTAGCAAACATAAAAATATTACTTCTTCCTTTTAAATTTGGATGCCTAATTTCTCTGGCTAGACTTCCGTTACTTTGTTAAATAGAAATGGCTATATTGTCTACTTGTGATATCAAGATGTTTGTTATTAAATGATGGTGAAATTTTTAAACTTTATACTTGGAACAATGAAGTGGAAACTATGTAGTTAAAATGTTTTGGAAAATATACTGAACCAAAACCAAATACTGATCAAAATGTCTGGCAGTGACTGTGTGAGATACTCTAGAGACAGCCAAGACCCCCGATGCCCCAGGGGATGGTGCCTCCTCCCCTGCCACAGGTGTGGCTTGGGATGAGGGGCTGGGGCTCCCTGCAGCCAATCAGTTGGATGCCAGTTGGTGGCAAGTTGGAAATTATTCAAGTCCAGGTCAGTTACATGAAGACTTGAGCCCCAAAGAGCACCCCGACCAAGAAGGAAGGGCCAGTCCTCATGAAGGGTGTAAAATCAGAAAAGAAAGGAAGAGACAGCGTCTAGGAGCTTGCACGCTGGACAGGAGGCAGCAAGCACCTGGCTCTGGTGGAGGAAATGAGGTGACGCTCATGGGGCCTGAGGAGGCCAGCACAGGGTGCCGCCCACCCAGAGGGATGACTGCACCACCGACAGCTGTCCCCACCCCGTCCTGTGTGTCACATGCTGAGAAACATGGCCAGGGATGGGCAACAGGGCAATGAGAAAGGCTGGGACGGCAAGACAGTGGTGAAGGGCCCAGTGGAGGCCAGCAGTGAGGGGTCAGCACTGGACACCCTGCTCTTGGCCACTGGCTCCTTGACTCCTGCCTTGTCATGTCCAGGGTGGGGTTGCCTCCCAGCCCATCAGTCACTCATGGGAGTGTCCTCAGGATGAATCGGGCACACGGGACAGCTCTGAGAACTCTGATGGGACAACAATGTCATGGGTGGACAGTGGGGACCAGATCTGGACTCACATCCACAGTGAGTCAAGCCCTTCCCATGGCCTGTCACCTCCTTGGTGCTCAGTACTCAGCGAGATAGGTGCTCTGTCATCTGCTCACTGCGGGTCAGGAGAGGAGCCCTGGCCTGGAGTCTGAGCTTGGCCCTTGTCCAGCTCTGGGGTTTGCCCTGCACCCAGTTTAATGAGAAAGGTCCCTGCCACCCTGGGCTCAGCTCCTCTGTCTGTGAAGGAGTGATGAGTCCAGCCCAGTGACGCCATCCAGGAGAAGGGACAGCATCACCCAGAAGGGGCCCTGGCCACTGTGAGAAGTGCAGGTTCTGATGAGACTGGTGGCATCAGAAATCTGGGGATAGGAGGGGTCCCACCTCCACAGAGAGGCATCTCAGGTTGAGAGGTCTGGGCCTGTTTGCTGAAGGTCCCAACTCTCTTCTAAAAACAAAGTCATGGCTGCATTTGCTTCCCAGACCATCATCCACCAGCTCTGCTGGGTCCAACCCCACCCTGGCCCAGAGGTGTAGATAGCCTTTGAGGGCCCAGGTTTACAAGCAGTGAGGCTTGGCCCCGGGATGAGCCAGTAAAAGGGCCCCACCTGCCTCCCTGCAAGCCAGACCAGCATTCACTGCACAGAGTGGGGTGATCATCTGTGTTGACTGCCATGGTTACTCGGGGTTAAAACACAGCCCCACCCCTAAAGCCTGGAATATGGGATTCCTCCAGCTACTGGTACATTTCAGTCTCCCTTAGGCTTTCTGTTCCTGTTCTGAGCTCTGATTCTGTTCACCAAACACTCATGATGGGAGGCAAAGTAAACTGCCCTGAGGTGGACATTCTAAAGATGCCTGAGGTCTGGGGAAGGCCAAGGTGACGTCCTCTCTCAGTGAAAGGAGAATGAGCCCTCTCTCAATCAGCCTTCATCTGGACAAACCAGCAGAGCAACTAAGGTCAAGACCAGGGAGACCTGGAGGACAGGCAGTGACCGCAGACTAGCAGGTAACAGTCTCACGGGAGCCCAGCGGCCACCTGGCTGTCAGTGTGGTACCTGTAGCCCCAGTTCTGTGTCTATAGCAAGGGCTTCCCGGTTCTCCAAGGACATGCTGTACACTAAAAATAAGAATAAAACATGATCAAAGCTCCAAGGAATGCCAGAATTATACTGAGTGACTGTTCCCCGAATAGTCTACAAAAATGTCTGCAAAAGCAACCCAGCAGCAGATGATGGATAAATGGAATGTGGTCCATCCATGCCATGCAATGTTGCTCATCTTGAAGAGGAAGGAGACTGACACCTGCCACAGCATAGGTGAACCTGGAGGATGCGATGCTCAGGGATATAAGCCAGACCCAGGAGGACAAGTGTTGTGTGATTCCAGTCCTGTGAGGTCCCCAGAGGTGTCAAGTCCATAGAGACAGGAAGTAGATGGGGTAGGAAGTAGAAGGGGGCAGGATGTAGATGGGAGAGACAGGAAATAGATAGGTGGCAGGGGCTGGGGCAGCCAGGGTTTAATGGGGACCAAGCTTCACTCTGGGAAGATGAGAAAGTTCTGCACACGAGGGTGTGATGGTTGCCTAGTGACATGAATGTGCTCAATGCCACTGAAGCAGACACTTAACAACTTTTAAAATGGTAAAGCCTAGTTGTATTTCCCCACAATTTCCATTTACATCGAGTTCTATCAGACAATCAGTACGTGAGTGACTTTGCCCACCCAGCAAGTCTGGGGACAAGGCTCAGGCAGTCCCCACATCGGAGCCTGGCTTCCCTCCCCCAGGCTTCAGGGTTCACCTCTGCTCTTTGTTATCTCGATGGTCCAGCTGGACTGGACATGAGGCTGGGCTTAGGGCATCTTCTCTCTTGGGGTCCTGGCATTCTCCTCTGCTATGTGGGCCTGTCCACCTTCACACAGAGCATGGCTGCAACCCCAGTTCACGGAGCTGATGGTCAGTAGACAGTGTGCCCGGCTGGGTCCCTAGAGCCCCCTTCCTCTACACTCGGGGCTAACTCAGCTCTGTGAGAAGCTGCTCAGGGATGCAGGAGGCAGTGAGGCAGCAGCATGTGCTCTGCTGGGGCCAACACAACCCAAGGAGACAGACTCCTCCTCACCCCTCTGCGCGGCGGCCAGCTCTGCGACCTAACTGCTGGCTCTGCAGCCCTGGCCCACCAGCCAGTGCTGGGCTGGGACCAGAGCCACCAAGCCCCCTCTGGAGGCTGACATGCTCAGCCTGAGGTTAACTGGCTGGCGTTTCCTCCGTGGCCATGCCGGAGCGTGCAGCCAGCAACAGGGATGTTAACAAGCCCTGGGGAACAGGCACAGGAACTGGCTCGGACGCCCTGTGACCTCCAGGCCCTGGCCAGGAAGGAGCCGAGAACACACCTGCAGCTCTGAGCGGACCCCATACGACATGTGCCCCGGGAACCTAACATCCCCCCTCAGAGGAAGGTGCCCATGGGCAACTTCTAACTCCCCCTCGCATCCTGGAAGCAGCCGAGCAGTGTCACCCAGGAGAGGCAGCACGGGTCCTACAGCACCAGCATCAGAGGCAAGACCCGACCTCCTGGCCACAGGGAAGGCTCACCCGCGAGGTCCTCAGCAGAGGCAGGTGGGTGGCTCCTCAGAGAATGATACACTAAGGAAATCAGGCCTCTCCTCTGGTTCCGTCTCCAGGAAGCCTGGGACCGTGACCAGCCAGCTACGGGCCACTGGACCAGACCATTCACTGAACATGGAATCCTCCAAAGTGCCCCCAGGTTCAGTTGCTCCCTGGACCCTGGAGCCAGCCCGCTGCCCAGAGGGTTCGGGTTCCAGGCAGAGGCACAGAAGGGGGCGTGACAGCCCTCCGATCTCCTAAGGCCCATCCCATGGCCCTCTGCAGGCTGTCAGGCCCTCCACTTTTCCAGACGTGGCTTCACCACTTACTGCCATATTTCCTCTCGATGTGACATCATCTGTGAATCTCATTAAATCCCTGTTAACGGGTGCTTCTAGCATCAATAACCAAGATGTTAAACAAAACCAAGGCTTGGAACTGGTGACTGTGTTGATGCGCAGTCCCCCGCCCCGGGATGGTGACTTCATGTCCCTGGGACCTTAAACCTGGAGTATGGGTCCAGCAGAAACAGCCTGAGTGTCCAGCACAGGTGTTCAGTGAACGTTCACTGAGCTGCAGGGCCAACCCGGTCCACACTGAAGTGCCCTCGTGTCTTAAACCGCATTGGAATCCCAGCTCGGGGCTGGGTTTGGAGGGTTCTCCACTCACACGGGCAGAAGACGGGATTCCAAACCTGAGCGAGACGTGAGGACAGACGGAAAGAGCATGTGTCAGTTTGTCAAATCGGTCTCTCAAATGTGTGATATAGTTTCACATTTAGCCACTGACAAATCTCAGTGAGTCTTACGAGACCTGCCTTATTTCTAGTTTCTATGGGTGACACACCACCTCCTACAGCAGCTGTCCCTCCATCATGCCCACCCCCAGGAACAATCACACCCTCATCATTCACATGACATCCTAACAACACAGAAACAGCATTGTGCTCCTCCCAGAAACACCGTTTCACCATGAAATTCCAAGACACATGTTTCCAAGGAAGGTAAGTCTGCCGCCCGACATAGTTACATACATAATCATCTGTGTCACCAATATTTTCAAAATTGAAGCGGAGCCTTTTTCCTGTCACTCTTTCTTTTGCTGTCTCCATAGCAACAGGCCTCCCCACCCCCCGGGAGACAAGAGAACACAGGAGACATCTTTAAATTGGCATAAATTCGAGACAAATTCTTTATTTAATCAGATACATGGCTTACGCTAATGATTACCATCCACCAGCATGGGGCAGAACTAATAACAACAGTCGTAAAACTAAGCCCCTAAAACAGTCCTCTCCGCTGGACAAAGGTGTGATTATACGACAGGACGCTTGGGCCTCAGCCCCCACCCTCCCTCTGAATGATCCAGGAGGGTCCTGCCCCAGCTCCAAGGGCTCACGCACAACTCCCACCCCCAGAGGCAGAGCTCGGCCAATCACTGGTGACCTTCCTAACCCAAGGCAAGTTCGGGGCCAGAGCGGGGTCAGAGTGGTGACCACAGAGCCCCGGGGTCAGGTCTGTGCTAACAACACCCCACAGTGCCTGGAGAATAACATCTGATGCTAAGCAGGATCCAGGGGGCGGGGGCCAGCCCTCCATCCTCACACCTTCAGTCACAAAGTGCTCCACAGCCTCAGTGACCTCATGGTCCAGGAGACGCCCAGAGGGTCCCATTGCCACCAGGTCTGTAAACGCTTTCCAGAAAGTGAGCAGTCATCTCAGCACTGCTGGGAGTTGAGAGAAACATGGCCTTTTACTTCTAAGTAAACACACAGCCCACAACCTGCAGCTGGCTTCCATGGTGAACACGAGGACAGGAGGAAGGTCAGCTGAGGCCCAGGCGCGCTGCTCACACAGGTGTCACCTCCGTAGGTGAGGTGGTGCTGGGAGGACAAGGGGAGGCCCCTGCCCAGCCTGGCACAGACAGGAGACGTGGCCCTGTGGAGCCTGGGTAGAGCTGGCCTGACTTGTCATCCGTGCCCCCTACCCCCCACATATGAAGGAAGTTCCTCAAACCTATTCTCACTGTGAGCTTAGACGGTCACATATGCTGCTGTAATTTAAAAGTCACACTTCCAAAATCATTTACCTAGGAAGTAAGATCAGTGTGGCTCCCACACCCGGTTCAGAGAATGACACCCACAAAACGACCCGCAAACACAGAATGAGGTTTTTACAGAACAAGGGGCTTGGGATCATCAGAGGTTTGCAGCCTTGGAGAGCAGGGCTGGGGAGACATTCCCCCCACTCCCACAACAGCCTCTCTGGGACAGTGAGGTTGGCACCTGACATTGCAAGGGAGGGGGAGGCAAGGTGCTCACCTGCTCATCTGAGATGCAGCCATGGTGTTGAGGAGCCCTGGTCTGGATCAGAGCAACCAGAGACAC
The DNA here is from genome assembly GCA_006410675.1 of Oreotragus oreotragus. NCBI lineage: Eukaryota > Metazoa > Chordata > Mammalia > Artiodactyla > Bovidae > Oreotragus > Oreotragus oreotragus. The sequence continues at coordinate 191,589 of SJYX01006053.1, forward strand.
ATTACAAGGAAAAGTAACCAATGAACTGTGTTTTAACAAAACCCACAGAATGAACTTTAAGGGGCAAGTGGCGAAACCCAAACATGGACCACATGTTCCATGCTGACCTGACAGTGACAATGTTAGGAAGTTCTTGCTGGTTCTCAGAATGAAGACAGCGGGAGGAAAAAGGGTGGCAGAGGATGAGATGGCTGGATGGCGTCACCGACTCAACGGACAGGAGTTTGAGCAAGCTCCAGAAGATGGCGAAGGACAGGGAAGCCTGACATGCTGCAGTTCATGGGGTCGCAAAAGAGTCAGACACGACCGAGCGACTGAACAAGAGTGAAGATGCTGGCTCAGCTGGCATGCCTACAAAATCACGGTTTTGTTTCACTGTTCATACAAGATCTTGGACACACACACCGGAAGGAAAAGCAATCATGCAAAACTAACTGAATTTGAACAAAAGTGACGAAGACCCCAGCTGCCCCAGACTTTCCTTTTGTCTTCTCTCCTGTGCACTTGGGTTGGCGCAAAGAGGAGATCCTGGCCACATGTGATCGGTCTTCTAACGTTCTCTCCAAGGTAGAATATTCCAATTCTCTGACATTCTCTCGAACATAGAATATTCTGATTCTCATGTTCAGAACGTCTCCCAAGCATCGATGTGTGCATGTTTGAGGGTCTTGTGGGCATCGCTGGAGGACGTGCAGGGTCTGTCCCACTGTGCAGTCCATCAAAGAACCAGACTCAAGGAGGGAGGGGGACAAGAGGGACCCTCGTGAGACAGAAACTGCAGGGGTTCCAGGCAGGAACCGAAACAGATCACCTGCCCCCCATAGTGGGCACAGAGGGCAAGTCTGGGGTCCAGGCGCATCTGTACCCTGTGGGAGAGGAACATGCTGGCCACGCGATGGGAGACCCACTTCTGAAGAGCAGCGCCAAGGACCCAGACTCTCTCCTCAGTGACAAGGTCATGGGGTCGTGGCTGACGCTTTTAGGGCCTGTCACTCTGGGCTCCAGGGCTGCCACCTGGTCTGCATGTCCACGCAGGAAGCCAGTTCCTGATGGCAGTGCGTCTGCCGTGTAGAAAACCCCTGCTTCCTTCACCTTGCCTTCTCAGGCTCCCTGACGGACAATGGCAGGGATGCAGGCTGGCCCTGCTGTGTTGACCAGAGAAGCCCAGACCCCCACTTTGCTGAAAGGAGGCCCCCTTTGCCAGGGAAGCCCCTGTACCAGGGTCACCCAGGAAGCTGTCAGTGTCTCAGGGCAGAGGGGTGCCTGGTGACCGTGACAGCAGGTCTGGGATCCGGGCTGCAGACCCAGGCCAGGGCAGGGGCTCCGGGGGCCCCTGACCAGTCAGGACACAGGGCCAGAGCAGACCCAGGAAGAGCCAGGATGGGTGAGAAGGATGAGGACAGTCCACGGGATGGGGGCTTGTTGCCACAGTTCATAGGATGGAGGAGGCTGTGGGGTCTGTGAAGGTCTATCCTCCTACAAAACCCTAACCCCCTGACCCCAGGGGACTCTCAGCAGCACCTCTACAGATGCACATCTGGAGGTTGGGTTTCATTCTGTCCTTCTGGAAACTGGAAACGGCAGTACACCCAGGGCTGCCCTAAGAAAACATGGAGGCCACATGTAATACCCCACTGGCCCCTGGACAGGGAAGCGCCGCAGTCTCTGCAGAGACAGATGTTGGCCCCCACCTCCCTCGGGGACTCTGTGCCCTGGCCGAGCACCTGGCCCCACCCCCGGCTCCCCACACAGAGGCTGGCCGCAAGTCCTGGGCTGGGACCACCAGGCTGCCTCCAGATGCTGACAAAGTCTGGGGGCACACACGGCCAGACTCTGTGAGGCAGCCCCTCCCCACCCCCAGCTCTGAGTCTTGTACTATTAAGGATTTATTCTCTGGGGTCATATATTTCACCACCACACACACGACACTGTAGCTATGATCTCACAGGGCAAGACTGTGGGTGTGTCCTACTTTATTTTTTATTTGCAATCCATGCCATCAGTGTCACTTACAGTCCCCGAAGGTCCTGAAAGTAACCATCCCGACGTCTGGAAGGAGCCTCTAAGGGGCCTTCTCAGGGCCACACTCCTGCAGGGAGCTGACCCCACATGCCCTGATGGTCCACTGACAGGGCAGCTCACACTAGACGCGTCCCTGCTCAGGCTGCCAGCCTGGGCCGGTCCATTGTCCGTGTGACTGTGGAAACAAGTCAGGGTCTTTGCGCAAAAGCAGGAAAGAGGCCTTTCCTCAGGGTGAGCCAGGATAGGGCAGGGGGACGCACCCACAGACCGAGGTCAGCCTCCACTCCCTCAGAGGCGGCCTGTGATGGGCCCAGGGAATAACCACCCCAGAGGCCACCTGATATGCCCCAAGGGTGGACAGGATTTCAGAAAACCAGCTCATGACCTGGAGCAACCCAACCCTCCTTAGCCTCTGAGTAGTTTTGAACAAGACGACCAAAGAGGTCTACTGTCCACTGCTAACATACGGGGATCCCTGCTTTTAAAAAACACATGCCTGGGGATCAGCAAACACACGTCCCTGGACTCTTCCATCAGAGCTGGCCACACTGCCGCCCTGCTCACTGCAGGCGGGCGTGGGCAACAGGACACCCAGAGGAGGGAATGGAGAAACGTCCAATTACCTGCCTTGGCCCCAGAGTCGAGAGGTGACAAAAAGCAGAAGAGTAACTTTAGAAGTCCAACAGCCCACAGGAGTCCAAAGGCTATTTTAAACACCTTATCAGAATTCTGGGTTAAGTGAGTACCTACGAAACCAGGAATAGAAAGTGCTCAGAAAAATAAAACACCACAGAGCCATCTGGCATGGTCAGAGGCTGCCTGCGGGGAAAGACTCGTCTTCCAGAAAAGGACCCAAAAATAGCTCCAATGAGGGAGAAACCGTCGTGTGCGCCAGGAGAGGTGCAAACGGGAACTGAATTAAACAGCCTCCAGGGAACGTGGGCTCCCACGTACAACAGCTCCTGCCATGCCCCGCTGGGAGGGGGCAGGCGGGGATGTGGCTGGACCTCAGAATAAGCAGCAGACACTTGTCTGCAGGCCAGGTCGCCTGGATGTGGTGGGAAAGCCCTCTGTCTGTCTCTGCTGCTCCCTGACCACTCACCCGGGGCTTGGAGGATACCAGGTACCCGCCCAGTCGTCAGCCAGTGGCAGGGAGGTGAGCCTGGATGGGCCAGGATGGGCCACTGGGGCATGGGGGGCAGGAGGGGACAGCACACAGGGGCAGGAGGGGATGGCATGTGGGGACAGGTGGACGGCACACGTGGCCCCAGCCTGAGCCTAGGAAGCCCTCCTGTGGGTGAGAGAGCAAGGGTCCCTGGGTAGCTTGGAGCCGACCTGACACCGGAGCTCCTGGGAGGGCTGGTGTGGGTGGGGGGCTCAACGCAGCCCAGCCACAGCCCCCGCCCACAAACCCAGAGCCCAGGGACATTTACCAGAACGTCCCGACACGGAGGCCCTGCATGCCGAGTGCACACGGGCAGGGGAGGCTGCATGTGGGGGCCTCCTCTCCTCCAGGGGCACCTGGACTCTGCACAGCCATCCCTGCTTACTGGCCAGAGACCTCAGGAGAGTCCCGAGCCCGGCCGGACCCTTAGTCTGACCTAATACTGTCCCTTTAATCACCAGGAAGTTCTCAAGTGAGGAAAAGGACGGTTTGGATTCCAGAATGGACAGTGCATTCCAGAATGGACTGGTCTTTCTGTGTGATCATCACAAGCAAACGCAGAGGTGTCAACATCCCCAGGGTCCATCAGCGGGGATGGTAAACACAACGGGGTATTATCTACGCAGCAGGATGATATTCAGCCTCGAAAAGGACTGGAATGCTGGTTCCTGCCACCATGGGTGAGCCTGGAAAACCTTATCTGAGTAAAGAAGTCTGTCTCTGAAGGTCACTAACTGTATGGTCCCTGCACAGGAAAACCCAGAACCAGGAAACCTAGACACAGGAAGCAGAACAGTGGGGGCTCCGGAGGTGGGAGGAAGGAAGTGGAAGATGTTTCAGGGTGACGGTCCGGGAGATGGCTCTGGCTTGCAGTCCAGCTGCAGGGTGGGATTTCTCAGTGATGACTATGTGCTGCTCCCACGTGCCTGCATGAATAGAAGCCCCTGTGTGAATTGTAGGGAATGTTTATTCTATCTCAGGAAGACTGTTTAAAAAAGTAAGTGTAGGAGGAGAATGCTGTTAAGTCACTTCAGTCGTGTCCGACTCTGTGTGACCCCATAGACGGCACCCCACCAGGCTCCCCCGTCCCTGGGATTCTCCAGGCAAGAATACTGGAGTGGGTTGCCATGTCCTTCTCCAATGCATGAAAGAGAAAAGTGAAAGTGAAGTCGCTCAGTCTGTCCGACTGTTAGCGACCCCATGGACTGCAGCCCACCAGGCTCCTCCGTCCATTGGATTTTCCAGGCAAGAGTACTGGCGTGGGACCAGGGACGTATTTCCGTCCCCTCAGCTTCTCTTCCGGGAGCTCGGATTGTCTACTCTGATGCCACTTCTTTTGCAGTGATGCCTCTGGCGTGTCCTCTGGGATCCCAAACCCAACTGTTAGAACCATTAAGACATCTCTCTCCACAATTTCTCTGCTCGCTCACCTCTGAACCAGGCTAAGTGATTTCTCTCCAGGCTGACCCCTAGGTTGTGAGCAGACCTGCATTGCTGCTGCCTGGGAGGCTGGGTACCGGGCATAGGAGCTCACCTCGCTCCCTCTGTCTGAATTGCCCTTAATTTAAATAACAAGGCTGCAGCGGTTGAGGTGGCATCTCTCAGAGGAAGGTCGTAAATTAGCAATTCATAGACACAGGACACGTGCGCACATGACCTGGAGTGAGTCCAGCGTCCGTTCACCTCCGTCAAGGTTGAAGCTCGTGGACTCCTGCTCGGACCTCCATGGTGGCTGCCCTGGAGTCCCAGGAATGCAAACCCATCTCCAGATCTTAAAGTCAGGCCTTGAAACTGTCGCTCAGGATAGAAATCCCACCCTGCAGCTAGAATGGAAGCCGGAGCCATCTCCCGGACCCGTCCACTGTCCCCTGCCACTTCCAGAGACCCGACTTGTGGACCATGCTCACAGCTGCAGAAGTGACCACATGTGCACACAAGTGCCTTCATCCAAACCAGCACAAAGCGTGGCAGGCTAATGAAAATTAAATCCTAATAATCAAAGTCTTTTCCCATAGTAATAAATGCCATAAACACTCTGCATTTTGAAAATGATGGCTGCTCAAGAAAGGAGATTTTAAAAAACTCTTTCTCTTGCTTTCCGTATCCAAGCACCTCAAATAAATTTGGTTTTGGTAAGCCGTGGTTTCCCCAAACATTCCCACGAGGCTGAGTGACGCGACAGGTCCCCTTTTGGGAACAGACGCAACCAAGAAGAAGCTAAGAGGCTGGTGCCCCATGCAGGTCATCTGCAGACTGCTCCCACGGAGCTGGCACGTGATCGTAAACCAGCTCATTCTGACCACTGTCACTGTTTCCCCATTTGGGGAACAAAGCAAGGCAGACCAGGTCAGCAGTTTCAAGCCGCTTCCTCCAAAACGGTGGCCAGGTCAGAAGAGCTGGGCCTATTCATGGACCAGAAAAACACCACATTGAAGTGTTCCCGTTAAGCAGAGGGATCTTCTGCCAAAAACAAAGAAATGAAGGTGCCCACATGTCTGGCCTGAATAACCCAAATGATTTGTGGTAGCCCAGCCTGGCTACTGCGTTCACCCCTCGTCTGGTGACCCTGCAGCAGAGGCCCCAGCGTGGGCTTCCTCTGACATCCACACAGCTGGCCATGAGGAGGCTCATTACACCTGCCACACCACCTCCACCATCTGGACTGCATTGTCCTCAGTTATCATTTCTTCATGTACAAACATGGGCAAGGCCTGCATGTCCAGCCATATGACATGAGGACAGTGCCCCCCACCAACGGAGACCCAGAGAGCACCGGGGGACAGGGGTATCCCCAAGCCAGGCTGCTGAGGGTGACCAGAAACAGCTCCCTGGCACAGGCGGGCCCTCCCAAACTCAGAGATTCGCTGGTGATCCCACTTTCCTCGAAACAGGACTCAGCAGTCAAGAAAACCCAGCCCAGAGCAGAGTCCCCAGGGCCTTTGAGTCCTAATGGACTCTCAACGGGTTAGCAAATGCCCTCTCTATCTTCTACCACCTCCCCTTCTGTGTCAGCCAGGAACCTCCCGCTTGCGTGTCTAAGCCCGTACCTCCCTGCCTCCCCTTCAAGGGCATTGTCCCTGCCTCCCCCACCCGGCCAGCCTTACATGGCCCCCCTTGACTCTCAACCTGCAATCTTCCCTGTTTCTCTCCAATTGCATCTGCATATTGTCCTCAGCCACCAGCCTGCTACCACAACATAGGTAGACTATTGGTGTCTGCAAAGCTTGAAATATTTCTAGAAAAGATTTGCTGACTCCTGTATTAAAGCAATTATTTAAATTAATTGGAGTTATCTCCTCTGCAAAAATATTTGCTTCTAGCTGGCATAACAGTGCCTTGCATTTTCTCATTGTGTATAGCATGGTGCTTTGCATACCACACGTGTCTCATAAAATATCTCCTGAATTGATTATTCCCCTAAAGATGATTAATTTGAGCCCCAGCCTTGTGTGTTGCACCTACTGGTGTTCCCATCCCAGGGGTGTCAGGCCATTTGACTGGAAAAGGAAGGGACACCAGGCACAGTGAATGATTTTAAACAGTTTGCAGGTGACTTGAAATGCACATGGCTGTGGAAATGCAACAATAAGAAAAGTGTGCCCCAAGGGCCACATAATTAGGTACAATGAGAGGCGGGGAACTTGTCGTCTCATTAACCATCTGCTCACTCAGTGTCCTGAAATTCCACAGGAGAAGAATCAACATTTTGGAAGTTTACAACCTGTCAGCAACAACCTATAAAAATAAGACGCCAATTTGATTGCAATCAAGGGAGAGAGCTTCATCGTAGCTTTTGTTAAAGCTCATGTAGGCAAAATCACCCAATTACAGGAGGGTTTAAAGCAATGGCAGTGTCAGAAAGTCCAGAGAGCCCCCCCTCCTTGTGGACAGACCCACAACCCTGGCTGTTCCTGGCCCCTCGAGACCACCTGCAAGGCGTGACCCCTGCCTTCCACCAACCACGAGTGCACCTGATACCGCAGTCTGTTCCACCAGCAGCCGGCAGAGCTAGACATGTGCTGTGGGGTGGGGGGCACCCTGGGGCTTGTAAGAGACTGTCAGAACTGCTGGATGCTCTGGACAAGTAGCCAGGAGAGATGCAAACATAAAAGCTATTTTCTGGGCTTTTAATGTCAACTTTGGTTAATAATAAGACATCAAATTTATCTATTTCCAGGATCTATATTTGTGATTCACTAGAAAATCATTTGGTGGGAGAGTATGAAAAATGTAGAACACTGATGTAAATAATAGGCTTTTTTATTTCGCTGAATAAAACTGTGGAGAAAGTGTGGTTGTGATGGTCGTTTCTCCCCAGGAGGGCGACACAGAAAGTCAGAGGGAGGGGGTGTCCAGCAGGTAACCCCCACCCGTCAGGCCACAGGTCACATGACCCTGCTGGTCGATGTAGGGGTGCAGCCAGAGTCCCCCCCGAACTGGGCCCCACACCAGGTACCCTTAGGACACCCGAGGCCTCGCTGTCTCTGTGGGGGCACAGACCGATTTTCACCTAGAAGAAACTCAACCCTCAGTGAAGTTACAGGCTCCTGGGAGCCTCAGGCTTGGGCTGGAGTCGGGGTGACCCCGACATTCCCCCCAAGGCCCTGGGAAGCTGGATGTACTGCTGAGGGGCTGCCTCCTCCCCTCAGAAGAAGCCTCTAGTCTTCAGACTGAAACGAGCACTTCAAATGTATTTTTGGATTCTTTTATTAAATACAAAAAGTGCTAGAATAAATGCCAGCTGCTATAAATGCCCCAGAAAAGCAAACACTTTCTCCCTCTCAGTGGCACTTGGAGGAGCAGCCTGGAATGCCAGCACCGTTTTCATTGTGTTCACGGACGTCAATAAATAACCAGATTGTAATGTTTTGCTTTTGCAACAGGGCCTCTCAGAAAGTCTCAGAAGCCAGCCGACAGCAGCCTCACGAGTGCTGGAGAAAATCTGAAGCAGAAGAAAGCACCCTGTGAGGAAGTGTCCCCCAGCAGCCAGGACCAGAGTGAACTTCCCCCTTCAGGAAGCCAAGGGCGGCTGGCTCCCTGGACAGCACGTGTCACCTGCCGTCCAGCCGTGATGTCCTCAGGAACCCAAGGGCGGCCATCCACGTCCACACCAGGGGGTGTCTGCATCCACACTGGGACCCTGTAATGCCAGGGACACTGCCCTATCTCCTGCTGAGACACAGAAGATCAGAAGCTCAACCACAGATGAACTCCTGTAACAGCTAGACTCATGTGTCACCCCTGGACAAACCTTGTGTCTGAAACGCAGGAAGCTACCACCTCCTGTCCCCAGCACATCTTCTCCCCCTAAAGCCATGAGCTAGAGCTGAGGTGAACCGGGGTGTCCTATGCATGGTGGGGACCCCCACTACCCAGAGACCTGCTGGCCTGGGGCATCGGCAGGTCTCAGCACTGCTCTGTCTCTCCAGGAAGACAGACCTCCTCTCTCTGTTAGATCAACTGCCTCCTCAGACAAGGATTTAAAACAAGTTCCCCAAGAACAAACGTGCTGCCTTCACTCTCTGCTGAAGCTCTAACAATCCAATTTTTTATTGTTTAAATAAATGCACACACATTGAACTTGTCTTACAGGGGATTTTATCCACATCGATTCAGAAAGCACCATTTACCTGACGACACATCCCTGCCATGTGGTTCTGGTCGATACACAGAACAGCAATAGCCCTTCAGAACCACAGCAGTCTTGGGAGAACATTCCAGATGTGACGCAGGGTCCACTAGGGGACAGGATCTACCCGGTGGCCTGTGATCACCCTGCAAGTGACTCAGAGCCACACTAAGAGGACAGCACGTGGGCCCTGAAGCCAGGACCTGGGTGTGATGCCGTCAGGGCACCTGGGAATAAAGGGAAACGTGGATACTTTTCATGGCTGATGAGGCCCCGTCTCCCAGGGCCTTTGCTGGGTGCCCCACTGGAGCTCAGCTGCCCCGATGGGCAAACATGTTCTTAAAGGTGGCACAGCCCCTGTCCCCCAAACTCTGGCCGGCGGCCCCGCCCACCTCGGACGGAGAACTGGAGAGAGGGCTGCCTCAGGGGGAGGAGAGGGAGCCCCCAAGCAGGGGGGCTGGGGGACACGCTCTCGTAGGACGGCTGAGTGATCCCGAGTGGAGCCTGGGAATCAGCAGGGACAGCCAGACGGCAGGACACCAGCGCCCCACCCCCACCCCCGCCCCTGAGCTGGCCACACCTGCCGTGTCCACCCTAATCAGGGGTCACTCTGGTGAACAGGGTCTGGACCTGTTCATCAGGAGACGGGAGAGCGCACCTGCTGAGGATGATTTGACCACAAGTCCCCCAGGACTCCCAAGCGAGTGACCACCTGGAGGGGGACGTGGACCTGCCCAGATACCATGCTCAGCCAGCAGCGCCATGGGTGGGACACAACGTCGCATCCACCAGAGATCAGGCGGCCAGCACGCACGGGTTAACACAACCAAGCATTAACCCCATCCACGACTGCTGCGTATCTGGTTACAGATAAGAAATGGGGGACTGACGTGCTAAGGAGCCCATCCCCGGCCAGTGAGGGGGGGCAGGGTCACTCGAGAGCTCAACCCACAGGATGAGGCCTCAGAGACGAGACACTGATGGCCTGCGTCCTATGAGTTGTGTGACCTTGAACCAGTACCCTGCCCTTTCTGGGCCTTTCCTCCATGTCTAAAATAAGGAAAAACTATTCCTAACCTGGCAGAGCTTCTGTAAGGACCAAATCCTCCAGGTAGGGACATGTTGGGGTCGGGGGTTGCATTTTCAGAACCAGAGCCTTCCTGGCCATTATGATGGTCTGTTTTGGGATCTGGGCTCAGGACACCAGCTGCTCAGGCAGGAGAGGCAGCCTGAGCGGGAGGAGCAGAGACTGAGTTGGGGGAGGAGGGTGTAGACAGACCTGGGCTGAGGTCAGCAGGAGAATGTCAGGAGAGAGAAGCTGGTAGGTGGGCACACACCCGTAGGGCAGCCATCCCCTGGGTCGGCCTCTCGCGGGGCTCCTGCCTCCTGCACCCCATGTTCAGCTGGGTCCCCAGGCGGGGGAACCTCCAACAAATGCCCACCACCTGATGGGTATGAGTGGGTTTGTTTGTTGCAACCACAAGAGCCTTTAAAGAACCAGGACAAGCCAGCCTCTGCTTGTTTAACAGCCCTGGGGTTTTTTGGCCCCTCTATTTTCTTCCCACGAGGAACACTTTGAGGGTGGGAGGCAGGGTGGCTCAGCCAGAAGGGCTCTGGGCTGGAGGCTAAGAGCCCTGGGACGCCAGCTCGGGGACCAGGACTTGGGGAGGTCAGGGACTCAGGATGCTCATCTTCACCTGCTGCCCCGGGAGCTCCGAGTCTCTGGACCACTCTTCTCATATCATCCTCTTGCTTTCCGGCATCATGTCCAGAACCAGAGAGGGCACTAGACCCTCACTCTCCCCAGAGCTGCGGTGGGATGTCACCTCCCTGCTCAGAGACACCCCACAGCCCAGCTCTCCCGCCACCAGCCCAGCCAACTCCAGGCTCATCCAGTCTCAAAGGACACCAGCCCACTCTCCTTATAGATACTCATTCTGCTTAAAACCACATGCACACACCCAGGATTTTCACCATATAAAAGAAAAAGCACATTTCTTTCCTCCAAAACCTCCATACACACATAAAAAGTCAATTTTCATATCTTATGCTGAGAAGATAACCCTAAACCCAAAGTTCTCAGGACTTTCCATGAAGTCATCATTTAGCTCATTTATTAATTTATATTCATTTCACTGTAACACAATTATTTTGCTCATTTAACATTTTGTGCTGCCAGAGACACCTATGAAATCTAATAAGCAGCTTCCAGAACTACACAACACGCCAATTAAATATGTTAATTAGATTTAAGTGAGCGACACAAGATTTTTAACCAAGTGAATTCCAGGAGGGAGAGCAGGCCAAACCACTATCTGCCTCATTCAACTACCAGGGATCGATTCTGAAACAGCACATTTGCAGTCAAAGACTTAGGGCCCAAAAGTCAACGTGATACAGTTGTCCCTGTGTTACCAAGTCTAAGCTTGCTCTGCTCACCACACAACAGGCCAATGAATCCGAGAGACGAGGCGCTGAAGCAAGGAAAACAACTTTATTGGAAAGCCAACTGACTGAGACGATGGCAGGCTAGTGCCTCTTCTAAACAACCATCTTATGGGGTCTGGATGGCAGGTTCTTTTGTAAATCAGAGATGGAGGGGGGGAAGGTAAGGAAGCAAAGTAAAAAGCCAATCAATCTTGCAAACATCTCCTAGAATGGCAAGCCTCCAGCAGGGGATGTGTTCATTTCTTCCTTCCTGCGATCTACAGGTAGACAGAATTCTGAACAAAAGGGCTTTAGTTTAATGCCAGCTCAGGGACCAGGACTCTGAGAGGTCAGGGACCCAGGATGCTTATCTTCACCTGTCAGAGGGGCAGAGTCCTTTTAAGCAAGCCATTAGGTATGATTATAATAACAAGAAGAATGAAAAGCGAGTCAAAGAAACAGTTTTCAACATCGAGTCAGAATTGGCTTCTTCTCTGCACCACCTGGGTACCCATGGGACTGGTTCCAGCACCCTGAGGATATCTAACTCCAGCAGCTCAAGTCCTCTGTACAAAATGGTGCACGCAGCCTATTCTCACCCTCAGCAGACTAGAGGTCATCTCCAGGGGGCTGAGAATACCTCAGACAGCATAAATGCTATGCAAATGGTTGCTGGGGCGGCAAATCCAAGTTGTGCTGTTTGAAACTTTCTGTAACTTTTTCAAATATTTTCAACTGTGGTTAGTGTAACAGGACAGATGGGGTTTAGAGGCAGGAAGGGAAAGTGTTTTGGTTTTAGAACATGTGTTTGTTTGTTTTGCTTGTATCTTAACATTGAAACGAGCTTGAACAACTAGGAGAAAAGACTTGGGTTGTTAGATCTGCTGGCTTCCCGAGCAAGTTAGATGCTTTCGGAGATAGAAAGACTAATCAAATGAGGCTCCTGCTCCCTAGAAACTTTCAATTTAGGACAGAAATCCTATCTCAAAGGAGAAGGACGGATTAAACAAACAAGCTTACTAGATGGTGACCTACATGCCATCAGGCAGTCAGCCAAAATAAATCAGAAGAACTGCCTTGTCTAATAGGCTTTGATACTCCTTACATCAAAATCTACCGGAGGATCAAGTGGAACACCTCCTGTGATTTTCATCCAAGCATTCCTAGCCTGAGTCACTTTGAGAGTTTTCAGGTTCCTTTAAAGATCAGGACCTCAGCGTGGTTGGGACACTCTGACCGCCTGGCACCGGGTCCACCTTACACGCCTCAGGACCCCTGTTTGCTCCAGATCACGGCTCTAGCCTGGTGGGGTTATGCCCCCACCCCTACCGCCATGAGAATCTGACAGCCCTAGTCCCCAGGAAAACAGAATATCCATGAGAAAGCACTTATGGTCCCTAGGGTCACAGGGCTCCAAAGTCCATCCTCAGACCCTCTTGGGAGCCACAGTCTCGAGGTAAGAAACCCCTGCCCCAAACCACTCCATGTCCAATTGTTCCTGCCTGGTTGGTGACACCCATGGGTCCCACCACGAACACCTTTATAGAAGTGAAAGGAAGCCACTCGTCCCTTTCTGTGCATCAGCCCCAGCTGGCACTTAACCTGCCTGTCGAACAGCCCTGCCAAGGGGCCACCACTCCTGTTCTAACAGATGAGAAGAAAGGGGGCTGGGTGTGTCTCACTGGCCAGCAGGGCCCCACGCAGGTGACACAGTGCATTGCTTCAGATTTGGGAACGGTGAAAAGTAACCCTCGGGTCACAGGGCTAGTGGGTGACAAAGCTGGGAGACGCCTGAGTGCCTAGCCCCGGGGCAGGGCTCCCTCCTCAGCCCTTTGATCTGCTCCTCAGTCATCTTCTCATCCTCCCTCCATGGCCTCGGGGGGCCGTTACAGCTCATCTAGAATCCAGAGCCTCCTCCATGTGTGGTCTCCTGGCCTCAGCGGCCTCACCTGAGGACTACGTCCCCCCCTCTACACAAGCAGTCCCTCTCCCCTAAACAGCGTCACCTCTGCTGAAAGCATCCAGCGATGCCCCGGCTCTTGTGAACTCAAGTTCAGGGCTGAGCCTGGCTTCTGCCCACATAACTGCCCTCTTTCCTGCCTCTGAGGCCCTTACACATTTACCCCAAAATCATGACAACTGTTGGTCTCCGGGACAGGCAGTGTCCTTCCAGCTGGACAATCTCTCTCATCGCTATTCATCCATCATCTTTCAAAGCCCTCCATCCAGCCCTCTCTGAAATGACCTCTCAACCGACTGACTTCCTTCTCTGTACTTTCACATGTTTTGAATGTCTACAATTACCATTTAACTCAAGCTTTACAAAATAACAGGCTTCCATAGCAGCTCAGATGGTAAAGAATCTGCCTGCAATACAGGAGACCTGGGTTTGATCTCTGGGTCCGGAAGATTCCCTGAGATAAGAATGGCTAACCACTCCAGTATTCTTGCCTGGAGAATCCCATGGACAGAAGAGCCTGGTGAGCTAACGTCCATGGGGTCACAGAGTCGGACACGACTGAGCGACTAACACTTCACAAAATAATCATGGTACAGACTGTTTTTCCCCCACTAGGCTGTGTGTTGGTTATTATCCTTTGAATTATCAGCGCCCAGCACCGTGCCAAGAAAAGAGTAGGCATCCAGGAATGCAGGTTGACTCAGTGAGTTCTCCCAGTATGTTAAGCAAGAGGAGACAAGCCCCAGAGGGACACCAAGAAAGTCTCACGGATATAAACAGAGGGTCAGGTGGACACAGGCTTGCGTGGCTCTTTGATGTGCTTCAATATGAGTGATCCTGATAAGTGAAGTATCACCATAAAATGTTCAAAGGACTCTCAGGAAAAATAAATCAGCACTTATCCCATAAATAATTAAAATGCAAAACTAAAATGCATGTTAAAAACTAATCTGTTGGAATGACAGCTTAAAGTTGCTGAAAAATGAATTATTTTCTATTAAGGTCACAGTGTTAAAAACTACTCATTTAATTTTAAGTTCACCCACCTAGAAAAATCCCCTAGGGAAGGTAACTTTTCCTTTTACTGATTCTTTTTCGTTAAAAATAAAGGTTCTGCTCAGAGCTTATTTTTTTTTTTTTTGGAAGCTGTATTTTATTTATTTTGGCTGAGCTGGGTCTTTGTTACGGCTTTTCTGCAGCTGTGGTGAGCAGGGGCTACTCTTCGTTGCGGTTCACAGGCTTCTCACTGAGGCGATTTCTCTTGTTGCAGAGCACAGGCTCCAGGCAGGCAAGCGCAGTGGTTGTGGGGTCTTCCCAGACCAGGGGTTGAACCCGTGTCCCCCCCACTGCCAGGTGGATTTTTAACTACCGGACCATGAGGGAAGCACACAGCTCACTTTTACGCCAAAGCAAAAACCTAAGATTTCGGATCTGCTGCTCTCTGAGTTGTTGCTAAGGGGGCTAAGAGCTCACTTCGTTTGCTCAAACATGACTCGGTCATCTGTGACTGAAGACCCGCCCCCCCGAGGACCTACCGGTGGTACAAATGGCCAGCTCCTCATCAGCCATCCTGTGCAGAGGGTTCCAAGAGGAAGAGATGCTCTCCAAGCCCCCTGCCTTGGGGTCATGTCAATGGAAGTGCCTTTGACTGGAAAATGGACAAGTCAGCTCAAAGCCACTCAGAAAATGATGGAGTTTTACCACAAAGGAGGTAGCTATGGTTCAGTTCTTTGCACACTCGTGTACTTCATGTACCACGAAGTGAGATTTTCACAAACAAATCCACATGAAACACGAACAGGTCTTCCATCTGTGATAGAGATGCAGCCCGTCTCCCAGTCTGGAGTGAGTTAGGACCCCACAGGCCCCGAAGGACCATCTGGGACCCAGAGCAGGGGCTTGGAGGGCACCGAGGGTTGGGGCCTCCAGACGGCATCACAGGACCAAGCTCCCGGAGCAAGCGTCTCCTGGACAACAGACGATGAGAAGGGAACAGCACAGCTGCTCTATGTCCAGATCAACTTACTGTTCCCCCTCAGGCAGGAGGGTCCTGATGCAGCTGTGTGCCCAGGCCCCCAGCATCCTCCTGAGGAGGACAGAAAGGAGCAGGGCTCAGGGCACGGGAGAGCTCATTGCTTCGGCCCACGAGAGGAACTGAGAGCAGAGCTCACCATTCCGCTTGAAGACGACAAAAACCCTGAATTCTAAGCAGACTGCAGACAAGACACAGATATGGTGAGGAGATGAAAGGACAGTTGGCCAGACAGATGCTGGCAACCAACAAAAACCTGGTGAGCTGCTTAAGGTCTGCAAAGTGTTCAGGAAAAGAAAAGTCAAAAAGCAAGCAGGGTGTCCATGAACCAGGTCCAGCCACGCCCCCCTCCCCAGGCTCCTAGACTTGGCAAGTCGTCCTGTTCACCTGGAAGTCACTGAACCCTGAGAAAAGATCGTATGTCTCTGCCAGCTTGGGAATCTGCCCAGGGACTGACCCTGAGACCCTGGGGCTCCCCATCTCCGCCCCAGATAACTGCTGAATGAATGTCCCACTGCAGGATGAACCAACCCTCAGAAAATACGGCCCAGTGGCCACAGGAAAGGCAGGAAGAGTGGGACAGCAGGTGTGAGACACCTGGGGTCCCAGGGCTCTTCAGGGACCCTACTTCCCCATGGCCATGGGACCACACACCACACATCCTCCACCTAAGGAAGCTTTTAAAGGCATGAGAACTGTACTTTTAATGACACCTTTTGGCCAAAATGCAATCAGAGCTGTAAGGGCTTCGGGCAGTTAGAAAATGAAGGCTAAGTTCTGTGTCATTAGGGAAACAGGAGCTGATGTTTCTTTCACCTCAATTCACGTATTAGCATCCCTAAGTTAAGGACCCCAGGAAAATTAAAAGTCCAGGAAACAGTGATGCCCCCGCCTTGTTTGAGCACAAGGCGATTTATGCCAGGATCTGCTCTGCCTAGAGAAGCAGAACAGCAAGTGGACCTCTGAATAAGTTGGCACCCAGGTGACGACAGGCCTCCAAAGCTCCCTCCACTGCAGGGACCCCACTGCCAACAGCACCATCAGCTCCCTCACCGTCATCAGCTCTATCACCTTCATGACTATTATCACCTCCATCACTTCCACCACCACTGTTGCCTCCATCAGCCCCATCACCCCCATCAGCCCCATCACCCCCATCAGCCCCATCACCCCCATCAGCCCCATCACCCCCATCAGCCCCATCA
>SJYX01006053.1:208777-223208 GCA_006410675.1 Oreotragus oreotragus
CCTCCATCAGCCCCATCACCTCCATCACCCCCATCAGCCCCATCACCCCCATCAGCCCCATCACCTCCATCACCCCCATCACCTCCATCAGCCCAATCACCTCCATCAGCCCCACCACCTCCACCACTGCCATCACACCACTATCACTTACACCTTCACATCACAGGGCAGGGGAGCCGTCCTGAAACCCTGGAATTCATGGAGAGGTGCTCTGAACTTAGCAAAAGCTGCTCCCCTCCTCCTGGTCACACACATACATCCCAGCCATGCTTAACTCTCAGATGGACACAGAGTCATCCCACGGTGGACTCTCACCCCAATGAAGTCAAGCTCAGGTCATCAGATCTGGCAGGGCTGCTCGGCGGAAAAAGCTAGCCCCTCCCAGGACTGGTTGGCCCAGAGGCATTGAGAAGCTGCGCTCAGTGACTGAAGAAGAGCCGCCCAGACCCTGTGGGCCCTTCTGGGAGGCGAGGAAGCTGGACAGGGGGAGCCCATCAAGGCGCAAACACCACTCGCCCATGTCCTGCCACCACACGGTCTCCCCCAGGAAGGCAGAGACTCTCTCCCAAGAGGAAGGCTGACTATGCTGATGGCCTCCCACCAGGCAGCCCTGGGGGTCAAGACAGGCCCTTGCTCCTGGACTGGCAGGTCCACGGCCAGAGAGATGGACGCCCCTCCTTGCTGGGAGATCTACATGTTCAAAAGGATCCACCCTCAACTCTCACTTGCAAAGTCCACCAGGTGGCCTGGACTTACCCACACAACTTCAACAGACTTAGTCTCATCACCCCCAGTGGCTGCAGCAGCAGCCTCCCTGCCAACCATCACATCAGGTTCACGGCACTGCCTCTGGATCCACACAACTGTGTGAGCAGCAACTGCTGGGAGGAGAAGCTGCCTTGGATGACACGGCAAGAGTGGGGCTCAGAGCCTGAACGGCCCAGACTCCCACGGTCACAGCTGCCCAAGCCTAGCTTGGGAGTTAGCCCATACCTGGGACTGGGGACCCAGAGCATGAAGTAGGTCAGAGTGACTTATGTGAAGATCTTCGGTCACCAGCACAGTCCCTGGGCTTTCATCCTGGTGGATGAGAACATGCCGGGCACATCACAGGAAACCCACATTCACCAAAGAGATGCCGGAGCCCTGCAGGTCAGAGCTGCAGATCCCTTCCACAGGGAGCAAGCTGATGGAATGTATAATCCCTGTGCTATTTCAGGGAGAAATTGGCCTTTGTTACCTTTGCTCGGAAATCTTCAAACAAGAGAGTATTTAAACTGAAAAGAACACACAGTGGATACTATCAAATCAGGAGCAACTGGTTGGTAACTTCCCATCATCATGGAAAGTTACACAGCCCCTCACATCACTTTTCTAAAAACGTGAAAATTACAACTTTGTGTTCACACTCAGGGACGCTGCCCAGAATCACCCGAAGTTCCCCAAACAAACACCTCGGGTCACCTGCTCCCCTATGAGATCCTCACGTTGGATGGAGCACAGCAGTGTCTGCGCCTGGCTTGGGAGCCACCAACAAGTTGGAAACACATACTCGCCCTTGGCCATGGTGAGACTTGTCGGACTTTCCACCCCAGCTCCAGAGTGTTACCAAGCCCAGCAACACCCGCAGTGGGTTCCATCTGCAAAAGGTGACTGCAAATTAGCTGTAGGAGCAGGAGGGACAGCTTGAAGCCAACAATCACTAAAGTGACAGCAAAGAGGGGAGGCTCTGCTTTTGCCAACATGGGGCATTTCATACAGAAGCACAGGAGCCCCCAGGGCAGCTCAGGGACCCCCAGGGCGTCCCTGACTCAGGGGACAGCTCAGTAACTGCCATGAGTGACCCCCAGTCACCAAGAAAAGCTAAACCAACCCAACACCCTTGGTGCAGTGAACGCAGTGAACAGAAACACTGAGAGTTAAGATGGTCTTGCAGTCTGGGGTGAGGGCGTGTCTATGCTGCATCAGTTACACACCTGGGCCTGTGCACTCACACGTGCACTCTTACACATGCACCATTACCTGTGCACTCCTACCCGTGTACTGTTACATGTACACCCTTACACGTGCACCGTTATATGTGCGCTCTTACATGTGAGCCATCACACGTGCACCCTTCCATGTGTGTCTTTACACATGCACCATTACCTGTGCACTCTTACACGTGTGCGTTACATGTGCACCAATACACGTGCACCCTTCCATATGCGCCCCCACACACATGTGCGCCCTTACACGTGTGTTACACATGCACTCTCACATGTGTGTTACATTGTACTCGTACATGTACACCATTACACATGCCCTTACATGTGTGCTCTTACACAGGTGCCATTGCATGTGTACTCTTATACCGTGTATGTTACACATGCACTCTTACATGTGCGCCCTTACATGTGCACTGTTACATGGAAGTCACATTGAAGCTTAATGTTATAACTCAGAATTAAATCACAGACCCAACATTCTGCTTGAAATAAATCCTAAGTAGCAAAAGATGTGTCATCAAAGCAGAGACACAACTTCAAATGCTACAGTCGTTCACCTTAGTCAACAGGGTGTGGGGCCACTGACCAACTAGGAAGGACACCACGGGACACCCAGTCCCTGCCCAAGCCCACTTGTGCTGCCCAGCTGGAACCCAGGAACTGAATTTCCAATGAAATGCTAACTCTTCATTAAATCATGGAAAAGGAGTATGTCAAGGCTGTATACTGTCACCCTGCTTATTTAACTTATATGCAGAGTACATCATGAGAAACACTGGGCTGGAAGAAGCACAAGCTGGAATCAAGATTGCCGGGAGAAATATCAATAACCTCAGTTATGCAGATGACACCATCCTTATGGAGAAAGAGAAGAACTAAAGAGCCTGTTGATGAAAGTGAAAGAGGAGAGTGAAAAAGTTGGCTTAAAGTTCAACATTCAGGAAACTAAGATCATGGCATCTGGTCACGTCACTTCATGGCAAATAGATGGGGAAACAGTAAAAACAGTGACTGACTTTATCTTTTGGAGCTCAAAAATCACTGCAGATGGTGACTGCAGCCATGAAATTAAAAGACACTTACTCCTTGGAAGGAAAGTTATGACCAACCTAGACAGCATATTAAGAAGCAGAGACATTACTTTGTCAACAAAGGTCCATCTAGTCAAGGCTATGGTTTTTCCAGTAGTCATGTATAGATGTAAGAATTGGACTATAAAGAAAGCTGAGCACCAAAGAATTGATGCTTTTGAACCATGGTTTTGAAGAAGACTCTTGAGAGTCCTTTGGACTGTAAGGAGATCCAACCAGTCCATCCTAAAGCAGATCAGTCCTGGGTGTTCATTGGAAGGACTGATGTTGAAGCTGAAACTCCAATATTTTAACCACCTAATGTAAAGAGCTGACTCATTTGAAAGGACCCTGAAGCTGGGAAATATTGAACACAGGAGGAGAAGGGGATGACAGAGGATGAGATGGTTGGATGGCATCACCGACTCAATGGACATGAGTTTGGGTAAACTCTGGGAGCTGGTGATGGACAGGGAGGCCTGGTGTGCTGCAATTCATGGGGTCGCTAAGAGTCGGACATGACTGAGCAACTGAACTGAACTGAACTAAGTCCTCACAGCCTGAAATATAAATCTGATAATACATAGTGCAAACCAGGAAAGGCAAAAGTCTGCGTTTCAGGTCGTGAACTTTCAAACAATCTATTAACCTGGCTTTGCCCTGGACACCGCCCCAAGGGCAAGTCAGACCCAAACAACCCTGCCCTGCCTGGTGTCACTGAAAGGAGCTAGAGTGCCCCCCCCCACACACACACCATCACCCTGAAAAAACTGCAGGTAACTGAGAAGGCAAACACCCCTCCCCCATGGCACACCTGTCACCTCAGGAAACCGACAGCCGGGCAGATGACAGTTTCATAACCATTTACGTGTGGGACGCTGGCCCTCCTTCTACAAGAGCTGGACGTCACTCTGTCCGGGGGTAGAACACCATGCCTGTCAGGACCCAGGGAAGAGCCCGCTGACGATGAAGCTGGTGAGGAAGGGAGCCACGTGATCGACCAGGCAGGAAACCACCAATCTTGGGGTTCAGAGGGGTCCTCGGGGTGCCTTCCTACTGCCCCCGCTGTCACCACACTAAATCCCCAGAGCCTGTGTCACTGGAAGATCCTGTCACCTTGACACTTCAGAGGGGCTCCTAGCGTGGCCCACAAACCCTCCAAAGCACATGGGCACAGGTCGCTGGAAATGTAAAAACAGGAGACGCCAGCCCTCTATCACGGTGTCTGGAGCTCTGCCAGCAGCCCAGTGCCCCCATCGGACTCTGCAGCCATGTGTGGCCCTTGAACCATCGCTGAGGTGTGCTGGCCGGTGACAGACACAGTGGGCTTGGCGCCAGGCATGGACCAGGGAGGCAAAGCACCCTGAGAATGTATTGTGCTGAGCAGCGCTCAGATACACATTTGGGTGGAGTGGTTAAATAAGATACATTATTAAGCCAATTTCATCTGTTGCTTTTTGACTTCTGTAATGTGACTATAGAAAATTGTAGGTTTCACCAGTGGTCTCCACCCTAGACCTGCAGACAGCACTGCAGCCTGGAGGATACAATCTAGAATTTGTGCCATCTGAAGGCTTTATCTGAACATGTGTAAATCCGGTAGCTTTTTGTGCATGTGTTTGAGCCGTGGAGGCACAGATGTCCAGGAGAAGATGCTGTATCTAGTCCGTTTCTATGGCCACCAGTGTGGAGCCCCAAGCAAGCACATCTGGCCCAATTTTAACACTCAGGCCGGGGGGCGGGCAGCCTCAGATGGATGGCAGAGGCTGCCATGTGAGAACACTGGACAGAAGGACTCTTCTGGAGACCCAGGTTCACTAACTGCATTTCCATAATGCTGGTTTCACCGTTGAATGCAGAGCCCTTCTGATGCAGGAAGACCCCACAGCCCCACCTCCCAGCACAGGGCAGGTTATTGTGTCACCCTGGCCTCTGAGGTGAGTGGCTGCCCCTGGCTCCGGCCCTGAGCGACAGCAGGCCACTCTCACCTGCCTCTCAAGTGGGAAAGGAAGACTCCTTTCCCTCAGCCCTCCCTCCACATCTGCCCTTCCTGTTCCACCAGGAAATTCTCCTCTTTCATGATGAGACTGCAGGAAGTATCCTGGCATCTCCTCAGTTGGGCGTCCTGGTGACGTGGAAATGATGGGAAAGAATCGGAACCCAGCTCATACCTCGCCTTCCCGCCCTGTGGAGAGAGGCTCATAGCCCCAGCCCTCCACCCCAGCATGGCTCCAGAAGAGCCCAAGTTCCTACACTCCTCTGGGTCTGCAAAGAGTGAGGCAACCACAGTGCCTAGATCGCTGAGTCATCACAAGGACTGGTGGATTAATGAGTTGAATTTAGTGCTTTTGTATGAAACTTTTTCCCAAAGAATTATTTATTAAGTGAATTAATGAGCAGAGCAGTGTCAGGCTCCTAAATAAAATGGCCAAGGATGACCCTCTGTCTCCAGCTCCCCTGGAGCCGCTCCTGTCCAGCTGGTCACTGACCCTTACTGGCCCTGATCACCTCCCTCCAGGACCAAGTCAGCTCCACGCACCTTGGGGCCCCAGGCCTCCAAGCCCACACTCCCTCTCCACCTGGCCAGCCCTCCAGGGGGTAGGGCTTCCAGAAATGTCCTCCCAACTCCTCCAACCTCCCCAGCCTCTGTGGTTCAGGCCAGCACTGCCCACAGCCAGTGTCTGCACCACCTGGGGACTCTGACAAGCCAACGCCAGGATGCACCCAGATCGAATGCATCAAGACCTCCGGGCTGGGGCCACGCTGCAGCGTTTACAGGACTTCAATGTGTGGCCCAAGTCCAGGAGCACCAGGTTCATAAAGGACCATGGCTGCAATCCTTTCAAGGATAGTCTCTTCCACAGAATAAAGACATCATCTATAGAATGCAAAGAGAGCTCATTGACTTTTTTTTTAACCTAAATTAATCCATCTAGAGTATAAAACATACACATCACAAAACATCTCCATTGCATCTGACATTTTTCAGCTGGCACCCCACTTGGTCTCTTGAAACACCCACACTCTGAGCTCCAGGAGGTCAGAGACCAGACACTGGCCTCTGTGAGGCCACAGAGTCACATGGATGCCTGGAGGAGCCTTGCAGCCCTCCTCCCCCAGGGATGCTGGTGGGAGGCTCAGAGCAGACATTTGGAGCAGTGACCTGGGCTCCCGTTTGTGTCTGTCGCTGCAGGAGGGGGCCTGCCTCCTGGCCTGTGAGGCGCTGCGGGAACCCCTGGGCTGAAGAGCAGATGACTGTCAACATGAATATTAATAGCAGCATAATTAACAACTGAGGTTGTCTGCCAGACGCTTGACTCTGATTAAAAAGAGTCCAGGAGCCAAGGCCCAGTGGGGCACACGGTTCTCTCAGCGTTGGACAGAGAGGTCTGAATGGTCATGTGGGTGACGGCCAGGGCAGCGCTCAGCCCAGCCGCTGGGCCCACTACCCCTACCCGCAGAGACCCAAGCCCCCACCCCACACACCCCCATACCCCCGACCCCTGCATGAATAAGGAAGGGACTGGAGCTGAAGCTGGAATGTGCAGATGGGTCTCAGACCAGCGTTCACCTGGGCTCAGCCTGCTCCACAGAGAACAGAAGTAGGACTTCTGTTTTGTGGTAGAGTCACCAATCAGAACTGTTCCACAAGCTGTAAATTCACCTAAAATAAACTTCTAAACCACCACGGCCGCTATCACTACAAATATCTGAGACTCAGGAGGACACCAGCTGTCCTGTGAACAGCCACCCAACTGTCCACAGGCAGCAGCTTCAGACTGGTTCACATCCTGCCTCCCCCATGCCAGATGCAAGCTTTAGCCTGAGACACCATTCCTTGCACACTTTTAAACGCTGTGGTTTCTGCCTGACTAAAGCCATCTTTAATTATACATCATCGAGCACCTTGCTGGATCTAATGGGGTCTATTATTCATCAAAACAGCCCCATCAGCAACCACAGTCCCCAGAGCCAATTACTCAAGCCTCCCTCCATGTTCCACAAGTGCCTGCCTGCACCTGCCGACGCCTGCACACACCTCAAGCCCCAGCCTCTCACTAATTGGCCCAGAAGACACGACCGCATGACGCCAGCTTTCCACTGGTCCCATGAAGCCCAGTGACAGCTGGCGGCTCTCGGGCAGCCACACGTCCAGGTCCTTCGTGCCATGTGCTCTGCCCGGGCAGTACCCAGAAGGCCAGCACTGCCCAAGCCCTGTGGCAGCTGGTAGCAGAGCCCGAGGGGCCTGCCAGGACTGGACACAGTGTGGGCTCAGACAGGTCTTTCCTGTCACCACTGGACAGTTCAGTCCAGCTGGATGGGCTTTCTTAGCACACGACTCACTGTGAGGAAACCAAAGGTCACTAGAAGTCAGCTAGTCCCCAAACTTTCATTCAAAGGGATGAAATGCCAACCAAATAATGGTAAGTGTGTGACATATAAAAATGATACACATATATTCATACTTCCCACATATTAGTATATGTGTATTTGTTGTTGTTCAGTCACTCAGTCATGTCCAACTCTTTGCAACCCCATTGACTGCAGCCCACCAGGCTTCTCTGACTTTCACTGTCTCCCTGAGTTTGCTCAAACTCTTGCCCACTGAGTCAGTGACACCATCCAACCATCTCATCCTTCGTAGCCCTCTTTTCCTCCTGCCTTAAATCTTTCCCAGGATCCGGGTCTTTTCTAATGAGTCAGCTCTTCGCATCAGGTGGCTAAAGTATTGGAGTTTCAGCTTCAGCATCAGTCCTTCCAATGAATATTCAAGGTTGATTTCCTTTAGGATGGACTGGTTTGACCTCCTTGTTGTCCAAGGGACTCTCAAGAGTGTTCTCCAGCACCACACTTCAAAAGCACTAATTCTTCGATGCCCAGCTTCTTCATGGTCCAACACTCACATCCGTACATGACAAGTGGAAAAACCATAGTTTTGACTATACAAAACTTTGTTGGCAAAATGATGTCTCTGCTTTTTAGTACATTGTCTAGGTTTGTCATAGCTTTTCTTCCAAGGAGTAAGCGTCTTTTATGTGTAAGTATATACATAAATCCATTTACATACATTGAAATATATTTGTCGCTGAGTGAAAATGAACAGGTCAGGCTCTAATTCCAGACGATTTACCTAAACAACCGATGAATTACCTGTCATACTTGTAAGAGAAACCCAAGTTACTAAACCAAGTGCCCTAAGGCCTAGAAGCAGAAAGATATAACTGGAGAGGTCACTCAGTGGACAATTAAGAAGTAAATCACTTTTGAAAGCACTAGGAACTGTGACAGTGTGAGACCTCGTGCGTTCGACCCTCTTGAATAATTGACGCTGCATCTTTCTCTGGCCCCTTTACGGGGCTATGTTTAGAATTCCATTTAGTGCAGCAAGATTTTCACTCAACGTGACTCAGATGTGATGACCAAGCAGCAAATGAAAAATAACAAATACACAAAGAGCATTTCTTTGCTGTCCGAGTATTGTAGCTTGTCCAGGGCTGGCCGGCGCAAGTGGACCTGGTTCTGCCTGCATCATGCTGTCCACGTAGCAGCTCACTGGGCTTGCTGGGCTCCAGTCCTCCCATCGGAGCTGGAGTCCGGCTCAAAGGAGCAGCAGCCTATGAGGAGACTCTGAGTCACGCTGCTGCTTCACCTGCTCTTTTCAGTCGTTTCGTGTGCAGGGAGAAGCAGGCCACACCACACTTCTTAAACCATTCACCACAGCCACCACCTCTCTGACACGCTCGCATTTCAAGGTGAATTAGAATTCCAACAGGACAGACGTCACACGGGCATCAAGTACATCAGACTGGAAGATCTTCCAAGGAAGGCAGATCAGATGCAAAGTGACCTTGGTCTCTTCAAGCACCATAAAGTTAGACTATTTCCCCAACTGAATCCTGCTGATGTTTTATTCCAAAAATGTACCTCGAAAAAGAGCATATTAACTGTGAAAATAAAGGTTAAATACAGACTGAAGTGAAATGCACACTTGAAACAGCTCTATAGTTGAGTTGAGACTCAATCTCATCCTGCTCCAGCGAGCCCACGGGCTCTTACCGGCTGGATGAGGGAACAACGGGGCTAAGTCTGTTCTGTAGAGGCAGGAGGTGTAGATGAGCCCCCCACCACTCCCTGCACAGGTGGGAGGTATAGACGAGACCCCCGACTCCTCTCCCCCCATCCCACTACCCCCATCCTGCAGAGGAAGAAGCTGTGCCCCTTCCCTCTCAGCAGAGCCCTAAGCAGCAACTCAGCACCCAGCAGGGTTATTAAGCTGCCTTCCCTAAAACAGATGACCTTTTGGACTTTTTTTCAGTTCAATGAAGCTTGTAAGGATCAAGAATGCTACCTCAATAACAGATAAAAGTTGGAGGCAATTTAAAGGTGAAACAGATTCAAGCCCTTAGATGCTCCTCAACACTCAGAATTTCAGTCATGGGAACTGGATTTGAACCGACTTTGAACCTAGAGGTACAACATGTATGAGATACACACACACACATAACTTAGGACACCATATTCTGACTCCACTAGCAGTCAGGTGGGCCCGGGGAGCACACCGCGGTGGCGATTCGAAGTTTCAAGCTGTGTGTGGGTGATGGCACCCAGCCGACAGCCCCTGGGTTGTGGCGGTCCCCACCTGCATCACCTCCTTCACCCACTAATGTAGATAGGCTCTCCCCTGCACGAAGGCAAAGGCCCAGAAGAGCCAAGCCATCTGCCCAGGGATGAACACACCCATCCTCAGTGCCAGTCCTGGTTGCCCACCAAGTCCCCACCCACCCCCCTCACATGGCCCTCAGGAGCCCAGAGACCCGCCAATACCTGAGGTGGGGTGGTAGGGCACAGCCCAGGGATGGAGTGTGGGGGGTGTGGTGGGGGGGTGTGTGGTGGGGGGTGGCCGAGTTGGGTCTGCTCCCTGACCTGAACAGTGAATACCTGGGCTCTCACAGTGTCACGATGTCCCTGCATCTGCTTTGAGACCCCTGGTATCATCCCAGGACAGTGACAGAACAGGATGGACGAAGATACATCCCTGAGGACAGAGTGAAGCCCTGGACAGACCCCAGGTACCCAGGCCTCCACACTTACAGCTGCCGGCAACCTGTCCCCAGAGCCACGGCCAACATGAAACTCTCCCACCAGCACCGAACTCTGCACAGGCCTGCCCACAGGGCCCAAAACACCTGCAGGTGTGGGCAGAGTGACCTCAGGACCCAACCGCCTGGTTTGGGACCAGAGTCTCTAATTGACTAGGTCTGTGATAGTGAGAGGTGGCTAATCAGGAAGCCAGCAGGCCGGTGTGTCCAGAGTTCACCTCCAAGGTCAGTTTCCACCTGCTAAGAAGCAGCCTCACTGAGCTGCGGTTGGGAAGCAAGGAGACACACTTGCACCGCCTGGCCCACTCGCACACAGCAGGCACTCAATAATGGCCAAGTGCCCCAGAGGAGCTGGTTCTGCACCCAGGGCCCTTCTAAAAACACATCCCGAAGGACTTGGCATGACTCATCCATCACAAAGGCTGGCGTCTGCCCTGAAGACACAATGACCACGGTCACCACTGGCTGCCATCCTGGGAGCAGCCCGGCTTTCATAACCTCCAGGTCCCTTCTCTGGAGCCCCTGTGACACCCTAGAAAAAGCCACAGGCTCCCACCCTTAGGACACAGGCATGTCCTAGCCCTAACCCTCCACAGGACGGCCAAGGTGTCCACCCCACAGAAGGCTGCACCTAACTGGCCACTGTCCAGGTCAACACTCCTGCTGGGGAGGCCGGTGCTCACCAGGAGTCCACTGTCTGGATTCTCAAGCATGTTTATGCAAGCGTGCTTGTATACTTACATACAGATACAACTCTAATTAAATAGTACGTAAACCAAAGAAATCTAAGTGCAGAAAAAGTCACTTCTTGGAAACCCAAGGTGATGACTTAGGAAAGACTTATCAAAGAGAGATGGCTTTAAAACTGTCACTTGGCAGGAACAAAAACAGAACACATCCAGGGGGAATTATTTAAAATCTGGAAGGTGCTCCACTCAGATTATTTTGAGTCTCTTAGTCCTCAGCCCATTTGAAAGAAACAAATAGGAAACCATAAATTGTGACTGTGGCTTAAACTAGAAAGGCAAGTTAGAACCCAGAGAACACTCTGAATCTGCATTCAAAATATGGTGAATTACTGTATGTGTGTGTTTATAAGATAAAATAGCAAATAGACATCATTGGTATAGTTCATTTCACTGCTCCCATTACTGGGTTGCTCCCATTACCCGGACCCCATCCGGAGATACTGCTGGCCAAGAAATAACAGATTTCCAGCTTAAACAGCCCCAAGTACCTGCAGGCAAACTAGTCAGACTCTAGCACTATGTTTTCCATCAGCAAGAGCCTTAGCCAAACCCTCCATAGGCCTTTAACTGTGATAATGCCCTTCCTTTAACCACCACAAAGTTCTGGCCAAAACCTGCCTGGTGCCCCCAGGAACCTCCTGAGAGTAGAATGGCTCCGGGCCCTAATGTCATCTCCACTGGGGACACGCCTACCTGGTCACCCAGGATGGTGCCTGCACAGTGCAGGTGTATGCCAAATACAAGCAAGGGATTTTCCCAAAAAATCACTCAGAAAAAGACTGCAGTTGTCTGATATCTGTGCCCTACTCATTCACATTAAAAAGTACTTTCTGAATTACTCAACTGGGAACCACAAAACCCTCTCAGGAAGACCACTGGCCCTAAAAACCTCCATCAATGCAGTTAGGGTGTTTGAGGGGTCACCTTGCAAAACTGTAAAACAGAAAAAAAAAAAAAAAAAAAAGCTTAGGCTGAGAAACTCAGCAATTGCAGTGGCAGCGCATCCCACGGGCTAAGGCGACTCTGACAGCCACACAGGATGGTGGCATCTGATAGCCAGGGATGGTGGGCACCAAAATCACGGTGTAAGAGCTCCAGGGCAGCAGATTAAACTCATTTCTAACACCTTGTCCCAGGCAGCACAGGTGAATGCAGACCCCCACCCACCAGGCTGGAGGGTCCGAGCACCTCCAGTGAAAGATGCAAGTGAGGGTTTGGAAAGTGCTCCCAGAACCGAATGGAGTTAAGTCCATTCCAGCATCTACTTGTCACTAAATTAACAGACATCTAAGCAGATACCTGCTAATCCACCCACCTAATAAAACATCCACATTTCCCCACTGACCTAAAGGAAGGTTGGAGGAGCTTCTCACTAGGAAATGGGACTGTCTTATATTTAGTCACCTACTACTAAGGCATACATAGTACCCACCGATGACAAGTGCCCATCTATGAAACAGCACACGGCAACACCCGGATCCAGATTTTTTCCAGTGGACAGTCAAGTACCAGAGCCTACTTGGACGTGATGCTCAGCTTAAGATTTTGCCTGCGACACTCACAGGGCTGCTAACAGTCCTCTATGCAGGACATCTGGTTGCCCAAGAAGACACCCAGCGATTAACCAGTGGCTAAAAGGATAGATGATACTACAGTTCACATGGACGCTACTCTTTCTTTCCTCTCTGAAAATGATCAAATGTAATATCAGATTTAATTCGGACCCTTCCAAGACACAAGCTTAGTCTTGGTGAGGGGGACCTGAAAGAAAGGACTGAGCTCACACTTAGGTAAAACAGGAAAACGAAAAAGGGAAATGTGTTCCAGAGTCTGCTGGGTTCAGACAGACCTGGACAGAATCTGTTTGCTGCACGTATCCAGACAGAAAGTCAGTTCATCATCCCCAACCCCAGGCGACAAAAAATTAATTCTCTGGAACTAAGTGTCATCACTAAAAATTATAAGTTCAGCCACTTCACAAATGTCTTTAAATGCTGCAAATGCCATGGATTCCAGGAGCTGCCTCAAGGCCTCCCACCCTCTTGATCAGACTCCATTCACAAAACGTCCTCACTTAGAAGCATCATTCAAAAATCATTTCATTCTCTGAGCCAGAGGAGGTAACCCACTTGTTTCGTAAAAAAAAGGGGGGGCCTTCAGTTATAATACCTTAGACAATAAAAGCAAGGCAGAAGAGAAAAGTTTGAAAATCTGTAACAAGAACACTTATAACTGGATTTAATCACAATTAAAAACCAAATTAATTAACACAATCGGGCTTCCCTGGTGGCTCAGCAGTAAAGAATCTGCCTGCAATGCAGGAGACACAGGAGATGCCGGTTCCATCCCTTGGTCGGGAAGATCCCCTTGAGGAGGGTATGGCAACCCACTCCAGTATTCTTGCCTGGAGAATTCCATGGACACAGGAGCCTGGTGGGCTACAGTCCCTGGGGTCGCAAAGAGTCAGACATTACTGAAACAACTGAGCATGCATGCAATTAATATCATCAATTCTCCTTCAGCAGTGATCCCATTTATAAATATTCCTTGACTATTCTTGACTTGAGAATGGTCATTCCCCCTGATTAATAGGAAAAACCCCGTTTGGGAAAGTTTGACTTTTAACTCCAAAGCTTAACTACCCAAGGGCTTAAGTTCCTAAACTCAGAGACACTGCAGCACTGAGCAATTCGGTGGAGACCTTCCCTCACTGCAGTACTTCAGAGATAAGGATTCATTAAATGGCTTCTGCACCACCAGACCTTTAAAAGGTCAAAAGCAGAGGGGTATGGCTGTGCTTTCTAAAGTGAATATTTGCAACAGATCAACAATCCTTTTAAGCTTTCCCACATTTAAACAAAACACAAGTACTTTCTCATCTCTCACTTAAACCAGCATCTCATGGGCTGGCTTCCCCCAGCCACAGAGCCCAAGGTGGCTGAGGTGTGAAATGACACACTCTGAGTAGCTCTTGAAACAAAACCGCCGGAACCC
The DNA here is from genome assembly GCA_006410675.1 of Oreotragus oreotragus. Lineage (NCBI taxonomy): Eukaryota > Metazoa > Chordata > Mammalia > Artiodactyla > Bovidae > Oreotragus > Oreotragus oreotragus. The sequence continues at coordinate 222,679 of SJYX01006053.1, forward strand.
TCCAGATACAGTCTTTGAAACAGAAGCAGTCCACACTGTACAGCGGAGCTGCACCAAAGGCAAAAGGAGAAAAACCCTCAAATAACAACCCAGTGGGAACACGGCAGGCCTGAGATCCCAGGACAGGACCAGGGCTGCCAGACAGGCCCCGTCCACCAAGGGCTGAGGCACATTCCTGGGCTCCAGGTTGACTTCTTCCCTCCTGCTAAACGGGTTTGCAGTGTGTGTTCTTGTAACCCAGGCACACACTGGCCTCTGCCAGACTCCCCCTTGCCAGACACCAGGCAGGAGGCCCCCCTCCCCCTCCCAGCAGCTAGGACCTGGGAAATCAGCAGGCACTAACTTCAGTCCAGGTGGGCAAGGGTGTACAGAGGGTTAATCTGGGGTCCAGGAGAAGACTATGTTCAGAGAGACCAAAGGCCCAGCAAAGTTACAGGTGGAGAAACAGGTCCAGTCCAGCAAGGGACTGGATGGGGACAGGGGCAGGGAGTCCTGGCCACACCAAGTGGTGGGGGGGGGGGGGGGGGGGG
>SJYX01006053.1:223366-256854 GCA_006410675.1 Oreotragus oreotragus
AAGTGGTGGGGGGGGGGGGGCGGGGCGGGCACTGACACACACACACAGGCCACATAACAAGTGCAGGTGGGCACAGGGATTCCAGAGGGAGAGGGTGGACGTCAAGTCACAAGGAGAAGTTGGAAGGGGGTGGGATGGGAGCACGGTGATGCCCCAGAGTTGGCAAGTGGGACCCAGAGCGTTACACCTACGGAGTCGATGGAGGGAAGCCAGTCGAGAAAGAAGCACAAGGTGAAGGCCATCGCGGAACACCTCTGGTCCCCTGCCCCTCCGCACTGCCCCCTGCCCCCAACACACGCACAACTCGGAGAAGGGCACACCCACCTTTGCCGGGGGCGCGCTCCTGCTGGTCGCCAGCTCGCGCAGGCTGGAGGTGGCGCCGGTAGCCGCGGGGAGGAGGACTGGGGAGCCAGGGGAGCTGCCCCCGCCACCCGCGAGCGCCGAGGCCGCCCCCGAAGCGGGGCTGAGGCCCGGGCCAGGACGCGCGGGCGGACTGCTGCCGGGGCTGGCGCCAGCGCGGGGCCGCTGGCGGATGCCGTCCAGCAGGCGCACCAGCAGAATGTTGGCGGGCAGCTCGTCCACGCCGCAGCCCACCAGGATGCGGCACTCGGGGCAGCGCAGCTCGCGACGCGAGCTCACGATGCTCTCCAGGCAGCGGCGGCAGAAGGTGTGCTGGCAGGGCAGCACCTTGGCCGTCGTGTCCAGGCGTTCCAGGCACACGGAGCACTCCAGCAGGTCCAGCAGCGACGACTCGTCCATGTCCCCGCCCAGCCTGTCGCCGTCGTCTTCTCTCTGCGCCGCGGCGGCCGCCCGGGATGCGCACAGCCTGGGCGCTCCGAGCAGCATGGGGGCGGCGCCGGCGGCGACCGCGCGCCCCTCTAGGTCCCGGGGCCGTTGCGGGCGCCGCCGCGGGCAGTGGGAGCCAGGGTGGCGCCTGGACGGCCGCTTGGGGACCGGGCTACACCGCGACTTTCTTCCCTGAGGCTGGCAGCGCCAAGGGGTGCCAATCGGCCTGCGCGGCAGGGACCGGAGCTCCGAGTCCCGCAAGCCCCCTCCGGACCGCCGAGCCCACCCAGTGCTTCGGAGCGCAGCGCCGGCAGATGCAGGCTACACCTGTCTCTCCTCTGCGAGTCCGGCCGGCACGGGTCCCAGCGGCGCCGCCGGGCGGGCAAGACACCCGGCGGCTCTGAGCTCTCAGCCGCCAGTCCGATCCCGGGGGAGGCGGGGGCGCGGCGTGCGCGCTCCCCCGCACCGCCTCGGTGCGCCCTGGGCCTCCCCGCGAGCCTCTGCCCAGCGGGTGCAGCCAGACCCCTCCTCGTCCTCGGCCGCGAGCACGTGCGCAGGGAGCGCGCGGAGGTCACGGTCACTGCGGGGCGCCGGGAAGGGGCAGCCGCGCCCTGGACCTGCCCCGCCTAGGCGCAGGCTGGACACCAGTCTTGTTCTTAAGGCGCCTTCAGCGTCCCCAGGAACTCCAGGGCGCTCCCCAGCGCAGGCCCGGGCCTGTCCCCTCTGGCGACAGAGCCTCCTGAGCTCTCCGTGAGCCTCTGAGCGGGATGTTTCCGCCTGACGCTGCAGCTAAGGAAAGTTTGGGCGGCGCTATCCCGACCGCCTCCTTGGGCAGCGCCTGCCAGCAGCCTGGGGACGCAGCCAGCACCCGGGCATCCTCCTCGACGACGGCCGGTCCCCTGGTTGGCGGCGCGCGGAAGTGACAGCCCCACAGCCGGGTGGGCGCGCGGGGCGCCGGGCGAGGCGGAGGGGGGAGGGCGCTGGGGTCCTCCCGGTGACGCGAGTCCGAGCCTGCGACGCTGCCCGCCGGACCCCAGTCTCGCGCGGGCCGCCTTGGGGACGCGCTCGATCCCTCCTCCGGAGGCGCAAACGAGGGGAGCAGCGGTCTCCTTCCCGGCGCCCGCCTTCGGGCGCGTCAGAGCGACGCAAGAGCGCACGGAGGCCCGGGGGCCGCGGGGCCGCGGCCGGTGGCGCAGATTCCCTGCCGAGCGCTGCCCCCTCGTGGCCGCTCTGGGCCCCGCCGAGACCGACACTGCCTAGTCCGAGGACACTGCACGGCCCAGGACTGGGCTACCGAAAAAAGGCGCGAGGGCCTGACTGCTGGTCAGGTTGTCTTGAGGTTTGTGAAGCTACGTGTGTCTTTTTTGACTTTTCAAGGAGAAAATAATATCTGTTGAGGCGTCAATGCCAAAAACGTTCATCTTTTTTTTTAATCCTCTAAACGGCCCTATGAGATAACTTTAACCTCATTTTTGCATGCAAGGAAAATGAAGCTTATGCTTATGAAATCATCGCAGCTGGATTTTTAAATCTTTGTGTCTCCGGAACCAAATGCATAGAAAAGATCTCAGTCCACTGTGATACAAGCTCCCGACAAGCCACATAGTTTTACACTGGAATATCCCTAGTGCCTAGGGAAATACCAGGCACATAGTAGGTGTTCAGTAAACATTTGTGAAATTAATGGAAAAATGGTCTCCAAGTCATTGCCTAGTGGTGATTTGAATGCACATCTTAGCATCTTAGTTCGGGGTGTCCAGAATCGTATGCATATTCGTGCATGCAAAGTTGCTTCAGTCACCTCTGATGCTTTGTGACCCCGTGGACTGTACGTAGCCCACCAGGCTCCTCTGTCCATGGGATTCTCCAGGCAAGAATACTGGTTGCCATTCCCTTCTGGAGATCCTCTTGACCCAAGGATCGGATCAGCATCTCTTATGTATTCTACAGTGTGAAGTAGGTTCTTTACCACTAGCACCAACTGGGCAGCCAATCCTGAGTCATACGCTCAGTCTATTATCCATGTACCTGAGCATGCATTCATCATGTAGGGCACAGCCCTGGCCCCAGAGAGTCAGCAAGAGAAAGTTCACAGCACATCCTCAGAACTTGCTGTCAGCACTGAAATGTCGCCATGAAGGGCAGCCTGGAGGGCTTCAAGGAGGAGGCCTTCAGCCTCATGAAGGAGGTGAAAGGACCCCCGAGCAGGGCATCTGCAAGGTCAAAGGTACAATGTGAGGAGGAGAGAAGACACCTGATTGGCAGGAGAAAGGGACAATGGGTGTGCTAGTAGAGCACAGGCTGATAGTGGAGCAGGAGGAAGTCAGGCTTGGTGACCAGCCAACCTGAGGATGTATGGGTCTTGGGAAGGCTTGGGTGGGCAGCCCTGAATGTGGTCTCTTGGGACAAGGAGGAATCTGACTCAGGAGAGATCATGTGATGACAGCAGACATGTACTTAATGCCACTGAACACCTAAAATGGGTAAGCTGGTATATTTCATCACACTGTAAAAATAAAAAAGCCTCAACAGGGACTCCGGGGCTGAGGACTGTGGCCTGCGAGGAGGATGAGCCAGAAGCAATTGGACATACAGCAACAGCCTCCACACAACCCACAAGGTGAGTTAACAGGAGGCCTCTACTTTGCAGGGGAAGAAACCTGGGCACAGAGAGGACAAGTGAGTCGCCGAAGGTCACACAGCTGCTCAGTGGAAGATTCAGAACCTGCGTCCAAAGGGTGGAAATCTAGAGTCAGTTTCATCCAAAGGGTGGAAATCTAGAGTCAGTTTCATTTGTGCCCAGCTTCTCAAGCTCATGAATAAGGCAAGCACTTAGGTTTATCAGGTAGTAGGTAGCCAGGAGCCCCAGGCAGTGGATGATGAGGGAGAGCAGAGCCATGGGCACCCGGTGCCATGGGCATCGAAGAGAAGCAGCGCCTGGGAGCCCTGAGACAGGGCCATGGAGGGGCAGGGAGAGAGCAGAGGGGCCTGAGGAGGGTGGGCCCCTGCTGGTGAGCATGGTAAGGGATGCAGATGTAAGCCGGGCTGACCCCAGGAAACCTGGGGAGCCACACAGTCACACTGTCCCTGGTGCCCCCACCTCCACAGCCAGATCACATTCCATGCAGGTTGCCTGGGTTCTTCATGGCTGTCCATTGCTACTGAGGCAAGACCACCTGCCTTACTGCTTGATAGGGCCCCCAGAGACACAGTGCAGGTGTGGTGGGGGCTGTCGGGTCCCGAGGTCACTCTCCCCCCAACACCGAACCAAGCCCAGCACCGGGCTCTCTGCGCTGAGCAGAGGCAGAGGCTGCAAATGCCAGGCATGATCCTGGATGGCAGGACAGTTCCCTTGGCCCTGGGAGAGATGACACTGTATGATGCCTGAGTGCCCAGAGGCATGGAGCTTTACTGGCCAGGGAACTCTTTATTGGCTGACTACTCTGTTTGTATCCTTCTTCTGCTATAGCTTCCTGGGCTCCCCTGTCAAATAAGCCACATGCCCCCAAACCTGCCCTGAGGACCTGCTTCTGGGGAAACTGAAACCAAAGCAAGTGCTGAATGCCAGGTGAAGGGTGGGCAGCCTGTAACCTTCAGCCCCCATTTCCCTGGACACCTGCTCCTCCCTTGACCTTATCCTCTCCCCAATGCAGCACAGAGACTCTGTCTCCCTTTCCTGAATCCATGCTCCTGCACATCTGGATTGAAGCTCACATCCTCCCTACAAGCAAGCAGGTGCTGTGCACACCAGAGGAAAGAAACACCTCCACTGGCCAGGGAGGAACAAGGGAAGGGGTGGGAGGCACCATCAAGACCCTCAGCAGAGCACAGGGGCTGAGATAAGAGGCCAGACAGCAAGTCTTATTTTGGGCATGAGTCTGAAGTACTGGCAGACCCGGAGGCACAGTGATGTGAACAGAACTCTGGAGGGAAATCGGAGCCTGGCGTCCAGGTCTCGGAGAGATTTTCCTGGAGGTGATGGGTGAGGCCGCAGGTGAGAAGAGGAAGCTGCATTCCTTCTTTGGATCTGGAAGGGAAGAGTCTTCCTGCCTTCTGCTCAGAGGATGGGGATAAGGCCAGGGAGCCTATGGCACGGCGTCTCAGTCACTGCAACACAGTGCATCTGCAGGTGGCAAAATGCTTACAGGTGTGAGGAGTGCTTCGCAAATGATGCAGAGGGGATGACAGAGCATCCGTCTTGGGCTCACAGGACACGTGCTGGCGTTTATGTCTGAGGCAGTGGCTCCACGTAGTTTCAATGTAAATATCATTAGTCCAAGGTCAGGATGCGTCCTTGCTCTGCAGAAGCTCACGTTTGCTTCCTTACCTTGGGACACCTGGACACCTGGCTGGCAGAATCTGAGCTGCTTAAAGCAGAGGAGCCACCCCGAGGGCCGTGGAGGGAGCCTGGGGTGTCTCTGTGGGGAAGAGACACCTGAGCTACAGGCAGGAGGCAGGTGAGAGGGAGCCGCCGCTGCTGGGGCGACTCTGACTCAACAGGAGCCGCTTCCCCCAAATCTCTGGGGACATCGAGTGAAAGGCTGAGTTGGTTTCCAGTCCGCTCAACCCCTTGCCAGGATACTTTCAGACTGCAGGCTGGTGGACGGAGAGGTCACCCTGCAAGAAGCGGCAAAGTTGGCCTGAGGCTCAGGTCTTGGTGCTCGTGGATAGCCGACCCAATAAGCACGTGGCCGAGGCTAGAAGACTGCCCCTCCCCGCCTGGCCTAACATCTGGGGACCACGGCCCGGCCCGAGTGTCTGGATGATTCCAGTAGGTGCCCCCGGGAACCTCGCTGCCTGAAGGTGGCTGTGGGCGGGGACTGGCCTCAGAATATCTCAGGGTCTTCCCCGCTGTGCCAGGTGTAAGAGAGGGTGATGCCAGAACCCAGGCAGGCTGAGTCCTGCCAGGTGACTGCTGTGGAAAGGGAGCCTGCCCCTCGGAGTGGGGATTCGTGGGTGACACAGAGAGGGGTCCAAACCAGACTCTGGGCTTCCCTCAATTCGATCCAGTAGGGCCTTGAGTGATTATCTGAATGTGAATTTGCTCAAACTGATGGAGCAGGCCCTTCAGTTAAATAAGCAAGTCAGAATTGCCTCCGCTCAGCAGGAAGGACCACGGCTCGCGGGCGGGGCTTCTCCCTGCCAGCAGTTTCCATAGCACTGGGACAGAAATATTGCAAGTGCTTTCGGGGATTAAAAATAATCCTGCCACTGCCTGTGTTTTGTTCACAGCCTTCAAAAGAATTATAATAGATTCTCCTGCAATCTGGAGACATCACACTTTATTTCAGTCTGGCCCCAGATCTCAGAAGATGCTTGAAGCTGTGCACCATCAGCTGAAGCACAGGGACACGTTTAACCCGATAAAGAAACTCCCATGTTTAAATTACAGTCATAGGTGAAATGAATGAAAATTGAATATAAAGAAAATCTTCCTGAATAATCACAGCATAATTGACATTGACTAATATTTAATATCTGAACCCATGTCTTGGCAGAAGTACATCTTAGATCACCCAAGGGGAGACTGTCAATTATAAATGATACTGATGTGTTTTCTAGAAAAATGTGAAATGCTTATGAAAGACATAGTGCTAATGTAGAAGAATCAATCTCACAAAGAAGAAAAATGGAGCCTTTTCTGAGGTAAGATAATGCTCGCCTCCTTCCGAGGAAAGATTAGGATTGTGTGGCTCTGCCAAGCACACTTTCTAATCTGAGCTGCAGTGAAACACGTGGACCTTCTGGGTAAAAAGCATGTTGAAAGCCTGTATGTGCCTCTGTGGACAGGACACACCGCTCACTCATGGAGGGAGGAGGGATTGGGGACCCTTCTGTGAAAATGGGGTCACAGCCTCATGTGTGCTTGGGACGAGGCTTCCCCAAGAAGTTCCCCCAAAGCAGCTGGGACTCAGACAGACTCACTGACGCCACGTCAGGATGTCCCTCCTCCAGCCCCACACCCGCTCCTGCAGCCCAGGGGCCAGGCCCCGGGCCTCCGTCCACACTATCCTCTTCAGTGACACTGTGAAGCCCCTCCAGCTTCCCATGCAGGTTGCCTGTGTCCTCTTCCCCAGGCAGCAAGGAATGAGTGTGGATGCTGACCGCAGACTAGGAACACTTGAAACCCAGACTTTGATTTGTTTTCTGCCAAGAGGCCTCCTGGTAGGCCTGGGATGGACTTCACCATCTATGTAGGCTGTTCTGGGGCATCACAGTGTGTGGTCCAGCATCTGTGCCATGTGGAAAACAGCCCAAACTTAGAGGCTTGAAACCAGGACACCATTTATCTTGCTCACATATCTGTCCCTTGGGCTAAATGGGCCAACTTCTCTCCCTGGCTCAGCCACGAGGCCCACGTGCCTGGCCTACAGTGTGATCCATGGTGACCAGTCCCTGGGAGTGAGCAGGGCACGGGCAGTGTAGCCCCTCAGAAGTCACACAGGCCCCTCTCTGCCCCGGCTCACCCAGCATTGGGCCCAGGAGCTCGTCGGTGTGAAGAGCTGCAGAGATGCAGGCCCTCTCCAGATGACAGGCAGGATTGAGGTGTCAGAACTTATGATGGAAATGTAGATTTTCCTGGGAGAACAGCATCTCCCAGCTCAGTGGGTTTGCAGCCTCCTTCCAGAGGTGGGCCCTGAGCTGCTGGAGAAAGTGTGAACAGAGCCAGTAAGCTTTCTCTCTGGGTCAGTCAGAGCCTACTCTGGTTGCATCCTGATATTCAAATATTCAGTGGTGGAATGGGTGTGTCATAGCACTTCCAGCTGTTAAATTCCCACAATAAAGCTGTATTTCAGTTATCAATAAAACACAAACCTTTGAGGGCTTCCCTGGTGGCTCAGTGGTAAAGAATCTGCCTGCCAATGCAGGAGACTCAGGTTCAATCCTTGATGCAGGAAGATCCCACGCACTGAGGAGCACCCGAGTCCGTGGGCCATAACTGCTGAGCCTGTGCTCTAGCATGTGCACAAGAGAAGCCACCGCAGTGAGAAGCCCGTGCACAAATAGAGAGCAGCCCCCACTCTCTGCAACTAGAGTAAAGCCTGCACGGCAACAAAGACCTGCACAGCCAAAAATAAATCAAAATAATTTTTAAAAATTAAAAAAAAAACCCCATAAACCTCTGAAAGTACAGATCCACATGTAGAAAATGAGCCACCACGTGGCAGGTAGGGGGAGGCAGGATTTCGATCACGATGAGAAATGGTGGTCTATTAACTCAGAAACAGAGTGGACTGCCCGCAAAGCAGGAAGTCTCTCAGCTCAGCATGAAAATATTCAAGCAGGAACAGAGTCACCGTGTATGCTTTTATTAGGGTACCGATGGTTTCTGCAGTAAACAAACACCACGTTTTCTGTGCATGGACACAGTGCAGGTCCGCTTCTGACTCATGTGGAGGGCAGCGTCCCAGGTGGTAGGGGTGATGGTGTGGGACCCACACCCTGCATGCTGCTGCCTGGGCTGCTCGGGGTTCAGAGCCCCCTGCAGCTGGAGGACTGGGCCTTAATGACTCCCATCGCCTCTGCTCCAGGCTTTCCAGGTGACGCTGGTGGTAAAGAACCTGTCAATGCAGGAGACATAAGAGGCACAGGTTTGATCCCTGGACGGAGAAGATGCCCCCAGAGGAGGACATGGCAACCCAATCCAGCATTCTTGCTGGGCCAATCCCATGGACAGAGGAGCCTGGTAGGCTACAGCCCATGGGATCGCAGAGAGTCACACATGACTCAACAACTTAGCTCACACAGACCTCTGCTCCCATCCTCCTGCATGAACTGTTCCTGATCTCACCTGATGCAGGAAGGCGTGGGTAGCTGCCTCCCAAGACCATCCCATGCCGGCCTTCCAGTGACCGCCAGCCCACGCTGACCAGCAGACCACAGATGGAGGGAACCCTGTACTGTCCACTATCAGCCAGTTATCTTTCAGGTGCCCACAGCACCAAGCCTGTGATTCTAGCAACACACGTTCTACACGCTGCTGACGCCGGGTTGGCAGAGTTAGTCTCAGTCCCAGGAATTATTCTGTGGGTCGGGGTCTAAACACGGCGTGGGAAGAATCCCTCAAGCACTCAAGCATCTCTAGGGGCCGCAGGACTGGGACATGGACACCCAGAACTCTGACAAATGCCAGCCGCCCGTGTCAGGCGTTCAGGGTCAGCCAGGCCCTGTTGTACCTCCCAGAGTGCTGGTCCACTGCCCACCCACACAGAGCCAGTGCCACTTCCTCAAGGAAGTGGTGAACCCTGCTTCCAGGCACTCTAGGAGGACAAGCATCCCCATAAGCCTTCATTTATCATCCACCTTCTGCCTGTTGTACAGAAATGCCTTGTGCATCAGAGTCCTGCCTTCCCACCCTACAGTCTGGCCGGTTGTCGCAAGCAAGACAGAGAAGTGAGACAGTGCAAGGACCATCCTAGGAGCCGCAGGAGCAGAGAGGCACTACGTTCAGGGCCTTTTGTAAAGAACTTTCAGCACAGAGCCAAGGAAAGGGGGGCTACAGAACTCTGCTCAGTTCTCCGAGTATGTGGTGGCAGAATCAAAGATCAAAAGTTCTTTTTATGATGATGAGAAAAGAAGGACCACAGAAAAATTTTAATTCATTCCAAGACTACTGTCTTCAGGAAAAGAAAATTGATTCGCTATCCTTTTAAGTTCACCTAATTGCATCAGGATTAGCCGAAACGAATCTCTAATCTATTGATACGAGTTAAATATAATTTACACCCACATCTTCGTTTGCCTGTAAAGTACAATGGGAAGGTAAGAATCTACATTCGTCTAAATAGAAACATACTTTTATTAATCAGCAGTGGGCTGCATTTGAAGGAAGCAATTTAATTAAATCTGCAACACAAACCATAACAGGTTGCAGGAAGCCCATTCACTCCTGGATTTCCTGTCTGCCTGCCTGGGAGCCATTGCCCGCCTGCACTTACCTGGGAGACCTGCAGTTAGACACAAATGCCATTTCAAGAAGCCATCAAGGTCCTGAATTAAATCGGATCCCCAGAGTCGGAGCCCCACACCATAGCCTCTCCTCAGGCCTCTCTGCGCCCTCTCTGCGGGGTTGGAGGGGAGCGGTGGTTGCTGGGGTTCATGCTTTGGCTGGACGCCATTTCTGCTTCCATATCTTCATTTTCATCTTTTGAACGTTGTGTCGTGCTTAGCAACCACAAAAATACTACGGATGAACTGCCCAGTGTGAGCTCTTTTACATCCTCATCGAAGTGATGTTGACCACGGTAATTGGCAGAGCTCAGCGTGGAGCAGCCGCCTTCCTGCCCCCCGACTCCAAAGCATGCGCAGTCAATTCCTTGTGGTCAGGTGCCCCTGAGGGATGCTCTCAGTGAGGAAGATACTATCACAGTTCTGAGGGCAAGACTGAGCTCCTGTCTGGCAGGAAACGTGGGGAAATTCCCTAAACTCACCGCTTCCTCTGGTTAAAATTCGGGGCATTCTCTTTGCCTCTGCTTTGCAGATTCTCTTCTTATTTCGAGGGCTTCACCTGACTGGCTGTTTAACAAGCCCCCAGGTGGGCACAAGGAGCCGGCTCTGGTCCAGGCGTCATGATACTGGGCTGGAATTGCCATAGCCCTAGAGGTACCCAGCTCGCAGCTGCTGTCTCTGCTGCCCTGGGCCCCGGCTTCCTCATACCAGGATCCCTTCTTTCTTCATCACTTACAGACCTCGATCCTACATGGAGAAGCTGACAAAATCCATGAGAAGGGTCCTTCTGTGCCAAATGGTCCTCTTCTGAGGACAAGCTGTGGGCCCTTCTCCTGTCCTCAAGTCTTAGGAAAGCCCTCTTGTGTTCGTCTTCATGGTTTCACAGGCCTCAGCTCATTCTGATCTTAAACATCCCTGGCAAGATTCTGACAACATCTAGGTCACCCCCCTCAGCCCCCACCCCTCACCCCTGCGGGAGACAGAGATGAGAAGCCTCAGCCTCTTAGAAGCCGACAGGGACAGCGGGACCATGGCCAGCCTCAATGTGGTCTCAGGCCAGTTTGTAGAAACTTCAGGAAGGTGAGGGGTGAGGAGTTCGTCTCCATCTGGCCATTCACACCAATGGCGTCCTCACTCACAGCGGGAACATGAGCCTCTTGATTTTCTGAGTGGCAGGTGCCTTTTTCATGTGAAAATCTTAATTCTGCAGTCTCCAAATTTCCCCTTCTCACCAAAATAGAGACTTGCTGGATCTTTTTAACATATGCATTTGGTTGTCATGAACCTGAAGGTAGAATTCCTGAGAAGTAAGGACATGCTGGCACCTGGCTGGTTCGTTTTCTCTTTGTGCTCCTTTCACTGTAGATTTTCCCTTAGAAGAAGGACAAGGGGGGCGGGGGTGTGGTCTTTGAGAGGTGACAGAAGAAGCCACCATCGGAGCTCCCTGTGGAGCAAGGTGACTTCCTGGGCAGCTGCACCAGGAACTTGACCTCTGAAGGGCCACAGAGCTCTGCTTTGTGCCCATTATGCAATGGTTTAAGGCTGTCCAGAGCATAAGACCAGTGCAAAAATGGTGAAACTCAATGTTTCTCAAGATCATGAGTGTGCAGTACCTTTGCTGTGAGACTCAACTGTCTACTGCACAAGGGCCCTGACATTTCTCTTAGCGTAACATCCCTAGAGCCATCCAAGCTGTCACAAACAGCAGAACTTCCTCCTTTTCATGGCTGAATACCCCTGCATTTTATGTACAGCTACCATATTTTCTTTATTCATTATCCCTTGGTGGGCACTTAGGTTGCTTCCATGTCCTCACTATTATAAATAGTAGTGCTACAGTGAACATTGAGGGGGAGGGGGATGCATGTATCTTTTCAAGTCAGTATTTTTGTTTTCTTCAGATAAATGCCTAGAAGTAGAAATGCCGGATCATATGGAAGTTCTGCTTTTAACTTATGGAGGGACCTCCATACCTTTTTCCATAGTGGCTGTGCTAAGTCACATCCCTGCCAAGTGAAGGGGGCTCCCTTTTCTCTGCATCCTCGACAGCATTTGTTATTTCCGGTCTTGTTGGTGACGGCTGTCCTGACAGCTGTGAGGTGATACCGCACTGTGGTTTGGACTTGCATTTCCCTGGTGATCAGGCCCTGTGACATTGAACTTCCTTCCGTGTGCCTGTTGGCTGTACATCTTCTTTGGGAAAATGTCTGTCTTGACACTCTGCCTGTTTACTTGTATTTTTGTCTTGGATTAGGTAGGTTGCGTCTTCATTTTGGTGGTGGTTTCCTTTGCTGTGCAGAAGGTTTTCAGTTGGGTGTATTCCCACTTGTTTACGTTTGTTTGTTGCCTGTTCTTTTGATGTTAAGTTTAAAAAGTCATCAGCAAGACTGATGTCAAGGACTTTACTGCCTGTGTTTCCTTCTAGGTGTCTTATGGCTTCATGGCTTATGTTCAAGACTGATCAATTTTGAGCTAATTTTGTTGTGAGGTCAGACAATGTCCAGTTTCACCTCTTTGCAAGTAGCAAACTTCTAACACCACTTATTGACAAGACTGTTCTTTCTCCATTGTATATTCTTGCCTTCTTTATCATAGATTAAGTGACCATGTATGTGTGGGTTTATTTCCAGGCTCACTATTCTGTTCCATTCATCTGCGTGTCTGCTTTTATGCCAGCACCGTATTGTTTTATTACAATGGCTTTGTAGTATAGTTTGAAATCATGGTGTGTGATGCCTCCAGATTTGGTCTTCTTTCTCAAGATTGATTTGGCTATTTGAGTTCTTTCCTGATCTTTTAGGTTTGTTTTTCTATTTCAATGAAATACATCATTGGAATTTTTATAGAGACAGCCTTGAATCTGTATGTTGCTTTAGACAGTACGGACATTTAAAAATATTAACACTATGACCCTCTGAAGTCACACAACTTACTTGTTACTTGTCTGGTTTTCCACAAGATTGTGGGAACTCAGAGTGCCGTCCAGCAGCTTGCATGCATGCTAAGTTGCTTCAGTTGTGTCAGATTCTGCCCAGCAGTAGTAAGAATCTAATAAATAACTGTTGGATGAATGAATGAGTTAGTGCCTCAAGGAAAGAACATGACTCCCCAAAGCAGAAGTGAAGATGTGAATGGTGTTGCCAGGCAGGTAATATTTACACTCACCATGTTTCCAAGGCTGTTTCAGGTTTAATCCCCACTGAGCAGAGGGTGGGGCTGAAACCCTGGCTCTGGCATGAGCACACTGCCCCGACTTTGATGCCATAGGTCTTACTACAGTCTCACGCAGCTGTCATTGGCCAGGTTCACGGCCAGCAAGCACCACACTCCGCGGGTCCCAGTCCCTGAGGGAGGGGGCCCCTACTCCCTTGGGCACGTGTTTGCAGATCACTGTGTGCTGGCATCTTGCCCATATCCTTTGATGCTTTGTTCAGAAGAAACAGGATCCCTCCGTGTGACACGTGTCCAAATGAAACACCAGGGTCCTCAGCTCGAGGCAGCCATGGGGCCAGCTAGAGGTCCAGGCCCTGGACTCACAGTCCCCACCTTTTGCAAGTTTTTCCTCTGTTCCATTGGGTTTTTCTTTGATTACTTTGTTTTGTGTATGTCTGAGAAAAACCACTCAAGATAGAAAATTCATTAGCACTATCCTGAGCATATTGCCTGAATTTTAAATGCGAACACTGATGAGTGAGACACCTGCAATGTGTCTTAAGGGTCTTCTGCTTCTCTCAAAATGCCTGTCTAAAGGGGGCCGTCTGAGTTATAGGGAACAAGCCCCTGACCACTGTGGGTGTCCAACATGGTGACATTAGTGAGATTTCCACCTAGCAGAAGGCACCTCATAAAGGCAGTAATTTAAAGGTATTTGTTGCTGACAGCATTTTGACACAGGATCGTATCTGCTTATCCCATAATCTGACAGATTCAAGAGAAAAGCAAATTTGATCCCACCTAGTGGCTGAGGGAATAAAATCCCAGAGAGGCGAAGGGATTGGCCGAGAGACATACAGCTCCTGCAGCTAAGCCAAGTCCAGATCAGTCCAGCACCTGCCCACTTGACCACGTCACCCAGGAGACAGGCAGAGGCCATTTGGAAAGCCTTAGGCTTGGAAATTCCATGAACCCATCAGAAATAACATGTGAATATTTACCAAGTCCTGTGTATGTACCAGAACCTGCTTGTTCAACATTCACAGAGCATCTCTTGTACCAACTCCTGTTCTGGGTGCTGGAGACACAACAGTGACCACACTTATTCTCCACATGTACACCTGCCTCTGCAGCTAACACCTGGGGCCCCTCCTGGGCACTCCTGTCCCCCACCCATCACGTGCCAGCAGCACCTGCAGCCGGTTACAATGATCCAGCGTCCCCAGACGTGGCCAAGGTCCTGAGGGTGACACTGGGCTCCAGACAAAGGGGCAGGACTCCCCTCATCACCCACTGACCCTCCTTCCTTTAAGGCTTATCCCAGAGTCACCTCCTCATTTATCTTGGAGTCCTGGTCACAGTTCCCAGCCCAGGCTCCCATCACAGCATCACGAGGGGGAAGGCGGGGCAGAGAGGAGGGTGAGTGGGGCAGGGCTGGGACACCCAGGTCTCAGGCCTTCCCCAGAGCAGCTGGGGGCAGGAAAAACCACAATGTCAGACAGCAGCTCCCTCAACGGCAGAACCCAACCTTGCCCCCTCCCCGCCCCCCACTGAGAGCATGTAGTGCTTCCCTTCTGCTCAAGGCCCACATCACTTCCCACCAGCTCCTTATGCCTCTCTGTAACCATGCAGGGTCAGAACCTCACGATTTTGAAAGAGCCACTGGACCCCCAGCAGCCCCTACTCCTTTCCAGGCCAAGGACCACAGGTGTCTGGCCTTCAGCAGCTCGGTCACTTCCAGTTGGTCCTGACACCTGGGGCTGCAGTGACATGGCCAGTATGGGTAGACCAGGGATTGGGGATGAAGGCTCACGGCATCCATTCCAGAAGCATGAAAATAGGAGCAAAAACTCAGGGTTGACTTAGCTGGGGCTCTGGAAATAGTCAAAGGTCTACAGAAAGCCAGTGGACATGCAATCCAGAAAGGGTGACTAGCAAAAGTGAATGCGGAACCCCATCAGACCAGGAGCTGGAACACTGGAGACTAGCCACAGCTCGCAGACAGAGGACAGACTCCGCTGGGCATGCCTCCTATCTCTGTGGCTGTGGCAGACTTCGGGAACCGCCTTTGCTCCATGGTCTGTGGTTGACCCCGCTCTCTGCCCTCCACCTCACAAGGGACCAGGAGCCCTGGGCCTGCGCATATCTGCTCAGTCTTTAAACCTAAGTTATAGACAGTACATGAATCCTATCAGATTCCTTTTTAATTTATTTAAGCCCCAAAGCACCTGTCTTTCAAGTCTTTTGAAATTTTACTTTGTATCCTGCTCATAACCTAGCCCTCCCTCTTTTGTGTTCTTGGTAATTTCTAAGGCATCCTGTCTACGTCTTCCCTGAAATTATTGATTAAAAAGTGTTCAGCAGAACTGGATCGATACAAAGCTTCCATGGGAGCAACCCTGGTTCTCTGGGTACACCCATCCATCAGTCTTACAACCCAGACGGCTATGTGAGAAAGCCAGTTGATTTGGGCTCAAGTTACCTGTTTAAAAATCCATGCCAGAATTTTTCTGGAAATGGACTCACTCCAGAGGTCATCAGTTCAGTTCATTTCAGTCACTCAGTCGTGTCCGACTCTTTGCAACCCCATGAATCGCAGCACACCAAGCCTCCCTGTCCATCACCAACTCCCGGAGTTCACTCAGACTCATGTCCATTGAGTCAGTGATGCCATCCAGCCATCTCATCCTCGGTTGTCCCCTTCTCCTCCTGCCCTCAATCCCTCCCAGCATCAAAGTCTTTTCCAGTGAGTCAACTCTTTGCATGAGGTGGCCAAAGTACTGGAGTTTCAGCTTTAGCATCATTCCAAAGAAATCCCAGGGCTGATCTCCTTCAGAATGGACTGGGTGGATCTCCTTGCAGTCCAAGGGACTCTCAAGAGTCTTCTCCAACACCACAGTTCAAAAGCATCAATTCTTTGGCGCTCAGCCTTCTAGAGGTCATAGATTTCCATAATTCCTGCCTCTAAGATCATGACAGCCAGTCCCATCACTTAATGGCAAATAGATGGGGAAACAGTGATAGACTTTATTTTCTTGGGCTCCAAAATCACTGCAGATGGTGACTGTAGCCATGAAATTAAAAGACGCTTACTCCTTGGGAGAAAAGCTCTGACAAACCTAGACACAATATTAAAAAGTAGAGACATTACTTTGTTGACAAAGGTCTGTGTAGTCAAAACTATGGTTTTCCCAGTAGTGAGGTATGGATGTGAGAGTTGGACCATAAAGAAAGTTGAGCACCAAAGAATTGATGTTTTTAACTGTGGTGTTACAGAAGACTCTTGAGAGTCCCTTGGACTGCAAGGAGATCAAATCAGTCAATATTAAAGGAAATCAGTCCTGAATATTCTTTGGAGGGACCAATGCCGAAGCTGAAGCTCCATTACTTTGGCCACCTGATGTAAAGAGTCGAAAGACTGAATGCAGCAGGAGAAGGGAGCAGCAGAGGATGGTCCATTACTGAATCAATTGACTTGAGTTTGAGCAAGTTCTGGGAGATGGTGAAGGACAGGGAAGCCTGGCGCTGCAGTCCATGGGGTCGCAAAGAGTCGGACATGATTGAGAGACTGAACAAATGTTTAGAGAACTAACCAAGCACTGACCCCCCTGCATTTGCTGAAACTCATTTCCAACTCTGCCACTTACCAGCCCGTAGTCTTTCTAAATTTCAATTTCTTCATGACTTAAAATGGTAATAACATTAGCACCCACATATAGAATTGCCATAGGATTAAATGAGACAATGCTTGTCACTTAGAACATATGTTTCTCTTTTCTTAGGAGTCCAGCGGGTACAGTCAGAAACCAAACCTACCCACCTTGAGTGGATGTAATGGCTGGAGCAGGGGCAGCCAATCTGTAGCCATATAGCAATGGGCATGAGTATGAGACCAACAAAATTGCTATTAACAGTTACTGCTGAATGCCTGAAACAAAGCCTCAGCTTAGTATTTGGTGAGAAAAAAAAATTCTATTTGTTAAAGACACTAAACTAGCTTTTCAGTTACTAGCAGTTACCCCTTTCAGCCAGCCTGCCTAAGTCAAGTCACTACCTAGATGTGATTTGTCATAAGAAAGAAAATCATCTTCTTTTATGACAGCAAGCCAGGGGTTTACAGTGCATGTGTGGGGCACACGTGCCCATGTGTGTACTCAGGTGCCGGCAGGAACATTTGCGCGTTTGTTCCCCAGCCAACTTTCTGCCTCCTTATTGGGCAAGATCGCCCAGGAGTGCTCCCTGCACACAAGGAGGTGTTCCTGAGGGGCAACTGTGACTGGGGTGTGTGTGGGGGTCCCGCGTTCGGGTATCACGAGACCTGGGTACCTGGGAAGGGAAAGGGAGACCCAGGTTCAGGGCAGGCACTGAGGGGGCCAGGAAGCACTGGGAGGCTCGACCTGTAATTGGAGGCAGGATCAAAAGCCAGGGAGTGGGTGGCTCGCTTCCCGCCCCCCGGCCCCTGGGGATGTACAAGTACAGCTGGAAAGCCTCCAGGTCTCACATGCACAGTGTCGGGGGCGGGAGGGGAGATGGCAGCCCCAGAGTGGGTGGCAGCTCTCCGGTTGGCACAGGGGTGGGGGCAGCATGGCCCCGGCAGGTGGAAGCGGCTGCAGAGGAGGAGGGGCAGGACAGCGTGGGTGGTGAGCTGGGGGGCTCCATCTGCACAGGTGGTCGCCCTGAGGCCCACAAACTCGAGAGGCTGCCAGCACCCTCCCCCGCAGCCCCCCGGCCCCATCAGAGGCTTCCGCTGCTGATGGCCTGAGCTAGTCACCCCAGAGAGGGCGGTGTGGGTAACGGCCTGAGGGCTGCTCATGGCTGGGGTCCGCCTTCTCCAGCCGCGGTGGTCCCACCCCAAGTGGTTCAGAGCCTTCGGCTGAGTGGGGTTGTGGGGCCTTTGTGTCGCCCTGGGTGGTGATTACGTGGTGCAGACACTGGGGCAGGTTCACCAGTGTGCCAAGACTGTGCCTGACCCGTGTGCAGAGGGTGCCAGAGACCCTGGGGGAGCGCCACTTCCAGCACCTGGTTGAAAGGGCCTGAAGGCGGCTTTGCACCTCGAGGAGGGGGTCAGCATCAAGGAGGAGGGGTGAAGCCCATCTTTTCCTCATCACTTGGCCCCGAGGGACTGTGTGCGGAACTCTGCCCCATCCTCCAAGGTGGCAGGACGAGGCCCAGCGCCAAGCCCCAGCGGCCCTCCCTCTTGTGAGGGGACAGCGGGCTGGGTTTCCCGGGCCCTGATGATGGAGAGGCGGGCTCAGGAAACAGGGTCCCTGGGACGTGACCACTCCCCGAACTTTAACCTGTGGGATGGGGAGGGGTGCATTTGACACCCGCAAGTTGAGACTGCGAATTAACCACTAACACTAACTCCAGCTCTATCCCCCACACATAATGGGAGTTGCTTCCTTCACAGAACGTTTATAATCACCCGAGTCACTATGAATTCTGGGATTTAAAAATTACTTTGCATTTATCAGTTATGACGGTGTGTACTCAAAAATCAGGTTCTCACTAGATGAGGTGAGGGACCCGGGTCAGTCCTGACGGCTGGGCTGCTGGGACAACGGAAGGCCACCACGTCTCCTGATCCTCAGGGCTCCTTCACCCAGCACCCCGTTTTTTCCCCAAGTTGGGGGCTTAGAGCTATGACTGTGCTTCCTAGAGAGGCAGGGTGGGGATGCTGCATGGTCCGAGATCCTCCTCCCACAGCCTGGCCATGAGCAAGGATCAAATGGACACCACATGTATCCCTGGAGCCGTGTAGTATGGCAGACAAGGCTGCAGAAGCAGACAAGGGACACTTAGGAAAAGACTCAACCAGAGAAGAGTGTCAGCAACACAGGCATCCACCGGGAACCGGCCGCACCTCAGTGATAAGAAGATGAGAATCTGGACGGTGACTGGATACCAGTGAGCCTGCCAGTGTTTACCAGCATTGACATCCTGTGGGTGCCCAAACCTGACACAATGCTACACGTCAGTTGTACCCCAACAAAACACAAATTTCACCCTCTGAAAAATAAAATAGTACACAATAAGCGATCCACTGCTTATAAATGGGCAAAAGACGTGAACAGATACTTCACAAAAGAAACCACATGCATGAGAAGATGCTCAGTTCAGTTGGTCCTGGTGCGTGAGTACTCAGCTGTGTCCGACTCTTTGCAATCCCATGGACTGTACCTCCCCAGGCTCCTCTGTCCATGGGCTTTCCCAGGCAAGAATACTGGAGTGGGTTTCCTCCACCCTGACCCGGTGATCAAACCCTCATCTTTTAAGTTTCCTGCGCTGGCAGGCAGGTTCTTTACCACTAGTGCCACCTAGGAAGCCCCGAGGGTCATCATGGAAACAGAAGTTTAAACCACCAGGAGATTCGGCTTCACACTCACTGACATGGCTGCTGTCAGGAAGATGGACACACCAGGAGTCACATGTTCCGAGGGGAAGCAGGAAATGACACAGTCCCTGGGAACTCGCCTCAGCATCGTCGTCTGATTTCCGAACCAGCCATTTTTCTCCCCTTTACCCAACAGAAATGAAGACCTCTGTCCTCTCAAACTATAATAGTTTATAGCAGCTGTATTCATAATCAGCAAAAACTAGAAATCACCCCAATGTGAATGGACAAATCGGGGTACACACGTACAACAGGGCACTGCTCAGCAATAAAAGGGACTATTGAAACTCAAAACATCTCCAGTAGACCCCATGGGTATGACATTCTGGAATGAGCTTAATGGGCTCTGCTGATATGAACAGGAGGGGCGGGGGGTGGGGGGTCTTTACCGGAGTGGAGGCTACACAGGTGTAGGGATGTGTCCAAACTCATCCAGCTGAAAGTTTCAGATCTGTATGTTTTTACTTTATGCAAATCATACTTCAATTAAGCAAAGACACAAGGCAGGGACTGGAGAAATCTGAGTCAGGCCCAGGCCCCCCAGGAGGGAGGGATGGCGCCTCCTGCCTTTTGAAGTTTGATAACAGATCAGCTCAATTAAAAGCAGAGGCAGGAAGGTAAGCAAAGACCTCAGGGAGGCTGGGGGTTAGAGAAGGGGGCCTGCCCCGGTGGTCTCAGCAGGACTCTAGACTCAGCAAGCACCTTGGGGAGTCCTGGGACTAAAGGAAGGGGGGGCCTGCCCTGGTCGTCCTGCCAGGAACCTAGACGTGGCGGCTGAGGGACCCACTGGGGACAGCCCACATGCGTGACAATGGGCCAGAGAATGAAGGAGACTGAGACCCCTGCCAGTTGAGTCCTGGAACTCAGAGGAAATGTGGGGTGCTGTCTGACCCCACGGGCAGGGACTCCCAGATGCCCCAAAGCAGAATGGCGGGTTTGTGCAGTCCAGGAGTCAATAATAGCCCTGAGCACATGCCCTGGCTTTCCGACTGGATTCTCCCAGCCGTACTTACATATGTAATCACGACTGAAAGGATTTAGCATATGTTGTATGTCAGGCACCGAGCTGGACACTGGGGTCCAGCAGTAACTGGAATACATAAATCCTTGTGCACTTGACTGGAGAGAGCAAGCATCTAACATGTTGGGTGGGGAGCATAAAGCAAGAAGAGAAGATGACGGACTTCGGGGCTGGGAGGGCCTTCTACTCGAGGGTGGGGACGGTTCTGGCCTGTGGAGCTTGCAGAGGGTGGCAGGCGAGGTGGAGGGCTGAGGATGGAGGTTCTGAGCCGAGGGCTGCCTGAGGCCGGGAAGGCAAGGCCCGCCTGCCTGGCAGCCCAACCCTCCCCGGAGCTGAGACCAGGAAGACCACTGTCTCCTCTTTGTGCGTTGGCTGGTCAGAGAGCACATCCACGCTGTGCGCCCAGGACAAGAAGTGTGGGGCCGGGCCCCAGCAGAGCTCAGGCTGGGTCCTTCGGCTTCCTCGCATGGCAGGCTCACAGACCTGGCCTCCCGCTGACGGGCTCTGCCGGGCATTTCCACCAGCACCCTGGAAGCACATACGTGNTCAGAGAGCACATCCACGCTGTGCGCCCAGGACAAGAAGTGTGGGGCCGGGCCCCAGCAGAGCTCAGGCTGGGTCCTTCGGCTTCCTCGCATGGCAGGCTCACAGACCTGGCCTCCCGCTGACGGGCTCTGCCGGGCATTTCCACCAGCACCCTGGAAGCACATACGTGGCTCCAAACAGACAGCAGCTCCCAGGGGCTGTGTTTGCTTCTACCCAGCCATCTGAGTGGACATGCCCTTGTCCAGGGACTGCACTGTGTGGGGTTCTGCTCGGGCAGAACATCCAGGGACCCAGGCCAGAGCACCCTAGGGGATGGGGGCCAGGAGTGGGTGCCTTTGGGGTCAGGGCCTCAGCGAGGAGGGAGCAGGATCCCAGACACCAACATGTTCTGGCTGAGAAAACCCAGCTGAGCTTGTTTCCTTCCGTTTTCTGGGGCTTGGGATGAGCATGAAATGAGGCGCCATATGCACCAAGGGGCCCTCTGCTCACTAGGAGAGCAGTCCAGCCAGACCAGAGGCTGGAGGGCCACTGCTGACAGCTCAGGGCAGCTCTCCAGAGAGCCGGGCACTGTGACCAGGTGACAGCCAGACCCACCTCCTGTCAGTGCAACCAGAGGTCACCCTGGGAGGGGCTCAGCCCAGCCTGGCTGCTCCAGGGCACAAACCAGGAGGAAGCTGGGTGAATGTGTTGACATGCCTTTCAAATACATTTGGGGAATTTTGTGTTTTGCTGTTTTTGCCCTAGAGAAAACTCAGAACTACGAATTTGCTGCTTTAGAAAATCAGACTATGCTCAAAATTTACTCCAAAAAATAAAAATGGCGACTTCCTCAAAGTATAAATATTTTAATGTGTCAAAGCCATGCTCAAAGCACTAAGACAGCCCCCTCCTTCTATAAATTATGCCATCTCTGTTTATTTTTATTAGGGCTTCCCTGGAGGCTCATACAGTAAAACATCTGCCTGCAATGCGGGAAACCTGGGTTCAGTCCCTGGGTTGGGAAGATCCCCTGGAGAAGGAAATGGCAACCCACTCCAGTCCTCTCGCCTGGAAAACCCCATGGACAGAGGAGCCTGGTAAAACTTAAGGTTGAAGGACTGTCTGACATTTCTCAGGAAACCGGGAGGATTCCTGGAGCATCAGAAAACCCATGTTAGTGATTATGATTCAATACTGTGATTACTGTTAGCGATTAAACTTCAAAGCTGAACCAACAGAGGTGAATAAACACATCCCTTCCTTCAATTATTTACACAGTCAATTACCATTTGTTAAGCACTTATTGTTTGACAAGCACCACAGACCTTTTAAAAAGATGGGCGGGGCGGGGGGGGGGTCGCCTAATGGCTCTGAAAGTGGTTTAGACTGGACGGTGACCCGACCTGGTGACCAGCAGCGGGCTCCTGTGGACCCTGCGATGACGGGCGATAACCAGGAGCCCTGGAGTTTGTCTCCACCTTCTTGTGCCCTCCAGAAGCAATCCAGAAACTTCAGTTGCCCCTGCACCACCTCCCCTCCCAAAAGAATGTAAAATATCACAAACATGAAGTTTCTTCAGCAATTGTAATGAAAGCAGAGGGACCCTGGTGACCCAACCAGCTGCCTTTTCCTTGTATTTGAAAAGCACATTCTTTCTTATAACTTATCCTTCTCCCTCTTGGGTTATTATTTCTAAGGCTGATGTACCAAATATTGATTTGAGCCAAGAAATGTTCAAACAATATTCTAAAGCAAACATTCCGCATACTTTCCTGTGGGCTGCGGAGACCAGAGTGGGTCTGAGCCGGCGTGAGGAAATGGAGAAATCCCCCTTGGGGAGAGAACAGGGGTGGGGTAAACAGTCTGGTGTAGGGTTTGTTCAGGACCTTAATGGGAGAGGGAGAGGTTTAAACCTAGAGCAGAAAGCAGAGCCTGGGGTTTCTGGGGAAACAGCCAGGATGGGGTGCAAGGCTGCCGGTGGGACAGCAGCTCAGGGTGGATGAGAGATGCAGACAGGGAGCGGAGTGGCTTCCTCCACACTCTCTGGGTCAGGAGCAGAGGAGGCCCCGCCCGCACACAGCCCCCAGGCTCAGACAGCGGGGTGGGGGTAGACCGAGTTGGGGAGCAGAGGTGGTCACAGGCAACCTGCTGGAGACTTTTGTGTGAGGTACCCTACCAAGCCACACAGCCAGAGGCTCTCTTTGCAGCAGGGACCCAGCCTCCTGCAAGGGAAGCCAGGAAGGCATGGGGTACCAGACACACGGCAGAAACCCAGGGTGGGGAGGGCTCAGAGGACCCTTCCCTGCTGCACCCTGGGTTGTCCCTGGTCAGAACCTGCCCTAAATGTGCAGCAATTCTTCACTCACAGTCCTGGTTTCAGGCCTTGGGTGCACTGCCCACAGCAGTGCTATCTAAAGGTAACAGAACGTGAGTCAGAGATGCAGCAGAGAGAAAAGGGGAAAGTGATTTTAATACTGTGCTTAATGATTTAATGATATGATTTAATACTACATTTCACTTAACCCAATGTATCCAAAATATTATTGCAACATGTAAGCAGTTGTAAACCACTGAGACATTTTACAATTTTTTTCACACTTAGTCTTTGAAACCCAGTGGGTGATTAATGGCAACAGCATATCTCAGCTTTGACCAGCCATTTTCAAGGGCCAGGGAGCCACAGGGGCGTGTGGCTGCACAGACACCCAGGCCCACGGGCACATGCACACGCACGCACGCACACACACNCACTGAGACATTTTACAATTTTTTTCACACTTAGTCTTTGAAACCCAGTGGGTGATTAATGGCAACAGCATATCTCAGCTTTGACCAGCCATTTTCAAGGGCCAGGGAGCCACAGGGGCGTGTGGCTGCACAGACACCCAGGCCCACGGGCACATGCACACGCACGCACGCACACACACTCTTGATTTTGCTGTTAGTCCAGAGCAAATGAAGAATAGCTCTAACGAGGGAAAAGCTGAAGTTCTGAGGAGGTTTTCCTGCCCAGCACGATCCATAGATTTTATTTAAAACCTCCATAAATTTCCGTGTTCCATAAACACTCGACAGAGAAGAGAGGCAATTTCTCAGAATCGAGGGGCCCCTTGAGAGCCTGCATAATGAGAGTCCCGTGATACTGACGGAAATAAATATGAAAACCAGTTTAATCGGATCACATGGAGCTTCTTAAATCAAAGGAAGAGGGCCTCGGTCGCCTCTCTGTTCTCAGATCCTGTGTGTCCCTCTGCACATTAACCCAAGGTGGGGGCTTCTCCAAGGGGCAGGGAGGGCGGCTCCAAAGAGCACAAGCAGAGAAAAGCTCGCTGTCAGACAAGCTCCCTGCTCTGGAGAAAACACCCTCAAAATACACTCAAGTGCCCCTCTCAGAGGCAAGTTCAGCAAACCTGGAGGATGGTGGTGGGGGTGCCGAGGGAAGGACAGGATGCCAAGGTTGGCTGGACTCTGCCCTTGGCCTCCCTGCGCTGCTCTAGCTCCCTGGTTCCACCCATCCCATAATGAGCTCACAGTCTCCTAGGAAACTTTCACTTAAAAACACCTTTGTTTGAAATTCTTGCCTTCTGGGTCCTTCAGGAAAAACGGGTTTCTTTCTTCTCCATCTTGTTCACAAAGGGCGCATTTCACATGATGGTTCTTTGAAAAGGAGACAGACAGGAAACAGTGGATGGTCCAAAAAGGAGAAGCGCGACTCCGGCCTGGCGATTCAATCTCTTCTAAAGAAAACGGGGGAGTTGTTCAGGTCCGTTGGCCCGCTTCACTGTTTTCATGGTCCAGACATAGGAAGGCGCTGTGTGTGAGGCGGACCTTGCTTCTGATCTGCTCTCCATCCACCCAGAGGGGAACCCACGGGAGGACAAGGTGTGGATGTGGAAGGGAGGCAGCTGCGGGGAGTTCCACAAACGCACGCAGACAAGGGAGCGGCGGGCTGCAGTGGATCCTCATCCTCGAAATCGTGGCTCACTTCCCACAGTGATTAAAAACAGTGTGCAAAAGGAACATGAATGGTCTTAGAAGGGCAGACCCCAGGGGCTGCCGGTAAGGGCAGCACGTGTGGTCCTGGTGCCAGTGGGTCAGTGTGTGGCTCAGAAGGGCCTTAGCTGCAGCTTAACCACCAGTTATGCAGACGAAGACCTGACTGTGCAGTCACAGCTGCTCTGAACCCAGGCTCCAGGACAGCATCACACAATTGCCCAAGATGGTTAAATGTAACGTCTGCACAGTGTCACAAGTCACCTCTTCTGGGAGACAGTCTGAGCCTAATTCTAATGCCAAAGGTACAATTAAACCCTGGAGAGTAAATAAATTAATCATATCTAGCAACAGAGAGAAAAAACATTCCACCACAATGATTATATTTACAGACAAAATAAACAGCCTGAATACTTGGAAAAAGTCGGTTATCCAGAACGTGTTTTACCAAATTACTTCTTGTCTGAGTTATGCAGATACACTCAGAGGCCTAGGAAATCCTATTTCACTTTGGCGGGTAGGATCGGCTGACTGAGACGGTGACAGTGACACCCTCCCACCACCCAGGACCTGGGTCCAGCTGGGTAGAATGGACAGTGTGTGGCCAGCGAGACTTCGGGGTTGGGGAGGGGCCCTGATTTGGACCAAGGAGCTGTTGGTTTGGTGGCTGCTGTAATCGGGACACCAAGCAGTCCTGGGGGTGGCTGAGGGAGGGCCCATGCAGTGACTGGGGGCAGAGTAGAGCATTTGGTGGGCCAAGGGTTGCCTTCCCCTCTGGGGTCGTCAGGAACCCCAACAACAGTGCGAAAAGGCCCCTCTCGCCCCAAGGAGAGCCGTGGAGGGGTCAAAGGTCATGGAGGGCCTGGATCCTGACCTTGAGTGGCTCCTCAGGCCGTCAGGCATCAGCATGGCTGTGGGGATCATGGGGCAGGGCTTCTCTGGGTGGGTGGGACCAGGGAGAGCCAAGGAGGCAGCACCCAGCGGACCCCTGCCTGCTCTAGTGCCCGACTCGGTCCAGGTGGGGTCTTGGCAGGTGCAAGGCAGGCAGGAAGGTGCGAGGGGCTGCGGGCCTCCTGTTCCCCACCCCCCATCAACCTTCTGGACTCTGGCTGCTGCCCCCAGACCCCAGCTCAGAGCAGCCTGTGACGGTCAAGACAGGCTCTGGGGCCATGGGTGAATGGGGGGGGTTTGTCTTCTTCCGTAAGTTCAAGTGGAAATAGCTTATCCCTTTTCTTTCTTTTCTCTTGGAAAACAAAAAGCTGTATATGCTTGTAAAATTTTCACCTCATTCAAAACAAATTAAAAAATGTAAAAACAAACAAACAAAAATCATCCATGATCTAACCACCAAAACCAAAACCTCCGTGGGTTTCTGGCATGAATGACTGCACAGACTGGCAGACTGAGGCCAGAAGATGCCTGGCCTTCACTTCCTGTAACTGTGCTCCTCCTGCCTGGCCCCCAGGCCTGCTGATGGGGGAGGGTTGGCGGGAGGAGGACGCTTAGATTCCCAGTTCCAGATAACGGACTCGCTGGAAGTAATTGTGTGGTCAGAGCTGGAAGTAACTCTGTGGTCTTCAGGCCAAGGAAACAGAACAGAAACACAATGGCACCCACAGGTGCTGCTTTCAGGCATCCAGGCTGACCTCATGAGGAGTCACATGTCAAGGAGAGTCATCTCCCGCTCCGGGAGTCTCCCGGCTCTTGACAACCTTTCTATCTCTCTGCTTTGGCCCCATCCCCTGAGAGGGATGTCATTCCCACCCTGACCTTGACCTTGACCCTCACGTCTATGCCTCCCATCCCAGCCCAAGTCTGGTTGCCTCTGCTTGTGGGAAACTCTCTGTCCAGGCCCCAGGCTTCGAAATGAAGGCCCTTCCTCCCTGGGGTTGCCATGCTCCTGGCTTAGCCCTCATGGTGAAGATGAACAATGAGCATCAGCTGGTTCAGTGCTTTCAAAGTGTTGCTCCTGTTGGATACAAAGCATAGAGCAGGCACCCTTTCTGTCTTAATCCCAGACTTCAAACGTCACCTGCACCCAGGGCCTGCCCTGCTCTCTTGACCCCGGAAACCCCTCAGATTTTCCATGTGTTTGTCAATAGCCCCCCTTTGCCCCCAGCCCCTCAGCCATCCCTGCCCTTAGACCCAGTGCACGTCACAGATTCCTGCAGGGGTCCTCCCTCTCCTGCCCTCACAGCTCATGGGGCAGGACGTATAGGGTAAAACTCACATGGAGCTTCTCCCACGTCCACTCATTCCTAACACTCGAGTCCTTCCCCTATGAAGACTCTGGTAGAGTCACTTGCTTGTACAAAAGAAACCACCCTCTTATGTGACAGAAATACTCTGGGGTGCTTTTCATCAAAACATTACAGGCTTGCTTGCCGGACACACAAGGTGACTGAGTTACACGAAAAATGTCCAAACCTGAGCTGAACAGACAAGAGTCAAATATCTTCTTTCCTCCTGCCCCCACCCATCTCCCCACAGACACTTCAAAGCAGGACTTCAAAGGAGGAAGACCTGAACAATAAACCTTAATTTGTTTAGATTCTACCACCTTACAGTTCTGTGATGTTGTAAAAATTTTATTTTAACAGAA
The DNA here is from genome assembly GCA_006410675.1 of Oreotragus oreotragus. Classification (NCBI taxonomy): domain Eukaryota; kingdom Metazoa; phylum Chordata; class Mammalia; order Artiodactyla; family Bovidae; genus Oreotragus; species Oreotragus oreotragus. The sequence goes on from SJYX01006053.1 coordinate 250,790, forward strand.
TGAGTCAGAGACAGACAACTTCATAAATACTGTTTTCTACTTTAAAATTGGCGACATTAATTTTATTTTTTCAATTCTATTCTAATTAATCTATAATAAGAGATAACCCCATGGTTTCTCTCCCCTTACTAACTTACTTAGGGGTAAAATAATTCTATTTTTTCCATTATATAAAATTCCATCAGAAGTGCCCTTACTGGAGCTGGACCTGGGGAAGGACCCCTTCTGATTCCTCCCGCTGGTGAGGCAACAATCTGTATGGAGACCCGAATACTCTCCTGGCTCCACTCCACAGCGGGGCAGCTTGGGACTGCCTGCATCCTTCCGGTTATCCCAGAATAGTTGCAGTGTAAACCCAGGGAAGCGGTAACAATGGGAAGAGATCCAGCTACTGCAACATGGTGTTAGGTCTCCCGAGGGCCTTCCAACTAGATCAAGGGCTCACTCATTCCATCCTTTGATGCCTGTCTTCCAGCACCTGGCCAGACGATATCTGGGTAACTGTGCCTGGGCACTTACAAAATCCATTCATGTCACGATATCATCATCTCTACTCGTGTGTTCTTATGCAAACATGAGACTTTGCTGCAATTCAAAGGTAAACTGTAGTGAAGTTTACTCTGGTATTAACTATTCTAAAAAAAAAATAACGGTTAGACAAATGAACAAGGCAAATAAAATTTAAAGAAAGAGCCTCTTAAGTGAATACATTTCATAGAGTAACTCAGAAAACAGAAGTTACATACAAACGACTAATTGTAAGCCATCCCTGGTTATTTGTTAACTTGGGAAGGCCCCTGCTCCAACCCACCCCTGGGTGGGAAAGTGGGTCTCCAGGCCTACAGCTTCCACGGACATACTCCACCTTGTTTATCTGAGGAGCTCCTAGCTAGGGCCATTTTTCGTCCTCATGCAGGTTACACAAAGATACCTCCTCTGGGTGGAGAAAACCCCACTAATAAGTGTGGCCCAGGAGCCCATGTGGTGGAACAAGAGCCACAGCTGGACATGGGCCATGGTTCCCTCACTGGGCCTGGCCGAGAAGACGCACTTAAGTGTTGGTTGACCTTTATAACAGAGTCATTTTCCTTGAATTCCTTTACTCAGTAATATGTATTTAACATGTGGACTAAAGAATTTAGGGCCATTATTGTGAGTAGTTCCTGATTCTGTGTGTGTCTCAAGAACTTGTGTACATGTAAACAACTATTTTTCACATATGCGTGCAATTATTACACACAATGAAATAAAATGTATTTTTTAAGTTCATGAAATTCACCACAGAATGTGACTGTTCAATAGTAGCATAGTCATGAATTCTAAAAGTAAAACAAATTTGCTGAGTATGAAAACGGTCATTGAAAGTGAAACTGTTAGTCACTCAGTCGTGTCCAACTCTTGGCAACCACATGGACTGTAGCCCACCAGGCTCCTCTGCCCATGGGATTTCCTAGGCAAGAATACTGGAATGGTTTGCCATTTCCTCCTTTAGGGGATCTTCCCGATTCAGGGATCAAACCTGCATCTCCTGCATTCCAGGCAGATTCTTTATCATCTGAGTCACTATGAAAATGGTCATGAAGGTTTCCATTTATGTAGATTAGACACCTTGGATCAATCTTCCCTCCTGGGACATCTCTGAAAGCTGAATAAGCTATTTTTAAATCTTCTTAGGGCACCGGTGAGACTTGCGAGGCTAACGTCCAGCAGATACTGAATTCCAGGTCAGTGAGCATGGCCTGCTGAGCTGCCCCTGCCCCAGAGCCATGGTTAGAATGAAGGAGGCAGGTGAGAGCTGATGTTTTGCTGGCAACTGTTGGGCTGCAGGGGACAAATGCAGGGGGCATTTCGACTGGCAGTCTTGAGTCTGAAGGTGTCTGGAGGCAAGAGTCCTTTTTGGAAACCTTGGTTTTTGTCCTGATTGGATGAGGCCCACCACATTATGAAGAGCAATTGGCTTTATTCAAAGTCACTGATTGAACTGTTAATTAAATTTGAAAAACACCTTCACAGCAAAATCTAGGCTCAGTTGACCGAACAACTGAGCTGATTTGACACACAAAATTAACCATCACATTCACCTCCTTAATAGCAGAAAAATGCAAATTAAAACTGCAAAGAGATACTACTGTACATGTACCAGAATGGCTCAAATGAAAGAGACAAACCACATCAACTGTTGAAATGTGGACAAATTGGCGCTTTTAAAGCTGTTACTGGATACGAGTTAGTACGGTGCTTTAGAAAGCTGAAGGTGATCTTCCTAAAAATTAACTGTTTTTAGGTTTGGCTGCTCTGGGTCTTCACCGCTGCTCAGGCGTTTCTCCATCGTGGCGCGCGGGGCTACTCTTGGTTGTGGTGCTCGGGCTGCTCACCGCACTGGCTTCCCTTATTTCAGAGCATGGGCTCTAAGGTGCTCAGGTCTTAGTGCCTGCAGCGCGTGGGTTTCAGCAGTTATGGCTCCCAGGCTCTAGAGCATGTGTTCAGTAGCTGTGGCACATGGTCTTCGTTGCTCCCTGGCTTGAGGGATCTTCCCGGATCAGGGACTGAGTCCGTGCTCCTGCATTGGCAGGCAGATTCTTTATCACTAAGACACCAGGGAAGCCCAATTAAAGACAGTTACTAAGAGCCAGTGACTCTAATTCTTGATATTCATCCCAAAGAGACACCCACAAAAACATTTCTTACAGTGGCCAAACAACCCAGTTGGCCATGAAGAGAAGAAAGAGAAAGACATAAACTGTGGTATTCTCTTCAGTGGAATATTACATAGTAAATGAAAATGAAAGACCCATAGGTCCAGGAACATCTTAGATACATCTTATAAAACACATTGTTGCTGAGTGTGATAGACAAACATGATGTAATATACTATGTATGATTCCAACAGAATAAACTTTTAAAGAATCTCTAATGTTTAGAAATGTTTGGTTACATGGTAAAGAAAAAAAAGTAAGAATGTGAGTACTATAAAAGTTAGCAGGTAAAATATAAATAGAGAGGATCTGAGATTTCATCTTGTGAAAAATGTTATATAAATGGAGTTTACAGTACACAATATTGGGGTTTGGCTGTTACTCTTGCATGGTTCCCTGGAGTTGTGTATCAGTATCACTTGTGTATCAATAGCTCACTCTATTGTGTCCTGAAAAACAGTACTCTGTGATACAGATGCTCCAGGTTTTCCTTAATCACTCACCCTTCAAAGGGTATCTGTTGTTTCCAGTTTCTGACTGTTACAAGTAAAGCTGCTATGAAGCTCATGTATAGGTTTTGATGTGAATATAAATCTTCGCTTTTCTGGGATAAATGCCCAAGCGTGCTGTTGCTGGGTCCTGTGGTAACGGCATACCTACTTTTATAAGAAAGTGCTAAACTGTTTTCCAGAGTGTCTATCATTTTCCACCCCACCAGCAAGGTGTAAGCAATCCAGCTTCAGCATTTGGTGCTGTTGCTATTTTTCTTTTAGCTGTTCTGATAGGTGTGCAGTGCTAGCTCACGGAGGTTTTGATTTGCATTTCCCTAACAGTTGCTGATGTTGAACATCTTTTCCTCTGTTTATTTGCCATCTGTTTAACCTCTTCCTTTCAATATCCCCTCGTGTTTCCTGCTTATTCTCTAGCTGGATTGTTTGTTGACTCAAGTTTTAAGAGTTCTTTATTCCAGATGCTAGTCCTTTATCAGATGTGTGGTTTATAAACATCCCCCTGTCTGGAGCCTGCCTCTTGATCCTCCTCACAGAGTCTTTCATGGAGTTCAAGATTTTTATTGTGATGAGGTCCAATTCATAAATCTGTCCTTTACATCGAAGCCTGTGATGCACTTTGAGCTATTTTTGTGTCTGAGTCTTGGGTATGAAACAGGAGGGAAAGGGGCAGGGCACAACTTTTGAAAGAATGACATAACCCCGAGGACACAACACAAACTGATTAGAATCAAATGGGTTCACCAAGGCAGACAAATCAACTTCTACTAGACCTTGATCCTCAATTAACACTAAATGACACACCCAGAGGCACCATTGCAGTTCCAAGGCACCGTCAAAAGACCAGAAAGTGGCTGGTGGCTCAATTCTGGAAATCTCTACCCCTTCCCCAAAATAGTTGAAATAATCCTCCCCCTCATTAGCCTATGAAATTCAATTCAGTTCAGTCACTCAGTGTGTCCAACTCTTTGTGCCACCATGGACCGCAGCATGCCAGTTCCCTGTCCATAACCAGCTCTCGGACCTTGCTCGTATTCATGTCCATCAAGTCAGTGACGCCATCCAACCATCTCACCCTCTGTTGTCCCCTTCTCCCGTCTTCATCTTGCCCAGCATCAGGATCTTTTCCAGTAAGTCATTTCTTCGCATCAGGTGGCCAAAGTATTGCAGTTTTAGCTTCAGCATCAGTCCCCTCAATGAATATTCAGGACTAATTTCCTTTAGGATTGACTGGTTGGATCTCCTTGCAGTCTAGGGGACTCTCAAGAGTCTTGTGCCACACCACAGTTCAAAAGCATCAATTCTTTGGCACTCAGCTCTCTTTATGGTCCAGCTCTACCATCCATACATGAATACTGGAAAAAACCACAGCTTTGAATAGATGAGTCTTTGTTAGCAAAGCAATTGTTTGCCAACCCTGCTTTTTAATATGTTGTCTAGGTTGGTCATAGATTTTCTTCCAAGGAGCATTTCACGGCTATAGTCACCATCTGCAATGATTTTGGAGCCCAAAAATATAAGGTCTGTCACTGTTGCCATTGTTTCCCCATCTATTTGCCATAAAGTGACAGGACCAGATGCCATGATGTTAGTTTTCTGAATGTTGAGCTTTAAGCCAACTTTTTCACTCTCCACTTTCACTTTCATCAAGAGGCTCTTTAGTTCTTCACTTTCTGCCATAAGGGTGGTGTCATCTGCATATCGGAGGTTATTGATATTTCTCCCAGCAATCTTGATTCCAGCTTGTGCTTCATCCAGCCTGGCATTTCACATGATATAGTCTGCATATAAGTTAAATAAGCAGGGTGACAATATACAGCTTTGGCGTACTCTTTTCCCAATTTGGAACCTGTCTGTTGTTCCATGTCGAGTTCTGACTGTTGCTTCTTGACCTGCATACAGATTTCTCAGGAGGCAGGTCAGGTGGTCTGGTATTCCCATCTCTTGAAGAATTTTCCACAGTTTATTGTGATCCACACAGTCAAAGGCTTTGGCATAATCAATAAAGCAGAAGTTTTTCTGGAATTCTCTTGCTTTTTCTATGATCCAATGGATGTTGACAATATGAACTTTGGTTGCTCTGCCTTTTTAATATCCAGCTTGAATATCTGGATGTTCAAGCTCAAGTTCACAGTTTACATACTGTTGAAGCTTGGCTTGGAGATTTTGAGCATGACTTTACTAGAGTCCCATGCCCAAGGTAAGAGAAACCCAAGTAGATGGTAGATGTTGCAAGAGGGCATCAGAGGGCAGACACAATGAAACCATACTCACAGAAAACTAGCCAATCTAATCACACTAGGACCACAGCTTTGTCTAACTCAATGAAACTAAGCCATGCCCGTGGGGCAACCCAAGTCGGGTGGGTCACGGTGGAAAGGTCTGACATAATGTGGTCCCCTGGAGAAGGGAATGGCAAACCACTTCAGTATTCTTGCCTTGAGAATCCCATGAACAGTATGAAAAGGCAAAATGATAAGATACTGAAAGAAGAACTCCCCAGGTCAGAAGGTGCCCAACACGCTACTAGAGATCAGTGGAGAAATAACTCCAGAAAGAATGAAGGGATGGAGCCAAAGCAAAAACAATACCCAGCTGTGGATGTGACTGGTGATAGAAGCAAGGTCCGATGCTGTAAAGAGCAATATTGCATAGGAACCTGGAATGTCAGGTCCATGAATCAAGGCAAATTGGAAGCGGTCAAACAAGAAATGGCAAGAGTGAACATCAACATTCTAGGAATCAGTGAACTAAAATGGACTGGAATGGGTGGATTTAACTCAGATGACCATTATATCTACTACTGCGGGCAGGAATCCCTCAGAAGAAATGGAGTAGCCATCATGGTCAACAAAAGAGT
>SJYX01006053.1:270225-298005 GCA_006410675.1 Oreotragus oreotragus
AACCTGGATAGTATATTCAAAAGCAGAGACATTACTTTGCCGACTAAGGTCCGTCTAGTCAAGGCTATGGTTTTTCCTGTGGTCATGTATGGATGTGATAGTTGGACTGTGAAGAAGGCTGAGTGCCGAAGAGTTGATGCTTTTGAACTGTGGTGTTGGAGAAGACTCTTGAGAGTCCCTTGGACTGCAAGGAGATCCAACCAGTCCATTCTGAAGGAGATCAACCCTGGGATTTCTTTGGAAGGAATGATGCTAAAGCTGAAACTCCAGTACTTTGGCCACCTCATGCAAAGAGTTGACTCATTGGAAAAGACTGTGATGCTGGGAGGGATTGGGGGCAGGAGGAGAACGGGATGACAGAGGATGAGATGGCTGGATGGCATCACAGACTCGATGGACATGAGTCTGAGTGAACTCCCGGAGTTGATGATGGACAGGGAGGCCTGGTGTGGTGCAAATCATGGGGTCGCAAAGAGTTGGACACGACTGAGGGACTGAACTGAACTGAACTGAGGACATTACAAGACCGGCTTGGTTGATGTGAAATCCACTTACAAGAGAAATTTAAGGGATTTTACCTACATACCGCCATCTGGTTAGAGAGGGAGATGGGATTTCTAAGGCAAGCTCTAAAACACAGGGTGAGTGGAGAACGGAGCCTGGTCTCCTGGCTGTGAGGCTGGGGTTTAGGCTGGGGGTCTTCTCCAGGAGCCCCTGAATATAGGCCAATTGGAAACCTGGTTTACACAGACAGGACTCTCTGAGATCCAAGGGGCAGTTAGGGGGGCTTGTTCTCTTTGGAGAAGGATGCCGAGCAGTAAGTCTGAGACCCAGCCTGGGCTCGAGTGGATGCTGGATGGAGGGAGACTCCCTGAAGATGTGAGGGATGAACCATGGACCAGGCACAGAGTCAGGTCCTTGACCCCAGACGGCTAGTGTCACCTTCATAGGAGCAGCCAGCTGGGAGCAAGCCACCAGGCCACCCTTGAGAGTTCTGGGGTCACCTCCAGTTTGTCCTACCTCCCACTAGGTGGTCAGAGCCTCAGTGTAACCATCAGCTCAACCCACTGACCCCCAGACACAGGCTATCGGCAATGGTGGCAAAGACGCTCTCTGGGCTCCTGCGCCATAGTCCCGGCGAGGACAGGAGAGACACATGGAGAAAGAAATAGTTAGGAATGCCCCCATTCCGGGGTCTAAAGCAGGTGGGGGTCTCGGGTGGGGGTCTGCTTCCTGTCCCTGCAGGTCCCCCTCCTTAACTTCTGCAGCCATAAGTTAAACCCACAGAACAGCACCATCCTTGTCCACTGGAAGGACCATGTGCCCTTTTCCCAAGCACTGGAGAGCCCACTTCAACAGCTGGCAGTGAAAAAGGAACTCATAGGGCCTGGACTCCATCTTAAGCCTGTTCATGCTGATCATGCTCGGCCACCTTTCCAATGGACGCTGAACTCTGTGTTTAGTGCCTATGGAAACGCAACAGAAGGATAAGACCTCCTCCGGACAGGGAAACCTTGAAGATCATATCCAGGTTACTCATGGCCTAAAAGAAAACATACACTAATCACCCCTGCCTCCGAACAGGCCATAAATTTTTCTGTACCTGTCGGAGCATAACCTCAGGCTTATTGATTATTGGCCAGTTGTTGAACAGTTTGAACACACAGCACGTGAATGATGGGGTTATTGGGATTGTATTTACCCTTCCTTTGTTTATATAAGTCTCAAGGAATTTGGAGTGGTGGGTACGGACACGTACACACAGGGTATAAAAGATTTTCACAAATGCTGGTCGGGGTCCTTGGCTAAGAGGAGACTCTGCCTTGGACCTGCCNTTCCTTTGTTTATATAAGTCTCAAGGAATTTGGAGTGGTGGGTACGGACACGTACACACAGGGTATAAAAGATTTTCACAAATGCTGGTCGGGGTCCTTGGCTAAGAGGAGACTCTGCCTTGGACCTGCCGGTATAATAAACTGCACTTCACTATCTGCATTGTCTTTCTGAGTAAGTTTGTTTCCCAGAATGCGTGGCTACAACAGCAGGATAGGCGCTTCCTTGGTGAAGCTGCTCCAGCCTCGCTCTGACCTGGGCCGTGCTTAGCCCCACATTGCCCCCCAGCTGATAGAGTCTCTCCTTTCACCTACCTTCACAAAACAAGAGGGGACAGAGCTGGGCTACAGGGTCCAGCCTGCAGCCCTGTGGGTGGCCCAGGCTGTGGCAGGGGGAAGCAGGGCCTCGTGGGACTCAGTGCTGGTACTCCAGGCCCTTGGGCCCATAACACTAACACAACATCATACAACAACCATGTCTCAATAAAAAGGGGTCCAGGTGCCTCTCAACAATAATAACAACCACAGAGCCTTCCACCTTCCTTGTGGAGTGAAGTGAGGCCTAAATGAGTTTGAAGTGCAGTAGTTGGATGCAATCTCAAAAACAACAGAAAGATCTCTGTTCATTTCCAAGGCAAACCATTCAATATCACAGTAATCCAAGTCCATGCCCCAACCAGTAATGCTGAAGAAGTTGAAGCTGAACATTTCTATGAAGACATACAAGATCTTTTAGAACTAACACCAATAACAGATGTCCTTTTCATTATAGGGGACTGGAATGCAAAAGTAGGAAATCAAGAAACACCTGGAGTAACAGGCAAATTTGGCCTTGGAGTACAGAATGAAGCAGGGCAAAGGCTAATGAGTTCTGCCAAGAGAACGCACTGGTCATACCAAACACCCTCTTCCAACAACACAAGAGAAGACTCTACACATGGACATCACCAGGTGGTCAATATTGACTGATTATATTCTTTGCAGCCAAAGATGGAGAAGTTCTATATAGTCAGCAAAAACAAGACCAGGAGCTGACTGGCTCAGATTATGAACTCCTTCTTATTGAAAATTCAGACTTAAATTGAAGAAAGTAGGGAAAACCACTAGACTATTCAGTTCAGTTCAGTTCAGTCACTCAGTTGTGTCTGATTCTTTGCGACCCCATGAATCACAGCACACCAGACCTCCCTGCCCATCACCAACTCCCGGAGTTCATTCAAACTCACGTCCATTGAGTCAGTGATGCCATCCAGCCATCTCATCCTCTGTCGTCCCCTTCTCTTCCTGCCCCCAATCCCTCCCAGCATCACAGTCTTTTCCAGTGAGTCAACTCTTCGCATGAGGTGGCCAAAGTACTGGAGTTCAGCTTTAGCATCATTCCCTCCAATGAACACCCAGGACTGATCTCCTTCAGAATGGACTGGTTGGATCTCCTTGCAGTCCAAGGGACTCCCAAGAGTCTTTTCCAACACCACAGTTCAAAAGCATCAATTCTTCGGTGCTCAGCTTTCTTCACAGTCCAACCCTCACATCCATACATGACTACTGGAAAAACCATAGCCTTGATTAGACAGACCTTTGTTGGCNGCAGCATGCGGCATCTCAGTTCCCTGACCAGGGATCGAACCTGTGCCCCCTACACTGGGAAGAGCACAGTGTTAACCACTGGACCACCAAGGAAGTCCCTATTCTTCAGTATTTTAATAAATGTTTATTGAGTGCTGACTGTGCGCTGAAGGCTCAGATACAAAGGGGGATAAAATACACCTGCCCTCCTGAAATGGATTCCCTATTGAGAAGACGGTTAATATACAAGTAAACAAGAAATCATTATACGTTTGCAAATGAATGAACCTTGAGAGGGAAACAAATAGGGTGCCAAGAGGTCTGGGAACCAGGAGAGTCCCACGGAGATGGGGGAGGACAAAGACCCAGGGAGGAGAACCAAAGAGTAGAGGTGGGAGAGACAGGCTGAATTATACAGAGACCACAGGGTTTCCATGTTTGCCTGAGACCAGTGGGATGGCCCTGAAAGGTTTACAAGTAGGGTGAGACGGGGGAAGGTGATCAGAGCTGATTCTGAGATCATTCAGGCACATTTTGCTATAAGAGGATGACCAGATTGTGGGCAGTGCTTTAAAATACTGGAGGAGGGATGGAAACCCACTCCAGTATTCTTGCCTGGAAAATCCCGTTGAGTCAAACCTACATTTTATATTTTTTGACAAGTGCGGTATGTGGCCCTTAGTTCCCCAACCAGGGATCGAACCCGAGACCCTGCACTGGATGGGGATAGCCTTAACCACTGTACCGCCAGGGAAGTCCCTAAAATATTGGTTTTATTATCATTTAGGTATGGCAAACAGATCAGAGACTAAAGACTTTAGACTCTGTTATACTCACAGATTCCAAGAAGAGGGGGCATGCCACATTTGGGGGGCAGGGGGTAGCCAAATGGGGAAACACTGGTATCAGTAAGGAGGCAAGTGAAAGACGCTCAGTCGTGCCCAACTCTTTGTGACCCCATGGACTCTACAGTTCATGGAATTCTCCAGGCCAGAATACTGGAGTGGGTAGCCGTTCCCTCCTCCAGCAGATCTTCCCAACCCAGGGATTAAACCCAGGTCTCCCACATTACAGGTGGATTCTTTACCAGCTGAGCCACCAGGGAAGCCCAAGAATACTGGAGCGGGTAGCCTATCCCTTCTCCAGCGGATCTTCCCGACCCAGGAATCGAACTGGGGAGGCAAGGGTGAGGATAAAATCTGGGGCAGAGTCTTTACCGTGGTTTCCACAGGAAGGAACAGGTGAGGCAGGGCAAGCAGGTTGAGGATCAGCTAGTTTGAGTCATTTCTCCAGGCTCTGAGCATAGCGACTGTCTCCAGTTGTCTCGTATTTGGCCCTGGTGTGATTAGTGCAGGTGGATTAGTGGCTTTGGATTGGTTGGTCTGCACACGAAAGGTCCACTGGCAGGCGACTTATTTACTAGTTAACCCTGGGAGGGGAGCGCCCTCCAGAATCTGCAAGGCCCCAAAAGGTCAAAACATCAGAATACAGAAAATAAAAAGCATGATTAACGCACAAAGATGAACACATGACAAGCATGCAGTGAGGACCTTCTACGTGTCAGACCACATCCTGGCCCTCGTGGAGTTTACAGTCTTTTACCAAAAGTATCCTGAAGCTGCAGGAAGGGGCACAAGCCACAGTCCCTACACTGTCTCTTATACACATCTAGATGTGTATAAGAGACAGGCCCCCCACTGTCCAGCAGCTTCCGTGCTCTCCACGCCCTCGCGCTGCACGCAGCCCTGTTGGTGGTTGTTTAGTCACTCAGTCATGTCTGCCTCTTTGCAACCCCATGGACTGTAGCCCACCAGGCTCCTGTGTCCGTGGGATTCTCCAGGCAAGAATACTGGAGTGGGTAGCCATTCCCTTCTCCAGGGGATCTTCCCGACCCAGGGATCACACCCATATCTCCTGCTTGGCAGGTGATCCTTTACCACTGAGCCACCAGGGAAGCGCAACAGCTCTACGAGGTTGGTATTTTTATAACCATCGTACAGACAAGAAAACGGAGTCCCCAGAAGTCATGGAATTTAACCATAGTTACAGTGGCTTCCCTGGGGGCCCAGTAAAGCGTCTGCCTGCAGTGCGGGAGATGAGGGTTCGATTCCTGGGTCGGGAAGATCCCCTGGAGAAGGAAACGGCAATCCACTCCAGCACTCTTGCCTGGAAAATGCCATGGATGGAGGAGCCTGATAGGCTACAGTCCATGGGGTCCCAAAGAGTCAGATGGGGAAAATGCCATGGACGGAGGAGCCTGATAGGCTACAGTCCATGGAGTCCCAAAGAGTCGGACACGACTGAGCGACTTCACTTCACTTTTCACAGAGCTAAAAAGGCATGGAGCCAGGGGTCACCCTTAGGTCTGTCTGGTCAAAACCTTGTGTTTCCGGCCAAAGACAGGATACCAGTCAAACCCTTCCATTCCTCCCATCTACTCCATTCCTCCCCCACAAAATCTTTTATTTGGAAATATCTAAAACAGATAAAAATAAATAGATAACAATGAGAGAACTATCTTTGCTTCTTGTCCGGTTTAAGGACCCTACTAGAAGGTTGAACTATATGAAACTGCCAACATTTGATTATAATTCACTTGAAGTCGCCAGGTCTCTTTTCCAATCTCCATCCCTCAATACAGCTTGAAAGAACCGAGGCTTCAGCCTGGATGTCAGTGGTAAAGAATCCACCTGCCAATGCAGGAGACGCGGGTTTGAGCCCTTGGTTGGGAAGATCCCCTGGAGGAGAGGGCAACTCACTCCAGTACTCTTGCCTGGGAAATCCCATGGGCAGGGGAGCCTGGCAGGCCACAGTCTAGTGGGTCACAAAGCGTCAGGTACAACTTAGCAACCAAACAACAGCAGCTTTGCAGGGGGGTGGTGCTGATGGAGATTATGGGGAGGCTCTGAAGATAGTGCCTACAAACAGTCTCAAATAAACTCCCCAAGGCCATACTGATGTGTAGCATTTGCCAATATCTGTGGGGTAAATAACTCCCACCACGACCCGGTTTAAGCTCTCAACAGTTAAATAAAAGGCTCTGAGATTTCCTGAATATCTAACCATCAAATCTGCTCGCTAGAGCCGCTCTGAGCAGTCTCCAGAACAACCACTGTAAGGTCCTCGAGTCACTGTCAGAACCTTGAAAGATGATGCTGAGTGAAAGCAGCCAGACAGAGAGTCACGTATGCGTGATCCCATTTATGTGAAGCAACTTCAGAGAGACAGAAAGCAGATCAGTGCCTGCCAGGGGCTGGGGAAGGAGGGAGCGGGAGTGACTGTCTAATGGCCCAGAATTCCCTTCTGGGGATGATGAAATTGGTCTGGAATTAGACAGAAGGGAAGGTTGTACAACATTGTGAATGTACGTCCATGATGACAGGAGTATGCACGACAGCCCAGAGGTGAAAACACCCCAGTGGCCATCAGTGGGTTAGCAAAATGTAGTCTATACGTGCAGTGGACTATTATTCAGCTTCAGAAAGGAAGGGAAGGGGGAACTCCCCAGCAGTCCAGTGGTTAGGACTCCTTGCTTCCACTGCAGGGGACGTGGGTTCAGTTCCTGGCTGGGGAACTAAAATCCGGCATGCTGTGCAGTATGACCAAAATAAATAAGTAAAAATTATTGATTTATAATTTATAAAAAATAATAAAATAAAAATGGCTTTATAAAAAGAGGTGTATGCTAGGGTGAAGATTCAATAAAATTAATCTTTTTTTTTTAAAAAGGGAAAAGTGAAAGTATTTGTCCCTCAGTCCTGTCCAACTCTTTTGCAACCCCATGGACTGCAACCCACCAGACTCCTCTGTCCATGGGATTTCCCAGGCAAGAATACTGGAGTGGGTTGCTATTTCCTTCTCCAGGGGATCTTCCTGACCCAAGGATCAAACTGGCAACTCCTTCAGGAGATCATGCATTGGCAGGAAGGTTCTTTACCACTGAGCCACTTGAGAAGTCCAAAAAAAAAAAAGGGAAGGGAAGGGGAAATTCCCTGGTTGCCTAGTAGTTAGGGCTCTGTGCTTTCATAGCTGAGGGCCTTCGATCCCTGGTCAGGAAACTAAGATCCCACAAGCTGTGCACCAAAAAAAAAAAGGAATTGGAAAGGAAGGAAATTCTACACATTACATAACATGGATGAGACTTGGAGACATTATGCTAAGTGAGATATGCCAGTCACAAAAGACAAATACTGCATGATTCCATACGCAGTCAGACTCAGAGACGGAAGGCAGAACGGTGGCTCCCAGGGGCTGGGAGAGGAAGACATAGGGACTTCGTGTTTAACAGGCACAGAGTTTCAGTCCGGGAAGATGAAAACTGTCCTGGAGACGGAGGGTATTGATGGTTGCACAACGCGAAGGCACTTAATGCCACAGGCCTGTACTCTTAAAAATGGTTACAATGCTGAATTTTACCTTATTTTGCCATGCCCCTCTCTCCCCTAAACCCCCAAACCCTCAACCCTTAGTACCGCCGTGAATGTCACCTCAGTGAAATTTATCAGAGAAAGACAAACACTGTATATTATCACTTATATGTGGAATCTAAAAATGAAATATACTAGTGAATTTAACAAAAAAGAAGCAGGACCTGTGGAAATAGAGAACAAACTAGTGGTTACCAGTGGGAAGGGTGAAAGGGTTGGGGGCAAGAGAGGGGGAGGGGATTAAGAGATATAAACTACTGTGTATAAAATAGATATATTGTGCAGTACAGGGAATACAGCCAATATTTTATAATAACATCAATGGAGCCTAATCTTTAGAAATTGTGAGTCACTATGTTTTAAACCTGAAATCAAAATAATATTGTAAATCAACTTTTTGTTCATCAGTTGTCAAGTTGTGTCCGACTCTTTGCGACCTCATGGACTGCAGCATGCCCGGCCTCCCTGTCCTTTACCATCTCCTGGAATTCGCCCAAGTTCATGTCCATAGAATAGGTGATGCCATCCAACCATCTCATCCTCTGTTGTCCTCTTCTCCTTATATAAGTATTATATATAAATGTATAAGTATGTAGTTATTTATATGTGTATTTACAATTATTTACATATATAAATAAAAATGCATGTGGATATACATGTACAATTTTTTATACCTCAATAATTTCATGTATATATCCACAGGCAGTTTTGTATTTTAAATGTGAATAATTATAAGTACATACATATATAAATATTATAGCTATAAACATATAATTTTATATGTCAGTATATAAATTAATATTTGTAAATATAAATATGTATTTATATATAATATTATGCATGTGGATGCATATACTGCTACACAGATATTCTGTACGTTGCGAGAAAAGCTGTAAATGAAATGAACTGGGTGTAGTGAGAGGCTGAGGGTGTGGTGAGGTGGGGAGACATTTTAACTCTGTAACCCACTGAGGGGTGATGCAAAGGGGGTTCCAGGAAGGAAGCAACAAAGAGTAGGACTCTCGCTCCCCTGGAAGCAACCCCCCAACTCAAAACTACAAAAGTCCCCTGAGGTATTAATAGAAGATAGAATGTAGAGAATTACCAGGTGAAGGAAGGAAATGAACATTTACCCGCATTATCAATTCCTTTTCAGGGTGAAGGGAAGGTCCGTGGCTCGCCCTTGACTCTGAGGGTAACATTACAGAAGATGGCCATGTGATGTGACACTCCCTTTCATCACACCTTCTCCTCCAGGACCGTTCAGGGCTCTGTGCTTCTTTCTTTGAATAACAGTTTCCACTGCAGCCTTCTGGGAAGGTAAGCAGTGATATGGGCTTCCCAGGGGGCTCAGTGGTAAAGAATCCGCCTGCCAGTGTAGGAGTCACAGGAGATGCAGGTTCGATCTCTGGGTCAGGAAGATCCCCTGGAGAAGGACATGGCAACCTGCCCCAGTAGTCTTGCCTGGCAAATCCCGTGGACAGAGAAGTCTGGAGGGCTACAGTCCCTGGGGTTGCAAAGAGTTGGACACGGCTGAGTACTCATGCAAGCTGTGATGTGTCTTTCAAATTTTTAGTGCTTTGAGCGCCAACCCGGAATGTGAGGTTGTGCTGGCAGTTCATTGTGGGGACAGTCACGGTAAGCAATGGTTTACCCTCCCAATGATGGCGGATGTGGATTGTCAGCTCGCCACGCGTCAGGCCCAGTGTTTGCACTTTGCATCATTAAATTATTTATTCCCGCTTTCATTGTCCCCATTCTGCAGAGGAGGACACTCAAGCACAAGGGGCTGGGAGCTTGCCCAGGGTCGCACAGTGAGTGTCTAGGCTTTGGCGAAGCTATCTGATTTCAGCGTCCCCACTCCCAGCTCTCCGAATTCTCTTCTGGTGATAGCATCTCTTTGCAGCTTTGCTGCAAATAATACTAAACCAGAAATAATCACCAAGAGAGGAGTAATTAAATAGATGATGGAACAGCCACTAAAGAAAATGTTTTTTAAAACACAAAAAAACATTTTATTTCCCTGTCGGTCCAGCTCTGCATTTCCACTTCACGGAGCGTGGGTTCCATCCCTGGTCAGGGATCTAAGATCCTGGAGGCTGCATGGTGCGGCCAAAAAAAAAGTTTTTGTTTTTTTTTAATTTGTGTTGATCTGTGTCACAACAGGGGAAAGTGGAAACAACTTAAGTGGCTATCAGTGGATGAATGGATAAACAAACTGTGGTCTATCCATACAACCGAGTATTACTCAGTCTTAAAAAGGACGGAAATTCTGACCCATGTTACAACATGGATGTACTTTGAAGACACTGCGCTAAGTGAAATAAAACCAATACCAAAGGCCAATGACTGTACTGGTCCGCCTATCGAAATAGGCTTACAGTAGTCAAAGTCACGCAGAGAGAAAGTAGAACAGTGGTCACCAAGCTCTGGGGGCTGGGGGGACAGAGGGGAATGGGGAGTTAGTGTTTAATGGGCACCGAGTTTCAGTTGAGGAAGATGAGAAAGTCCTGGAGATGGATGGTAGTGAAGGTGACACGACATTGAATATAATTCGTACCATTAGCTGCACAACTGTTGAAATGGTAAACTTTAGAGCGACTATTTTAACACCATAAACACACATAATGAACAGACACACACACAAGTCGGTTGCAAGAACTAACAGGAAAAGATTGTCGGGGATCATTTGTTTTTGGCCACAGATCCCGCACCATGAAGCTGGGATCCCAGTTCCCAGACCAGGGATCAAATCCAGGGACGTGGCAGCGAAAGCCACTGGACTGCCAGGAAATTCCTGCCGGGGCTCACTATTAAATGTGCTAGACTACAGTCCCATGATCTAGGTTCTTGATTTAAGTATGGTCTCGAACCAGAGACCCAGCCTCCCCAGGGACTTGTTAGAAACGCTGAGTCTCAGGTCCTGACCGAGATCTTCTAAATCAACATCTACACTGTAACCAGGTCCCCAGGGAATTCATGTACATGAATTCACGTGCATGTTCAACTGTGCTCAACAATATTTTCTCTTCTGCCATTGAACATTCTGGAAGGATACTTAAGAAGCCTGAGACTGGTTGGTTTTGGGGAAGGAGGATAGATGGGGATGGGGAGTTTTGAGGGAAAGAAATTTCTTTTTACTTTTCATTTTGGATCCCTCTGTAATATGTAAAATTTTAAACCTGCACATCTATTAACTTAAATAATCAATATAAATCACAACAGCAACTATTCACAGAACACTTATCAATCTGTAACATTAGCTAAGCATGTTACAGACAGGTTCATCTGTGAAGTGGGATGAAGACAGGCTTACAGGACTGTTGTGAAGATAAACTGAGCTTGATGAACAGAAAACTGTGGAGGCTTTGTGTCAATATTGGCTTTCCTCCAACCCAACTTCGTTCAAGTCACCTTTGTACCCTGAGCATGGAGGACACTGACCTTTGTGAAATTTGACTTTGAGAAATGGCTTAGCTCCCTGGCGTTTTAAGCCAGGATCTGTTCACATTCCTTCTCTGGCAATCCACTAGAAGCCAGGGCCTTTTATTTATTAAAACTTGTTTTAAGACGGATGTAAAGAGAGACCTCTGACATTAAATTACACTCAGAAAGCCAGACTACATTTTGAATCAGATGGGTTCCTAAAAGCAGTTATCAGCGACATGAGCCAAGATTTTCCAAGGGGGAAAAAATGTAATATGAAAGAAAAAGAAAATAGCAGTGGCATATGTTAACTATATGAGGGCTTTGAAACAAGCTGGCTCACAATTTCTTGGCATTTGTTGTGTATATATAGCATATAACTTACCAAAATAGCAGGGAACATTTGTTTTACATAATTTTTCTATTGAAAGAAGAGAAGAGCTTGAGGAAATAACTGTCAACCCAAAGATTTTGCTTGAACCATCATGTAATTCACCTCAGTACCTTAAATTAGGGTCTGAGACACGATTAGGGTGAGGAAGTTTTTTTATTTCTATTTTCATCTGAGCTTCTGGGTATTTATCCCCTGAGTTCATAAATCTATCAGACTGGGAAAAGGAAGCTTGTGCCTAATTGTGATTATGACAGGGTAGCATTTCAAGTCATGCTTAAAGATGGGGTGTCATAGAAAGGAGCGCCCAACTCTGCAAGCAGACTGATTTGGGTTTGAATTTCCTGCCCCACTACTCGGCAGCTCTGAGGTTAGGTTACTTTGCTTCTCTGGGTCTCAGTGTCCTTCTGGTAGAATGGAGATGGTAATTCCCATCTCACAGGGTTGCCATGGAGATTAAAGGAGTCAACAGAGAGAGCATCTCAAAAGAGTCTGGCACCCTTCTTTAGTATTTTATTTTACTTGGTCATGCCATGCAGCATGCGGCATCTCAGTTCCCTGACCAGGGATCGAACCTGTGCCCCCTACACTGGGAAGAGCACAGTGTTAACCACTGGACCACCAAGGAAGTCCCTATTCTTCAGTATTTTAATAAATGTTTATTGAGTGCTGACTGTGCGCTGAAGGCTCAGATACAAAGGGGGATAAAATACACCTGCCCTCCTGAAATGGATTCCCTATTGAGAAGACGGTTAATATACAAGTAAACAAGAAATCATTATACGTTTGCAAATGAATGAACCTTGAGAGGGAAACAAATAGGGTGCCAAGAGGTCTGGGAACCAGGAGAGTCCCACGGAGATGGGGGAGGACAAAGACCCAGGGAGGAGAACCAAAGAGTAGAGGTGGGAGAGACAGGCTGAATTATACAGAGACCACAGGGTTTCCATGTTTGCCTGAGACCAGTGGGATGGCCCTGAAAGGTTTACAAGTAGGGTGAGACGGGGGAAGGTGATCAGAGCTGATTCTGAGATCATTCAAGCACATTTTGCTATAAGAGGATGACCAGATTGTGGGCAGTGCTTTAAAATACTGGAGGAGGGATGGAAACCCACTCCAGTATTCTTGCCTGGAAAATCCCGTTGAGTCAAACCTACATTTTATATTTTTTGACAAGTGCGGTATGTGGCCCTTAGTTCCCCAACCAGGGATCGAACCCGAGACCCTGCACTGGATGGGGATAGCCTTAACCACTGTACCGCCAGGGAAGTCCCTAAAATATTGGTTTTATTATCATTTAGGTATGGCAAACAGATCAGAGACTAAAGACTTTAGACTCTGTTATACTCACAGATTCCAAGAAGAGGGGGCATGCCACATTTGGGGGGCAGGGGGTAGCCAAATGGGGAAACACTGGTATCAGTAAGGAGGCAAGTGAAAGACGCTCAGTCGTGCCCAACTCTTTGTGACCCCATGGACTCTACAGTTCATGGAATTCTCCAGGCCAGAATACTGGAGTGGGTAGCCGTTCCCTCCTCCAGCAGATCTTCCCAACCCAGGGATTAAACCCAGGTCTCCCACATTACAGGTGGATTCTTTACCAGCTGAGCCACCAGGGAAGCCCAAGAATACTGGAGCGGGTAGCCTATCCCTTCTCCAGCGGATCTTCCCGACCCAGGAATCGAACTGGGGAGGCAAGGGTGAGGATAAAATCTGGGGCAGAGTCTTTACCGTGGTTTCCACAGGAAGGAACAGGTGAGGCAGGGCAAGCAGGTTGAGGATCAGCTAGTTTGAGTCATTTCTCCAGGCTCTGAGCATAGCGACTGTCTCCAGTTGTCTCGTATTTGGCCCTGGTGTGATTAGTGCAGGTGGATTAGTGGCTTTGGATTGGTTGGTCTGCACACGAAAGGTCCACTGGCAGGCGACTTATTTACTAGTTAACCCTGGGAGGGGAGAGCCCTCCAGAATCTGCAAGGCCCCAAAAGGTCAAAACATCAGAATACAGAAAATAAAAAGCATGATTAACGCACAAAGATGAACACATGACAAGCATGCAGTGAGGACCTTCTACGTGTCAGACCACATCCTGGCCCTCGTGGAGTTTACAGTCTTTTACCAAAAGTATCCTGAAGCTGCAGGAAGGGGCACAAGCCACAGTCCCTACATGACTAATGTGAGAAAAGTGAGGTGTAAAGAGAGGTCCGAAGATGCTCTGGAAATGGAGAGACCGAAAAATGTACCGTCTAAACTAAAACGCTTCAGAGAAGTGGTTCTCAATGGGGTGACATTGGCAATGTCTGGAGACAGTTTTGATTGTCACAACCTGGAGGGGCAAGCGCATATGATGAAACAAGGCTATGTCTGATCTTTCCATGGGGACTCAGTGCTTTAGCTGCTAAAACTTAATAATGGTGGCCCCCACTGTCAAGGAGAATGATTAAGCTGATGAACAGATTTTTCTGATTTTTTTTCAATGCATAAAGTTTTTACTTAATCTTGTGGCCCGATCTACCCTAAAATCAAGTATCGGATGGAATCTAGGCAATGTCCCATGAACTTGGGATCCATCAGACCCCTGGTGTGTGAAGCTTTCATACAACTAAGTGAAGACAGACACTGAACAATAAATAAGCAAATTATATGGTATGTTGGAAGGTAATGTGTGATTAAAGGAAAAGCAGGGATTTCCCTGACAGTCCAGTGGTTAGGACTATGCTTTCCAATGCAGGAGGTGCAGGTTTGACCCGTGGTCAGGGAGCAAAGATCCCACATTGCCTCACGGTCAAAAACACAAAACATAAAACAGACCCAATACTGTTAACAAATTCAGTGAAGTGAAGTGAAGTCACTCAGTCATGTCCGACTCTGTGCGACCCCATGGACTGTAGCCTGCCAGGCTCCTCAGTCCATGGAACTTTCCAGGCAAGAGTACTGGAGTGGGTTGCCATTTCCTTCTCCAGGGGATCTTCCCGACCCAGGGATCGAACTTGAGTCTCCCGAATTGTAGGTAGACGCTTTACTGTCTGAGCTACCAGGGAAGGTGGTAAAAAAAATTCAAATTCAGTAAAGACTTTAAAAATGGTCCACATTAAAAAAAAAAAATCTTAAAGAGGAAAAGCTGAACATGGTATTGGAGGATGAGGGAAGAGGGCTATGATTTTCTCAACTCCAGTAAAATACACACAAGATAACATTTGTCATTTTAAGCATTTTTAAAGAGTACAGTTCAGTGGGCATTAAGCATATTCACAAGATTGCACAATCATTACCACTGTTCATCCACAGAACCCTTTTCATCTTGTAAAAACGGACAGTGTACCCACTGCACAGAGCCCCCTCCTCCCATTCCCCAGCCTCTGGCAGCGACCGTTCTACTTTATGTCTCTGTGAACTTGATTGCTTCAGAAACCTCACAGAGTGGAATCACGCAGTAGCTGTCCTCTGGCAGCTGGCTTATCTCACTTAGCATGTCTTCAAGGTTTACCTGTGTTGTAGCAAGTTTCAGGATTCCCTTCCTTTTTGAAAGCTACATGATAGTCCATTGTCTGGACAGACCACATCTGTGTATCTACTCATCATGAAGGGACCCTTAGGTGGCTTTCATCTTTTGGCTATTGCAAATAATGCTGTTATGAACATGGCTGTACAAATATCTCTTCCGTATTCTGCTCTCAACTCTTTGGCGGGTATAGACCCAGCAGTGAAATTGCTGGGTTGATGGTGATTCTTCATTTCTTGAGGAGCCTCCATACTGTTTTCTTTGGAGGCTGCCCCATTTTTCATTCTCACCAATAGTCAGCGTGTAAGAATTCCATTTTCTCCATATCCTCACCAAGACTTCCTGTTTTCATTTATTTTTGATAATAGCCGTCCAAGAAGCCTGGTGTGCTGCAGTTTGTGGGGTTGCAAAGAGTCAGACACAACTGAGCAACTGAACAGCAACAAAAATCCTAATGGCGGTAAGAGAGGGCTACACATTTTAAGGAGGTGATGAGGGTAGGCTTGGGTGAGATGGTGGCACTTGAGAGCCGAGTAAAGCAGATACCTAGGAGAAGAGCTTCTAGGTAGAGAGAACAGTGGGCGCTGAGCAGGAACCCACCTGGCGTGCTTAAGGAACAATAAGGAGATCATCGGCTTCCCTGGTAGCTCAGATAGCAGAGAATCTATCTGCACTTTAGGAGACCAGGGTTCCATCCCCGGGTCGAGAAGATCCCCTGGAAAAGAGAATGGCGACCCACTCCAGTATTCTTACCTGGATAATTCCATGGACAGAGGAGCCTGGCGGGCTACATTCTATGGGGTTGCAAAGAGTCAGACACAACTGAGCAACTCTCTCACACACACACACACACACACACACACACACACGGGAGCCAGAATGGCTGCATGAGGGGGTGAAAGAGTAGAGAAGACAAGGGGAACGGGAGCCCTAGGAGGGTTTTGGAACTGAAGAGGCTTGTGAGTTGACTTCTGAAGAATCCCTCCAGGGACTTTCTCTGGTGGTCCAGTGGCTAAGACTTCACGCTCCCAAGGCAGGGGGGCCCCCGAGTTCAATCCCTGGTCAGGGAACTAGATCCCATATGCTGCAACTAAAGATCCTGCATGCCGCAACTAAGACCCAGCACAGCCAAATAAATAAATAATATATAGATTTTAAAAGAATACATTTGGTTGCTGTGTTGAGAATGAGCTGTAGGGAGACCAGGGCAGGACTGGGAAGACCAGCAAGATAACCCCTGGAATCCACCCAGGGTCAGAGACGATGGGGTCTTAACCACGGAGTAGCAGTAGAGTTGGAGAGAAGTGATAGGAGTTTAGATGGAGCTTAAAGGGAGGACCAAGAGAATTTCCTGATGGGCTGAAGTGAAATCTGAGGGAAGAAGGAGTCAAAATGGACTCCAAATGGGGAGGATGGAGTCACCATCAACTGGAAGAGGCTGAAAGAGGAGCAGAGTGCAGGAAAGATCAGACTTCACGCCTGGACGTGCGCCTCCATTAGCTTTCATCAGGACATTTTAGGATTCTGAAAAGGAGACCGTGGCTTCCAGGTGCTTTGCTACTTGAACAGGCTGGAGGATGAAGGGAAGATGTCCAGAGTGAAAGAAGGTCAATAACACCAGTACCAGCTGGCTGAGCCCTTACGTGGAGCCAGGCACGGTGCTGGGACTTCCCAGTGGTGACCTGCCTGATCCTCACCATNCTACTTGAACAGGCTGGAGGATGAAGGGAAGATGTCCAGAGTGAAAGAAGGTCAATAACACCAGTACCAGCTGGCTGAGCCCTTACGTGGAGCCAGGCACGGTGCTGGGACTTCCCAGTGGTGACCTGCCTGATCCTCCCCATGGCCCTGCCATGCAGATATGGCTGTGATCCCAGCGTCATAGGTGAGCACCCAACCATGGGGAGGTGAAGTCACTAGGCCAGGGTTGCCCAGATGGTAAGTGGCAGAGCCAGAGTTTGAACCCAGATCTGACTCAGCGCCTGCACTTTTACCCCAGGAAGCCGCAGGAGGAGTCAGAAGAGCCACAGCTGATGGACTTAAGCTCAATCTTTATTTCTTCAATATTTATTTTCATGTTACTTATTGAGCTGTTCCAGGGCTCAATTGCAGCATGCAGCATCTTTACTTGCAGCACGCAAACTCCTAGTTGCGGCATGTGGGATCTACTTCTCTGACCAGGGATCAAACCCAGGCCCCTGCATTGGGAGTTGGAGTCTTATCCACTGGACCACCAGGGAAGTCCCTAAGCTCAATCTTTTTTTTTTTTTTTAATTTATTTTTTTTTTCCTAAGCTCGATCTTGAAAGACAGGGTTAGTAAGAAAGGAGAGAGTGGATCAAGCAAACACAAGATAAATGTCCAATTTCTTGTCCTCACTACAGGGTCCTGTGTGGCCTGGTCCCTGCCATCCTCTGCAGCCTTCCCTCTAGCCACTTGCTCATGAAGCTCCACTGGCCTGATTTTGAGCTGTTCCCCTCACACAGTTCCCACTATTGGAAAGCTCCCTCCTATCTCTTCTCCTGGCTGACCTCTGCACATGTCTGGGGGTTCAGCCCCAATGCCACTTCCTCCAAGAAGCCTTCCCTGATCTGCCTCTCTGCCATCTAGAACTAGACTTGTCGCATCTTCTACATTTGTGGAGAAAAGGGAACCCTCCTGTGCTGTTGGCAGGAATATAAATTGGTGCATCCACTATGCAGAACAGTATGGAGTTTCCTTAGAAAACTAAAAATAGAGTTACCATATGATCCAGCAATCCCAATCTTGGGCATATATTCAGAGAAAACCATAATTCAAAAAGATACATGCACCCCAGTGTTCATCGCAGCACGATTTATAATAGCCAAGAAGACATGGAAACAATTTAAGTGTCTGTCCATCGATAGATGAAGGGATAAAGGAGATGTGGGGTATATACACAAAACAGAATACTACTCAGGCATTAAAAAAGAAGGAAATAATGCTATTTGCATTTGCAGCAAGGTGGATTATCATACTAGAGATTATCATACTAACTGAAGTAAGTAGCCCTTAAGACAATTCTCATAATTATTGTGAAACTGTGTCTTCAATATTCGCTTCTCCCATGGGACCAGTGCTGTGCAATAGAACCTTCTGCAGTTCCAGAAGTGCTCTGGGCCCAGGCTGTCACAATGGGGCTAAAGCACCCTTGAGCCACATGCAGCTACTGGACACTCGAAATGCAACCAGTGCAATGAAGGAACTGACTTTTCAAACATGACCTATTTTACCTATAAATCATACTTTATAACGTGAGTGCACGTGTCACTTTAGTCATGTCTGACTCTGCGCCCTATGGACTGTAGCCCTCCAGGCTCCTCTGTCCATGGGATTCTCTAGGCAAGAATACTGGGGTGGGTTGCCATGCCCTTTTCCAGGCGATCTTCCTGACCCAGGAATTGAACACTTGTCTCTTGTGTCTCCTGCATTGGCAGGTGGGTTCTTTACCATTTAGCACCACCTGGGAAGCCCACTGTGTATTATACATGGACATTATTTCATATACCAACTACATAATTTAAGTTTAAATAGCCACATGTGGCTACTGTATTGGACACTGAAGCTCTAGCTGTGAGCTCCTTGATGGCAGACCATGTATCTTATTTGGCTATAGAATTCCCTGATCTGGGATGATGCTCAGGAAAACTGGTGAATGAATGAATGAATCAATGAACAGATGAGCCAATCAATCAATGTAGTCTGCATAATTTGTTTCCAGGAAAATCATCCCAGAAAGGAGAGACCCAGGAAAATCTGACTTGCACAAGATCTCACAATAAGGCAGAACTAGATACAAAATCCAGCCTTCTGAATCTCCTGTACATAGTGCTGTGCACAGGAAGAGGCTGTCTGTGGTCTCACACAAGCCATCGCGGAGCTGTTCATGAAGGCACCTCCAAGTGCAGGGAAGGACTGTTTCTTAGACATCCTCACCCCTTCCCCCTCCTCTGACCCTGTAAACAACTTAGTGGCTTGTAATCTATTAACACTTGGCTTCCCGCAAGACTGAGCCTGTTCCAAGGTCCACTCTTGCCAATCCTCTACAAGGCACTCTGATTTTTAAAAAACCCATATTTCTCTCAGGCCATCTGTTGCCGGCAGTCTGTGAATAATAACACAGGGTGTGGTTTAAAAAACACCTATGTCGTGATGTGAAATCCACTCAGATTTACACAGCTGTTCTTTTTACTTTTTTTTTTTTTAATAAAGAATGTTAACATGTTTCAGGGCTAATTTTGACTTCGTTCAAATGTAATTTGGAGGT
Organism: Oreotragus oreotragus; assembly: GCA_006410675.1. Lineage (NCBI taxonomy): Eukaryota > Metazoa > Chordata > Mammalia > Artiodactyla > Bovidae > Oreotragus > Oreotragus oreotragus. The sequence goes on from SJYX01006053.1 coordinate 289,654, forward strand.
TGCGAATTACATTCTAGGGGAATCCAGCAGAAAGAGCCTACAGATTTTGTTTTTATAAACTTTTTTTCAGATATCATCATAATCATAATTTTAAAAATTATTTTTCAGATGTTCATATGTATTGATGTCTCTATCTGCCAGGCATTTGGCATACATGACCTCACATGATCTTCCCAATAAGCCTTTGAATCAAGTACTATTATGATTCCCATTTTATGGCTAAGGAAATTGAGTTTCAGAAAGGTTAAGTCACGTGCGCAAAGTCACACAGCCAGGAAGTGGCACAGTAGGGATTTGAAGCCTAGTTTGTCTTATTCAAGAGCCAGTGCTCTTAGCTAGCACACAATGTGGCCTCTCTAATAGATATTACATGTATTTATGTGTGTAAAAATCAGGAAAATAATCAAGAAACTTAACACTGGGGCTTGGGAAGAGAGAGACTTATTCTTGTGCTTCTTTTGGGGCTTTATTCTATGTATATACTATTATTAGTATAAAAACTAAATTAATTTAAGCTTAAGTAAAATCCTCTTATTAGGTTTGATTTTTTTCTAATGAAGGAAGGGCTTGTCACTCCAGTGTATGTCTATCTATTAGTAGATTAAATATACATGAATCTTTGAGTAATTTGCAAAGTTCACATGCCCTGATAGCATTTGAAAATTTAGTAAAACTGCAGTTCAAACATGTATCCTTATCCTGAATTCCAAATTTCATATTTTAGTTTCTGGATTATTTTTTTTTTATTTTGAGGTAATAGGCTGGTTTTTAAACATATTTATTTTCAATGAAAATCAATGTTTTCCTTGAGAGATCTGCACTCAGGTACATATATTTTTATGGATTCATAGATCGACTTTGGATATTATAAATGGGCATCTTTCGGCATTTGTAAAATAATGCCGTGTTACATAAGGCAGGCCATTTGCAGATCAGTTAATAAAAGCTTAACAGTAAACATTTCATTAATTAAAATTTTTAATGCAAATTAATTTTACACTGAATGAGAAGTAGACATCTCAATACCCTTCAGTACTCAGAAAGCTGTAGCAGTCACACTAAAAGTCACTTGGGAGAATGCCTCAGTGGTTTAGAGAGAGAGAGAAAAAAAAATTTAAGTCAAGAAAATATATATACTAACAATAATGTATCTTTTCCAACAATTCCAAAGGAGTGTCTGCTTTTACCATCCAAGTGACTAGTGATTCTAAAACTTAAAACAAAAACCCCATTAATGTTCTTTTTGTTCCTCCATCTCATACTCTTGGAATTTGCTTAACAAATCGCCATCAGCTTGAGGTTGGAGAATTTTGAATGCCCCTTTACAAGCCCTTTCCATTGCTTGACCGTATTTCCCCAAGATTTTCAGAGGAAATCTGGTATCCTTGAAAAATTCCAGTCCTCTAAGCAGTGTATTCCTGAGTTCCCAAGGATAGCCCCTGACGGTGAACCTCACTTAACTAGCTATTACAAAAACCTTTCATTCAGAAGAAGGCAAGAGGTTTCAGCAAAGATACACAGCCCTCTCATTCACACACTTCATAAACAACCCGGACTTCGCTGAAGCCTCCTCTCTAGGAAGGAATCCCAGCTTTTCAGAAAACGGTTTGCAGCATCAGTTATCATTCCCTTCTAAAAGACCTTGCAGGAAAATTCGGAATTTCACAGCACAGGAGAAGGGCTGGAAAGGACCCATGTCATTGCACGGACTCATAAATTCACTCCACATTTCCCAACAGCAGCTAACGCTTTCTTAAAACACAGACCCTCCCAATCCCTTTAGGAGGAAGAGCAATTCCAAGGGAAAATATTACACGCTTAGGTCCCCGTTAAGATTCTGACGGATCTGGAGGAAAACAAAAAAAAAGCCGGACTGAGTCAGAGATAAGAGAGGGCTGAGCCGGTGGGGTTGGGAAAATGGCTTGTCTCCTCCAGGCCCGAGACTCTCCCCCTGAAACCGTTCCCTTTAAATTCAGGAAGGCATGCCGAGATGCTCCCCTGCAGGTTTTCTTTCTTTTTTTTTTTTATTTAAAGAAAAGCCTGTCTGCCTCTGACTCGCCCCCAAGATACTCACGGCAGCTGCCTGAGCTGGAATAAGTCCTCCTCCATGTCCGCGCTGCGCCAGGACGAGCCCTGTTCCTGGCCCTTACATGGTGGTGGTGGATGACGAGCGCGCTCGGGGGCTTCAGCGTGAGGATGCCGGACCCGCGCGGCTGCCTCCCTCGGCGGCAGCTGTGCAGGGGAGGGAGCCGCCAGGGACCAGCCCACGAGACAAAGCCGCCGCCGCCAGGAGACCGCGGCGAGAGTGGGCGGAGAGGAGGCGGCGGAGGGCAGAGCGAGATGCGCGGGGAGAGGGGGCGGGGAGAGCCCTGCTGGTTAGCGAAATGTACGGGCTCTCTGGGGCTGGTGGTGATGCTCCGGGGTGCCCGGCAGCCTGTGAAATGGCCGTCTGGGTACCAGTGAGGGCTCTTCGGTTGACGATGCCTCTCTGAAGGTTTGTGTGTGTGGATTCATTTAAGGTTGCCTTCGATATTCTTGCAAACCAGGCGGCTGTCACAAATGCAGAGAATGAAAAACAAAATTTCCGTGCGTTGAAAGCATTGTTTATTGAGCACCTACTGTCCGCCAGGGCTTTCCCGGTGGCTCAGGGGTAAAGAATCCGCCCGCCAAAGCAGGGTTTGATCCCTGGGTGGGGAAGATCCCCTGGAGTAAGGAAATGGCAACCCACTCCAGCGTTCTTGCCTGGGAAATCCCATGGACAGAGGAGCCTGGCGGGCTGCAGTCCTTGGGGTCGCAAAGAGTCAAGACGCGACTTAGCGACTTACAGCTGTATGCTGGGCAAGGTGATAGTCACTGGGTAACTGATAAGAGAATAAGTTAGACATGACATCGTCATCACGGAGATGAGATCTTATGAAATGAATCAAGAAAAAAAAACTGGGTAAGTTGTGTAGGAGAAAGCCAAAGATCACTCGTTTATTTAACAAGCGTTTGTGAGTGATCTCTGCAGTTCTGGGGAATCAAAGATGAATAAAACCCAATTCCTGCCTTCAAATTCCTCTTTATCTTGTTCAGTGGCACCCCTCCCTCTTTCTCTAGAATGTCCGCCCCCGCTCTGCCTCTAGAAGGTAAGCTCCGTAAAGGTTTCTGATGTACCCCCAAGGGCCTAGAATAATGAAACTTTATTTATGGACACTGAAATTGAAATTTAATATTCCTCAGGACACTCAACCCCAGGGCTTTGCTGTTGCGAGCACTCAATAAATGCTTGTTAAACTGAAAACACACATGTTTCAAGTGAGGAGATTCAGTATCCTTTTTAAGCCATGGAGGGTTGGGATAATAACTTATATCAGAGCTGGCAAGTTGGAGGGTTATCGGTTAACACCCTGGTTTGCTCAGGACTTGAGTTATAGCACTGAAAGCTCGGTGTCCTGGAAAGTGCTGGGTCTGAAGCAAACTTTGACAGTTGGTTGCTCTAGAACTGTAAGCCAGAGAAAGGTTTTCATGCCTAAAGGGTTTTGAGCACCCTTAGGTGCAAGATTTCAAACTAGAAAACTCTTTACATAAAACTATAAGACTCACAGAAGTGAGTCTTCATGACCTTCTTAGGCAATGGTTTCATAGACATGACCTCAAAAAGCACAAGAGACAAAAGAAAAAAAAAAACAAAACAGATATGCTGGACGATATCAGAGTTAAAATCTCTTATGCTGGAAATAATACTATCAAGAAAGTGAAAAGACAACCCATAGAATAAGAGAAAATATTTGAAAACCCTATAACTATCAAGAGACTAACTCAAAATATGTAAAGAACTCTTGGAACTTAGTAATAAAAGACAAATAACTCAATTTAAAATGGGCAAAAGATATGAATAGACATTTCTTCAAAGAAGACATGGAAATAGCCAATATGCACTTGAAAAGATAAAGTGTAACAATACTGCAATCAAGATACAGAATGTTTCCATCATCTCCAAATTTCATCTCTGGCTGCTCAGACAACCACTAATCTGTTTTTATTACTGTAAATTAATTTGTATTTTCTAGAATTTATGTAAACAGAATCATAAAGTACATATTCTTTTCTGTCTGACTTCTTCATTCAGCATGGCTTTGAGATTCATAAATGTTACCATTTTTTAATAGTGCATTCTTTTTTATCACAGAGTAATATTCTATTGGATGATATGCTACATTTTACTTATTTGCTGTTGCTAAGTCTCTTCAGTGGTGTCTGACTCTATGCAACCCCATAGATGGCAGCCCACCAGGCTCCCCCATCCCTGGGACTCTCCAGGCAAGAACACTGGAGTGGGTTGCCATTTCCTTCTCCAATGCATGAAAGTGAAAAGTGAAAGTGAAGTCGCTCAGTCATGCCTGACTCTTTACGACCCCATGGACTGCAGCCCACCAGGTTCCTCCGTCCATGGGATTTTCCAGTCAAGAGTACTGGAGTGGGGTGCCATTGCCTGCTACTTTTACCCATTTCCCTTGTTTTCTACAGAACAGGTCGAATTGTAAAACAGTATTATACTTAAGAGACCCTCCAATTGGCCACCAATGCCATCCTCCAATGGATACCGTGGCCACGCAGTATCTACAATAGGAAGACCAGGTATGTTTTCTTGAAGCCCTGGGGATCAAATCTATCCCAATTTTTCAGGATACAGTCCAAAGGAGTGAAGTTGGAATTGTTAGATCCCATCTTGTCCTGAAGAAATCGGACAAGCCCCCAAGATGAAAGGTTGTTGCTGAACCATGCAAAGACGCCAGGATTCTTGGCCTCCGGAGGAGAAGAATTCAATCCGAGGCCAGAGACAAGGCTTGATCGCTCAGAGCTTTTGTGTAATAAAGTTCTATTAAAGTATAAAGGAGATAGAGAAAGCATCTGACATAGGCATCAGAAGGGGGCAGAAATGACCATTAAAATTTTTCCAAATTTGGAGCACTTATGAATAAAGTAACTGTGAACATTCATATACAAGTCTTTCTATAGATTTACATTTTCATTTATTTTGGATAAATAAATACTGAAGCATGAAATGGTTGGGTCACTGTGGTAAGATTATGTTTATCTTCATAGCAAACTGCTAGCTTTCCAAAGCATTTATGTTGTTGCTTAGTCACTAAGTTGTGTCTGACTCTTTGCGACCCCATGGACTGTAGCCCCCCAGGCTCCTCTGTCCATGGGATCTTCCAGGCAAGAACACTGGAGTAGGTTGCTGTTTTCTTCTCCAGGGGATCTTCCTCACCCAGGGATGGAACCCACATTTCCTTCATTGGCAGGTGGGTTCTTTACCGCTAGCGCCACCTGGGAAGCATATGTATCATTTTACATCCCCATCAGTGATGTGTGAGAGAGTTGCAGTTGCTTCAAATCCTTACCAACAAACGGTATTGACCATTTCTTTAATTGTCATCATTCTAATATAGTGTCTTGTGGTGTTAATTTCCATTTCCCTCATGACAAATTATGTTGACCAGATTTTCATGTACCTATTGGCCATTTATATATCTTTTTTTTGGTGTGCAATGTCTGTCCAAATATTTTGACAGTTTGGGGAAAATTGTGTGTCTTCTTATTGAATTGTAAGATATCTTTACACATTATGGATGCAGGTCATCGTTAGATGTGTGTACCTTTAAAATTTTCTGAAATTTGTGTCATACCTTTTCGTTTTCTTAACAGTATCTTTCAAAGAAAATGTTTAAACTTAAAAAAGATTGACGTTATCAGATATTTTTTCTTTTCTAATTTGGGCTTTTGTGACCTAAGAAAACTTTGGAGTTTATATATATATTTGGCTGTGCTGGGTCTTAGTTGTGGCAAAGAAATCTTTGTTTACCTGAAGGTTGCAAAGATTTTTCTCCTACAAGAAAACCTCCTTAGAGAGTTTTATAGTTTTAACTTTTAGTCTTGTAGTTTTAGCTTTTATGCTAAAACTATAAAATTTCCAGTAAGTCTAAGTGTTTCATTACATTCTTTCACAATAATACGCCCTCTATATTTTAGGTATCCTTCCTTTTCTCTTGATCTCTGTGGGTTATTTGGCCATGGAGGAATAGCATATCTTGCAAAAATGTATGAATGGGAAGACCGGAGACAGGGCTTGCGTTCTGTGATATCATTTGTGACCTTAGACAGGCCTGGGCACCTGTACGTGGCTCAGTGTTCTCATCTGTAAGAGCGGCGCTGATCAGACCTGTTGCCCAAGAATGCGGTGAGGCTGGGAGGAGATGCTACAGGTGCCAGCACTTAGAACTGGTCCAGCTTCAGAGAAAACGTGGGGTGCTATAGCTCTTATCATTTTCCAATAATCTCTATTTCTCTATCTTAACATTTTACCTAAGATAGAGTGTAGTACACTTCATTCTGAGTGTAAGGAAGATGATTTTAGTTGATCCACGGGATAAACAGTTATCCTACTTAAGATAAATACAGCTACTTATTTTTATATATATTAGAAAAATATATTTTGTCCAAATACAAACACAAATTAAAAACAAAAGAAATTTTAAAATATTTATGTGATATAGGCACCCGAGGTAAAAAAAACAAAGCTAATTAGATTAAATAGTAAAGGTGATATCTGGATATGACCAAAAAAATTTAGGATGTTATCCAAACAATAGCAGTTTGTCAAAATGCAGACGTGTATCACACTGATACTTTCTAATACATTTGGCTGAGATGGAGCCAAGAACATGCACCTTTTTTTGTTGTTGATATTTTCATTCATTTTATTTTTTAGATTCCACATATAAGTGAAAAATATACAGTATTTGTCTTCCTCTGTCTGGCTTACTTCATTATGTGTAAATTCCTTCAGGCCCATCCACATTGTTGTGAATGGCAGATTTTTGTTCTTTTTATGGCTGAGTAACATTCCACATCTTTATCCATTGATCCGTTGATGGACACTTAGGTTGCCTCCAATTCTTGGCTATTGTGAGTAAATGAATAATGCTGCGATGAACATGGGGGCGCATATATCTTTTCAAATTAGTGTTTCGTTTTCTCAGAATATACACCCAGGAGTGGAATTGCTGGATCATATGGCAACTCTAATTTTCGTTTTTTAAGCAAGCTCTGCACTGTTTTCCATAGTGACCACACCTATTTACATTCCCTACAAGAGTGTATGAGCAGGGACCTGTACTTTTAACCAGGATTTTTGAGCTAGGTGGTATAAGGCCCACATTTTAAGGAACACTGTTTCCAGTGTCTTAGTTATCTACAGCTGCATAACAAATTATCCCGAAACTTAGGACCTTTGAAAAATATTAACAGTTATTATCTCACACAATTTCTGTGGGTTGGGAATCCAAGAGCCAGTTATCTGGGTGGTTGTAACTCAGGGTTGCTCATGAGGCTTCAGTCAGATGTCAGCCAGGGTTGTGGTCTCATCTGAAGATTTGGATGAGACAGGAAGGCCCATTTTCAAGGTGGTACATTAACATGGTTGATAAGTTAGTGATGACTGTTGGCAGGGGCTTCAGTTCTTAACAGGTAGAGCTCTCCATAAGGAGACCCTCTCCTAAAAGGAAGCCCTCTTGCACTCTTGATGGGAATGTAAATTGATACAACTACTGTGGAGAACAGTATGGAGATTCCTTCAAAAACTAGGACTAAAACTGCCATATGACCCAACAAACCCATTACTGGGCACATACCCCGAGAACACCGTAACTGAAAAAGACGCACGTACTCCAGTATTCATTGCAGCACTATTTACAATAGCCAAGACGTGGAGTCAGCCTAGATGTCCACTGCCAGATGAATGGATAAAGAAGTCGTGGTACGTGGATACAATGAAGTCGTGGTACGTGGATACAATGCATACAGTATACACGGATACAATATTACTCAGCCATAAAAAGGAATGAATTTGAGTCAGTTCTAGTGAGGTGGATGAACCCTGAGCCTGTTATACAGAGTGAAGTAAGTCAGAGAGAGAAAAACAAATACGTATTAGTGCAAATAAATGGAATCTAGAAAAATGGTACTGATGAACCTGTTTGCAGGGCATGAATAAAGAGGCAGACACAGAGAACACACTTGTGCACACAGTGCAGTAAGGAGAGGAAGGGAAGAATTGGGAGAGCAGCGCTGAAACATGTGCATCACCATACGTAACCTAGTCAGCTAATGGGATAGCTGTGTAAAGCAGAGAGCTAATGTTAACACCGTTTGCATAACAGGGTGCTCTGTGACAACCTAGCGGGGTGGAATGGGGTGGGAAGAGGGAGGGAGGCTCTAGAGGGAGGGGACATATGTATACCTATGGCTGATTCATACTGATGTATGGCAGAAACCAACACAATACTATGAAGCAATTATCCTCCA
>SJYX01006053.1:299399-312000 GCA_006410675.1 Oreotragus oreotragus
GTGGGGGGTGGGAGGGAGGTTGAAGAGGGAGGGGACATGGGTATACTTACGGCTGATTTGCCGTGTTGTATGGCAGAAACCAACACAGCATTGTAAAGCAATTATCCTCCAATTGAAAATAAATTATAAAACACAAGGGAAAAGGCAGATCCTCTCCTGAGCATCTTCACAACCAACATAGTGAGTGGCTTCATCCATAGCAAGTGGTCCAAGAGAAAGCAAAGTGGATACGGGAATGTCATTCATGACCTGACCTTGCAATTTACATACCAACCTTCTCACAGTAGAAAAATAAAATGAAAAAAAAAATATTTATTTATTTTTGGCCGTGCTGGGTCTTCATTGCTGTGTGTGGGCCTTCTCTAGTTGTGGGGAGCGGCGGCTACTCTCGAGTCGTGGGGCACCAGCTTCTCTTTGTGGTAAGCCACCAAATAAGACACGTGGGCTTCAGTGGTTGTGGTGAACAGGCTTAGTTGCCACTCTGAATGTGGGCTTCCCTGACCAGGAATCAAACCCATGTCCCCTGCACTAGCAGACAGATTCTTAACCTCTGGACCACCAGGAACGTCCCTCACAATAGTTGTTTGGTTACATATGTCTGCTGTATTTAACATGGGATATGTGAATCCAGGATATGTAAGGTCTTTCAGGTCATATCTTGGAGGTTAGCTACTACACTCAGCTTCCCTTCTATGTTGTTTTGCATGTTTGAAACTCTCAGAAAAGACAATTGGAAAAAGCACAGAGTCTCTGCCAGGAAATGAGGCGACTAGTTTAACTGATGGCAGAAGTTAATTCTGCTATCAGTGAACTCCTGTGGGTCTCAGTTTCCTCACCAGTCAATGAACTGACCTCTGATGGCCTCTTCAGGCAAGATCATTCCTGATGAGAAAAATAAATAATGATGACTCATAAGATATTATGATCAGATGTTCTGGGAGCCAGCGTGCTGAAGTCTTACAGGACAGGGCTTCTGTTTGAACAGGAGAAAGCGACTTTGAAACTACTGCCATTCTTTGCTACTGGAAAATGAAACGGAAATCTAGTCACTCTTCGACAATATATACATTCACCGCAGATAGGAGGAGACACGCAAAAAAACATAAACGAGTTCTTAGAAACTTTTCTGGGCTTGCTGGTTTTAGAAAGTGAACACATGTGAAATACGAATTGATCAACCACATAAATTAGGTAGTAATTCCCACAATTATTTATTGCAAATGTATTACTTTTATAAAGGATTTATATTGAAGAGCTACCTAGGAAGGCTTAAGATGTGGGTTTATTATGAGGATCTGAGAGGTAAGGCGAGCTTAAAAACTGGGTTTTAGGGTCTCTCTGGAGATTGGAGATCCTACCAGAAAAGGAGGGTGTGAGTTACAAAGGTTGCAACAATTTAGAGCTGCTGCATAAAGAGAGATACACTTACATAGTCATCTCTTAAAAGTGTTTCTAGTTATGAAAGAAATGATCATGATAGAAATTCAGATAATAAGAAAAGCACTCAGAAGAAAATAAAACTTACTACTAATCTACCACAAAGAGAGAACCAGAGTTACCATTTGGGGACTATAGCCTTCCAGCCATTTTTTGACACAGGGACAGTTAAACAAAGATGTCTTCTTATAAATTTGCGCTCATATTTATCCTATTAAGTGGCCTGCTTTTTTAATTTTCATGAGCTTCTAATGAATATTTTTTTTTTTTTACAAGAAGGAACATCTATTTTGATGCTGTCTTCCCACTGTAGTTTTTTAAATGAATTTATTCACTTGTCTGTGTTAGGTCTTAGCTGCAGCATAGGAGATCTTTTGTTGCTGCGTTAGGCCTCAGTGCTTCTGGCTTGCCTGACTTGTTTCCCTCCCAGCATGTGGGATCTTATTTCTCCGACCAGGGATCAAATTCCCCTGCATTGCAAGGTGGATTCCTAACCACTGGACGACCATGGAAGTCATACCCCTGTGTTCTGATGATGCTTTTCAAGTTTAAAGTTTTTAAATTGTTTTTGGATTTTTTCTTATTTTTTGAATAATAATGCACGCACATGGCACAAAATTCCCAAGGACAAAGGTTGCCCTCAGTCCCACAGCTGCCTTATCAGAGGCCAGCAGTGTCTCCAGTTTCTTAATTATCTCTATATTTATAAACATTTATTCTCACACAATTAAAAGCATTCTCTTCCATTGCCTTGCGCCTTACTGTTTCTGCCTTAACAATGAATCTTAGCATCTCCCTTATCAATACACAAGAGCTGTAGTATTATTTTCATAGCATATAGTATTCCACTGTATGGGATTACTATAATTTTTCTAGGTATTTAGATTTCTTCTCATTGTTTTTTATTCATAACAATGCTGCAATAAACACCTTTATTCTTATGTGTGTGTGATAAATAGATTACTCTGTAGATCCCAGGGTATGCAGATTCGCCATTTTTGTAAATAGTATAGTCCAAACTGCCCAGGATGAAGATGGTACCCATTTACTCTCCCACAGGGATGCAGCATCTTTCTTTGAGGCACAGGCGCTCACTAGTTGTGGCACATGGGCTCAGTAGTTGCCAGGGGCAGGCTTAGTTGCTCTGCAGTTCTCTGACCAGGGATTCAACCCAAGCCCCCCGTATTGCAAGGCAGATTCTTAACCATTCAACCACCGGGGAAGTCCCCTGAAGTGGAAATTTTAATAGAACTTACTTGGTGGGTTTGTTGGGAGGATGGAATAGGACAGTGCACACAGGTATTCAGCAAAAGGATCTAGCCGCTAGCAAATGTTTGGCAAGTGGTTTCAATTACTATGTTTATAGACAAAGAAAGTGTGAAACCCAGTGTACTAGTCAGGATGCTCCATATTTCTCAATTTTAATTTTTAGTAGTGTAAGTATAGTTAGACATAGTGTACATGAACAAAAGCTTTATAATTTTTAGGCTTCTAAATGGGTTCTGAGATGAAAAACTTTGAGAATCACTGAACCAAATAATTGATTTCTTTACTAAAGCAGTTGCAATTACTTGCTCTGGAGTTGGGGGAATTGATTACAAGGGAGGGCAAGTTCTCTCTGGCTCCAATATTATCCAGTGTAGTAGCTACTGGTCACACGTGGCCATCAAGAACATGAAAAACAGCTGGTGCAAATGGAGAGGTACTTAGTAGAAACATGTGAAAAGTGTTAGTCGCTCAGCCATGTCTGACTCTTTGTGATCCTGTGAAGTGTATGTTGTTTATGTTATGTTTAAGTTGGCTTAAAACTCAATATTCAAAAAACTAAGATCATGGCATCTGGTCCCATACTTCATGGCAAATAGATGGGGAAACAATGGAAATAGTGAGACTTTAATTTTGAGGGCTCCAAAATCACTGCAGATGGTGAGTGCAGCCATGAAATTAAAAGACGCTTGCTCCTTGGAAGAAAAGCTGTGACCGACATAGAGAGCATGTTAAAAAGCAGAGACATCGCCGATAAGAGTCCATTTAGTCAAAGCTATGGTTTTTCCATTAGTTATGTATGGATGTGAGAGTTGGGCTATAAAAAAAGCTGAGCATCGAAGAATTGATGCTTTTGAACTGAGGTGTTGGAGAAGACTCCTGAGTGTCCCTTGGACTGCAAGGAGATCCAACCAGTAAACTCTAAAGGAAATCAGTCCTGAATATTCTTAGGAAGGACTGATGCTGAAGCTGAAACTCTAATATTTTGGCCACCTCATGCAAAGAACTGCCTCATTGGGAAAGACCCTGATGCTGGGAAAGATTGAAGGCAGAAGGAGAAGGGGATGAGAGGATGAGATGGTTGGATGGCATCACCGATTGGATGGACATGAGTCTGAGCAAGCTCCAGGAGTTGGTGATGGACAGGGAAGCCTGGCATGTTGCAGTCCATGGGGTCGCAAAGAGTTGGACATGACTGAATGACTGAACTGAAAACAGAACTGTATGTAGCCCACCAGGCTCCTCTGTCCATGGAATTCTCCAGGCAAGAATACTGGAGTGGGTTGCCACTCCCTAAGAATGTAAATTATCTCATTAAGAATTTCTACATACAAATGACGGTATTTTGAACATACTGGGGCAAGTGAAAGATACTGATAAAAGTAATCTACTGTTGTTTTTTTTTTTTCACTTTAATGTGTCTACTAGAAAATTTAAAATATGGCCTTCCATATATGCTATTGGACAGTGCTATTCTTGAGACAGAGATTTGCTTGACAATCTTGTTTCCACCACTTACACCTGTGTCAAAAACTTACTATTTCTCTTGAATTTTTTGCGTTTCCTGGGATGTAAAATGTGGATAATATAAGTGCGAAGATTAAATATGAATAATGTATGTGAAGTACTTAGCAATGCACTGAATTAAACAATAGGTTTGGTGGCTGTTATTGTTCGGGGTCTGATTAATCTGTAGATGCCGTCAGGATGGTCCACACGCTCCTTAAAGGCCCTTCTGCGATCCGTTTCCACTCCGAAGACAAGTTGTGATCCCGCTTTCAGGAGGGAATCGCCCTCTTCACACCGAAAAATAAAAGTGAGCCAGGGTCCCTTTTGCAAATGAGACATTTGTATATAAGAACGGGGCCCGAACTAAACTTTAAAACCAAGCGGTCCTGAGCCACAGGGCCTCCCTTAGTAACCGACGCCAACATCCGTTGCTAATGGGGAAAAGGAAGTACAAGGTTGTGGTCCTTCGACTCTAGTTTTCCGGTGAGAGCCATTTCCGGTTCTTCTGGCAGCCCGTCCTTCGCTCTACCCTCCCCGGAGGAGCTGGGACTTTGGCCACGGGTTCCGCCGCCTCGGGAGCCCTCGGAGCCCTGGGACCGGCCGCGGCGACAGCGGCGGGGGCGGCGGCTCGCCTCCCGCGCAGCCGCGATGCTGAGCTCCCGGGCCTCGGCGGCGATGACCGCGGCCGACAGGGCCATCCAGCGCTTCCTGCGGACCGGGGCCGCCGTCAGGTGAGCTCTGGGGGGCGGGGCGGCCGGGGAGGCCGGGGCCGGGGCGCCTGTGGAGGCCCTTGCACGCTGCAGTCAGGGTCCCCGGGGCCGGAGTGGGCACTCCGAAGACGTCTGCGTCGGCAGGGGTGGAGGCCCAGGCCCTGGGGCGGGGGTGGGGGTGTCGGGCCTCCAGGGCCTCCAGGCAACGCCGATTCTGGCCGCGTTCCCCGGTTCTGCCGGGCCCCCAGTTTTGTCAGTGCCCCCTCCACCCCCGTCCTTCCACCTGCCAGTGGCACCTCCAACCCTGCCACTGTCGCCAGAACTTCCAGGGAGACTCAGGCTTGTCAAGGCCCCGAATTCCGTGAGCGGCCTCTCGGAGCTCTCAGCGCCTCGGAGGACTTCCTGGACTCCCTCATCCTATCAGGATACCCCCAGTTCTTCTGGGCTCCCCAGTTATGTCAGTTCCTGGCCTGCTGGGTTTCACAAAGCTTGCCCAGCCCCCCAAACCTGCCATGAATCTCACATCCCTGTTAGAGTACCCCGAGCTTGCTAGTGTCCCCCCACCCCATTTTGTCAGTACCCCTCTTCCTGTCACCGCCACCCGCACCCCCCGCCCCGTTTTGCCAGGGATCCCTTAGTCTGTACGAGTCCCCAGTCTTATTAGTGACTCCTCATCCTGAACCAATCAGGAGCCCTTAACCTGTTAAGGCTCCCAGTCTTGTTGCGATCCCCCCATTCCTGCCAGGACCCCTGATAGTTTGAGTCCCCAGTCCTGCCAGGGTCCCAGTGTCCCTTCTCTGTCTGCCCTCCTCCCACGGGCTCCAGGTTCAGAGCTGAGCACTGTGGCTGCCCTCAGCCCCCACTTCCTGCATAGATTCTATATATATTGTTGGCCTTATTTAGTGGAAATGCATAACTGTGTGTGAAGACAGTGTTTTAAACTGCTGGTGAAATTTCTGTATTTGTAGTAAAAGAATAACTTCAGTGTTGAAGTCAAGCTTCAAATGAAGAAATATTTAATAAATATGTAGAAGATCTTTATATGATTGTATAAAGACCTATTTATACATCTATTTATCTTTATACTTTATACATCTATCTTTATACTGTTATATAAAGCTCTCCCCCCCCATTTAATAACCTAAAAGATAAATCCATTTCTGTATTTCTCCAATCATTCAGTAAATACTGTCAAGAACCTCCTGTGTGATCTAAACCCTTGGAAGCGCTTGGAATATGTTAGTGTGTAAAACAAAGATCCCTGTCCACGGGGACTTTGCATTTTAGTTGAGGGAGACTGAAAATAAACGTGGTGAATCAGTGAATGTTCTGTTGGAAAGTGGAGAGCACTGTGGTGAAAGAAAAAGTAGAACTCGGCAAAATGTCATGAGAGCAGGTTCTGATTGTTAGGTGTGAGAGGGAGAGACTTTCCTGGCAGCTCAGTGGTTAAGACTGCGCTTCCGCTGCAGGGAGCACAGGTTCAATCCCTGGTTGTGGAACTGAGAGCCCGCATGCCACATGGCAAGGCAAAAAAATAAAAAATAATTTTAAAAAAGGAAGGAGGGGAGGGAATGAGCCAAGCAGTGGGACCTGGGGGACGAGCACCCCAGGCAGAGAGGGCAGGCAGGCAAAGGCCCTGGGGCAGGAGCGTGGCTTTGGCTGGGGCGGTGGCCAGCGTGGCGGTAGAATGAGAGATAGAGCAGGAGGAAAGCCTGCTCTCGAGTGAGGTGGGGCTTGGGGAGGTTGTGCTCTGACTTAGGTTTTAAATCCTAATATCTGTGTGGGTAGATTTTCAAGACATATCCTATATTGTACATTACTTTAATTTGAAAGCTAGGTATTTGGTGGGCCAGTGGGTTATTTTGATGGAATGTTATATCTGTGTACCTGTCCCTGTATATACATGTGTTGTATTTGTTATGAGGAAAGGCAATCAACTTATTTTCCTTTTTAGATACAAAGTCATGAGGAACTGGGGTGTTATAGGTGGAATTGCCGCTGCTCTTGCAGCAGGAATCTATGTTATTTGGGGTCCCATTACAGAGAGAAAGAAGCGTAGAAAAGGTAAGAATGAAGCCTTTGCCTCATAGTCTGTAGACTCGACCCAAACCTTTAATTATTCAAAAACATTACCAAAGGGGGAGGACATGTATGGGTCTCTTGTGTCTTCAATTTTGTCAACAGTATTTGCTTTTAAGCAGAAGTTAATTTTAATGACTCATTATTTTATATCCTGTAGTAAAAAGATTTCTTTTTCACCCCCACTAAGGGCATGAGTTTGAGACATGCTTCGTAATGAGAAATTTCAAGTGGTTTAATTGTCTAAACGTCCTCATTATTATGGCCATTGTGTTTTTCAGCTGTACAGCTGCCTAATTGTGTGATGCCTTTGTGCTTTCACCAAATGGCTGCTAGTCACTAGTAAATGTTTCAAGTTCATTTCTTCATTAACAAAAAAATCTGTTTTCTTACTTTTAAAAATACCCCCTTTTGTCAATGTTGCTCTACTTATATTGATTAAAATTCAGCCAAAATAAGTACATAAAAGGACAGATGTAGCAAAATGTTGATCATTTTTANATATGGCCTTCCATATATGCTATTGGACAGTGCTATTCTTGAGACAGAGATTTGCTTGACAATCTTGTTTCCACCACTTACACCTGTGTCAAAAACTTACTATTTCTCTTGAATTTTTTGCGTTTCCTGGGATGTAAAATGTGGATAATATAAGTGCGAAGATTAAATATGAATAATGTATGTGAAGTACTTAGCAATGCACTGAATTAAACAATAGGTTTGGTGGCTGTTATTGTTCGGGGTCTGATTAATCTGTAGATGCCGTCAGGATGGTCCACACGCTCCTTAAAGGCCCTTCTGCGATCCGTTTCCACTCCAAAGACAAGTTGTGATCCCGCTTTCAGGAGGGAATCGCCCTCTTCACACCGAAAAATAAAAGTGAGCCAGGGTCCCTTTTGCAAATGGGACATTTGTATATAAGAACGGGGCCCGAACTAAACTTTAAAACCAAGCGGTCCTGAGCCACAGGGCCTCCCTTAGTAACCGACGCCAACATCCGTTGCTAATGGGGAAAAGGAAGTACAAGGTTGTGGTCCTTCGACTCTAGTTTTCCGGTGAGAGCCATTTCCGGTTCTTCTGGCAGCCCGTCCTTCGCTCTACCCTCCCCGGAGGAGCTGGGACTTTGGCCACGGGTTCCGCCGCCTCGGGAGCCCTCGGAGCCCTGGGACCGGCCGCGGCGACAGCGGCGGGGGCGGCGGCTCGCCTCCCGCGCAGCCGCGATGCTGAGCTCCCGGGCCTCGGCGGCGATGACCGCGGCCGACAGGGCCATCCAGCGCTTCCTGCGGACCGGGGCCGCCGTCAGGTGAGCTCTGGGGGGCGGGGCGGCCGGGGAGGCCGGGGCCGGGGCGCCTGTGGAGGCCCTTGCACGCTGCAGTCAGGGTCCCCGGGGCCGGAGTGGGCACTCCGAAGACGTCTGCGTCGGCAGGGGTGGAGGCCCAGGCCCTGGGGCGGGGGTGGGGGTGTCGGGCCTCCAGGGCCTCCAGGCAACGCCGATTCTGGCCGCGTTCCCCGGTTCTGCCGGGCCCCCAGTTTTGTCAGTGCCCCCTCCACCCCCGTCCTTCCACCTGCCAGTGGCTCCTCCAACCCTGCCACTGTCGCCAGAACTTCCAGGGAGACTCAGGCTTGTCAAGGCCCCGAATTCCGTGAGCGGCCTCTCGGAGCTCTCAGCGCCTCGGAGGACTTCCTGGACTCCCTCATCCTATCAGGATACCCCCAGTTCTTCTGGGCTCCCCAGTTATGTCAGTTCCTGGCCTGCTGGGTTTCACAAAGCTTGCCCAGCCCCCCAAACCTGCCATGAATCTCACATCCCTGTTAGAGTACCCCGAGCTTGCTAGTGTCCCCCCACCCCATTTTGTCAGTACCCCTCTTCCTGTCACCGCCACCCGCACCCCCCGCCCCGTTTTGCCAGGGATCCCTTAGTCTGTACGAGTCCCCAGTCTTATTAGTGACTCCTCATCCTGAACCAATCAGGAGCCCTTAACCTGTTAAGGCTCCCAGTCTTGTTGCGATCCCCCCATTCCTGCCAGGACCCCTGATAGTTTGAGTCCCCAGTCCTGCCAGGGTCCCAGTGTCCCTTCTCTGTCTGCCCTCCTCCCACGGGCTCCAGGTTCAGAGCTGAGCACTGTGGCTGCCCTCAGCCCCCACTTCCTGCATAGATTCTATATATATTGTTGGCCTTATTTAGTGGAAATGCATAACTGTGTGTGAAGACAGTGTTTTAAACTGCTGGTGAAATTTCTGTATTTGTAGTAAAAGAATAACTTCAGTGTTGAAGTCAAGCTTCAAATGAAGAAATATTTAATAAATATGTAGAAGATCTTTATATGATTGTATAAAGACCTATTTATACATCTATTTATCTTTATACTTTATACATCTATCTTTATACTGTTATATAAAGCTCTCCCCCCCCATTTAATAACCTAAAAGATAAATCCATTTCTGTATTTCTCCAATCATTCAGTAAATACTGTCAAGAACCTCCTGTGTGATCTAAACCCTTGGAAGCGCTTGGAATATGTTAGTGTGTAAAACAAAGATCCCTGTCCACGGGGACTTTGCATTTTAGTTGAGGGAGACTGAAAATAAACGTGGTGAATCAGTGAATGTTCTGTTGGAAAGTGGAGAGCACTGTGGTGAAAGAAAAAGTAGAACTCGGCAAAATGTCATGAGAGCAGGTTCTGATTGTTAGGTGTGAGAGGGAGAGACTTTCCTGGCAGCTCAGTGGTTAAGACTGCGCTTCCGCTGCAGGGAGCACAGGTTCAATCCCTGGTTGTGGAACTGAGAGCCCGCATGCCACATGGCAAGGCAAAAAAATAAAAAATAATTTTAAAAAAGGAAGGAGGGGAGGGAATGAGCCAAGCAGTGGGACCTGGGGGACGAGCACCCCAGGCAGAGAGGGCAGGCAGGCAAAGGCCCTGGGGCAGGAGCGTGGCTTTGGCTGGGGCGGTGGCCAGCGTGGCGGTAGAATGAGAGATAGAGCAGGAGGAAAGCCTGCTCTCGAGTGAGGTGGGGCTTGGGGAGGTTGTGCTCTGACTTAGGTTTTAAATCCTAATATCTGTGTGGGTAGATTTTCAAGACATATCCTATATTGTACATTACTTTAATTTGAAAGCTAGGTATTTGGTGGGCCAGTGGGTTATTTTGATGGAATGTTATATCTGTGTACCTGTCCCTGTATATACATGTGTTGTATTTGTTATGAGGAAAGGCAATCAACTTATTTTCCTTTTTAGATACAAAGTCATGAGGAACTGGGGTGTTATAGGTGGAATTGCCGCTGCTCTTGCAGCAGGAATCTATGTTATTTGGGGTCCCATTACAGAGAGAAAGAAGCGTAGAAAAGGTAAGAATGAAGCCTTTGCCTCATAGTCTGTAGACTCGACCCAAACCTTTAATTATTCAAAAACATTACCAAAGGGGGAGGACATGTATGGGTCTCTTGTGTCTTCAATTTTGTCAACAGTATTTGCTTTTAAGCAGAAGTTAATTTTAATGACTCATTATTTTATATCCTGTAGTAAAAAGATTTCTTTTTCACCCCCACTAAGGGCATGAGTTTGAGACATGCTTCGTAATGAGAAATTTCAAGTGGTTTAATTGTCTAAACGTCCTCATTATTATGGCCATTGTGTTTTTCAGCTGTACAGCTGCCTAATTGTGTGATGCCTTTGTGCTTTCACCAAATGGCTGCTAGTCACTAGTAAATGTTTCAAGTTCATTTCTTCATTAACAAAAAAATCTGTTTTCTTACTTTTAAAAATACCCCCTTTTGTCAATGTTGCTCTACTTATATTGATTAAAATTCAGCCAAAATAAGTACATAAAAGGACAGATGTAGCAAAATGTTGATCATTTTTAAAAATTTATTTATTTTTAATTGGAGGATAATTGCTTTACAGTGTTGTGCTGATTTCTGACATACATCAACATAAATGAGCCATAGGTATACATGTGTCCCCTCCCTCTTGAACCTCTCTTCCACCTCCCACCCCATCCTGAATCATTGTTCAATTTGGGGATGGCTGTTATTGGAGTTCATTAGATATCTATTCTTCTTTTGTGGATGTTTGAGAACTTTCATGATAAAAATTTTGTGTTTGTTGTTTTCAGTTTCAGCAGAAGAGGGAAGTATGTCAGATCTTGTTAATCTCTTTGCAGAAAGACTGATCAGAATGGCAGGAGCAGTGTCTTTTCCACTGATTATGAGAACAAAATCATTGTCCTGAGGGAGCAAGAACAAAACGATTGTTTTCTTCTGTTGTGAGAAACATTGCTTTCTTAACAAAGAGAGAGAGGGAGGGAGAGAAAGAGAGAGAGAGGTTACTAAGTGTTTCTGTACATTTAATGTAAGCCAGGCTGTGCCAGACACTGTGGTGCTCTGGTGAGTTTCACAAGTCCCACGTGGCCAGGACCTGCCCTTCTGCAGCCTACGATCTCCTGAAGGAGCATCGTTAGGGCCAGGCCTCGGCTGGGACGGAACGCTTGGCCCCCTGGGCTCTGTGGATGAGGGCTCTCTGAGACTGGGGTCTCCTCCACGGTGCAGGAGCTCTGGGGCCCGGATGGGAGAGGAACAAAGAGCAGGTCCAGTGTGATGTGCTATTCTCTCCTCCCCCTCACTTAGGGCTTGTGCCTGGCCTTGTCAACTTGGGGAACACCTGCTTCATGAACTCCCTGCTGCAGGGCCTGTCCGCCTGCCCCACCTTCATCAAGTGGCTGGAAGAGTTCACCACCCAGTACACTGGGGGTCACAAGGAGCCCCCCCAACACCAGTACTTATCGTTGACGCTGTTGCACCTCTTAAAAGGTACTGAGTTGGAAATGGGATTGTGTGCGTTTTCAAAGCAGCAGCCCAGATGGCAGACGAAGTGTTAATAGCCTTCCTGTAGGAAAAAAAATCACACAGATTCTTAGGAGAAAAGCACTAAGGGCCCAATAGATGCACTCAGGCGGTTGTTGTTTTTTTTTAATCAAAGATGTAATCATTTATTTTAAAAACTGTCAGTTTCAGTTCAGTTCAGTCGCTCACTCGTGTCCAACTCTTTGCGACCCCATGAATCGCAGCACACCAGGCCTCCCTGTCCATCACCAGCTCCCGGAGTTCAGTCAGACTCACGTTCATCGAGTCAATGATGCCATCCAGCCATCTCATCCTCGGTCGTCCCCTTCTCCTCCTGCCATAATCCCTCCCAGCATCAGAGTCTTTTCCAGTGAGTCAACTCTTCGCATGAGGTGGCCAAAGTACTGGAGTTTCAGCTTTAGCATCATTCCTTCCGAAGAAATCCCAGGGCTGATCTCCTTCAGAATGGACTGGTTGGATCTTCTTGCAGTCCAAGGGACTCTCAAGTCTTCTCCAACACCACAGTTCAAAAGCATCAATTCTTTGGCGCTCAGCCTTCTTCACCGGGGAAGGCAATGGCATCCCATCCCAGTACTCTTGCCTGGAAAATCCAATGGACGGAGTAGCCTGGTGGGCTGCAGTCCATGGGGTCGCTAACAGTCGGACAGACTGAGCGACTTCACTTTCACTTTTCTCTTTCATGCATTGGAGAAGGAAATGGCAACCCACTCCAGTATTCTTGCCTGGAGAATCCCAGGGA
>SJYX01006053.1:317718-355516 GCA_006410675.1 Oreotragus oreotragus
GGGTTGCAAAGAGTCGGACACGACTGAGCGACTGAACTGAACTGAACTGACTAGACGGACCTTTGTTGGCAAAGTAACGTTTTTGCTTTTTAATATGCTACCTAGGTTGGTCATAACTTTCCTTCCAAGGAGTAAGCGTCTTTTAATTTCATGGCTGAAATCTATCTGCAGTGATTTTGGAGCCCAGAAAAATAAAATCAGCCACTGTTTCCACTGTTTCCCCATCTATTTCCCATGAAGTGAGGGGATCGGATGCCATGATCTTCGTTTTCTGAATGTTGAGCTTTAAGCCAACTTTTTCACTCTCCTCTTTCACTTTCATCAAGAGGCCTTTTAGTTCCTCTTCACTTTCTGCCATAAGGGTGGTGTCATCTGCATATCTGAGGTTATTGATACTTCTCCCAGCAATCTTGATTCCAGCTTGTGCTTCTTCCAGCCCAGTGTCTTTTATTTTGGTTTTTAGAAATAGAATTTTTAATTCTGTAAGTAAAGCCTGAATAAATTCTCCTTGTGAGAAGTTAAAGCATTACAGAGAGGCCTGAAGTTCTCTTTACCAGTATCCCAGCCCTGCTCCCTTCCTTCCTTCCCGAAAGCAAAAGATAAGTGTAACCTTCCAGATCATTTCTGCGCATTTAACTGTATTTCTACCTACCCACAGAAATGATATTTTCTTTTTTTTTTCATGACCAGATAACCTTATGTGCATTAGAGAAACAGCCATTTCATACACATATCTCTCCCTCATTCACTCTTTTTCTGAATTTACTGGCCTCATGTATTTTGTCTTCTCTGAACTACTAGCTCATATCCTTTGCTCATTTAAAAAATTGTGGTAAAATATTCATAACTTAAAATTTAGCATCTTAATCATTTTGAAGTAAACAGTTCGGTGGTAATAGGTATATTGACACTGTTGGGCAACCGTGACCACTGTTCATCTCCAGAACGTTTTCATCTTCCGTATTGAAACTCGACATCCATTAAACAGTAACTGCCTGTTTTCTACTACCCCCAGACCCTGGTAACTGCTGTTCTACTTTCTGTCTCTGTGAGTTTGACTGTGTGCCTTACTTAAGTGGAATCATACAATATGTCTGTTCTTTTGTGCCTGGTTTATTTCACTTAGCCTGATGTCCTCGAGGCTTATCCACACTGGAGCATGTGTCCGAAGGTCGTTCCTACAGGCTGAATACGGGCGACTTCCCAGTGTGTGTGTGTGTGCGCACGCGTGTGTGTGTGTGCGTGTGTGTGTGTGCGCGTGTGTGTGTGCGCGTGTGTGTTATGTACACAGCACATTTTGTTTACCTGTCATAGGTCAGTGGGCGTTCAGGCTGTTGCCGCCTTTGGGCCATTGCGAATAGTGCTGCTGTGGGCATTGGTGGACATATATATCTGTTAAAGCCCCCTGCTTTTGATTTTGCTGGGTTATATACCCAGATGTGGATCAGATGGCAATTCTGTTTAATACTTTGAGGAGTCACCACACCGCTTTCCACAGCGGCTATAGCCTCTTAGCTTCCCTTTGCACAGATGTCCAGTTCTGCACATCCTCACCAACACTTGTCATTGTCTGTCTTTCTGGTAACAGCCACCTCAATAGGTGTGAAAGTGACGTCTCACTGTGGCCTTGATTTGCATTTCCCTAATCATAGGTCACGTTGAGCATCTTCTCATGTGTTTGTTGGCCATTTATATGTTTTTTTTTTAATGTCTATTCCAACCTTTCATCCATTTTTGAAATCAGTTTTCTGTGTTTTTGTTTTTGAGTTTTAGGAGTTTTTTTTTTTTTTAATATATTTTGACTCTTAATCCCGTATCACATACATGGTTTGCAAAACCTCATGCACCTTTAGAGCTGAACCACGTCCCCCATCCACTTAGCTATTGGCTTCTGGTGCCTTGTCTAGATAAACTGGCTCTAGTGAACCTCCTTGTGCATGGCTGTCAAGCACACCGTCACATGCTTCCCTGAGCAGATCCTGAGAAAGTCAGGTCGCTGGACTGTAAGACAGGCAAATGAGCAGACATTGCCGCGCGGTCCCACAGTGTTGTAGGCCGGCCTGGGCTAAAGGGGACGCTCAGATGTTCTCTGGGAGGGAAAAAGGTCACAGGGCTGCCTGGGGCTCTAGGAGGAAGAGGGAAGGAATAATGCCTCTTCAGATGGGTAGGATAAGGGTCTGAGCCCAGGGTTTATTGCGCCAGTAACTGGCCACCAGCTGTCCAGGCTGCTGCTTCTCCTCAGGTCACCAGCCATGCTTCGACATGCGTGGGGTGGCAGTGTTCAGGGTCACAGCCATCTTGCCAGTTCACTGACTGCAAATCACAAAGAAGAAACATTGGCTTAATTTATCTGGAGAGTCACTAAACCCCCAGAAACTGCACTGAGAGGCAGGCTTCTCCTATATTTTTATCTTCTTTATCTCATGGCAGTGCTGATTCAGTGTGATATATTGGTCCTTAATAGTATGCTCAGGGAAGAGGGTGCTCAGGATCAGGAATCAATAAACTTTGGCCCTGGGGCCAAATTTGCGTTCCACCTGTTTTTGTGAATAAAACTTTATTGAAACACAGCAACTTTATTGAAACACAGTGTTCTTGCCTGGAGAATCCCAGGGATGGGGGAGCCTGGTGGGCTGCCATCTATGGGGTCGCACAGAGTTGGACATGACTGAAGTGACTTAGCAGTAGCAGCAGAAACACAGCCATGTCCATTTGTTTACATATTATCTATGTAATATTACTTATGTATCTATGTAATGTGTACTATTACATACCATCTTTATAATATTGCATATCTCTATAATATTACATATTATCTATCATCTGTGACTGCCTTTTGTGTTACAGTGGCAGAGCTGAGTAGTTGCTACAGAGACCTGCAATGCCTAAAATGTTTACTAGCTAACCTTTTACAGAAAAAGTTTGCCAACCCCCAATGTAGATTTAATTGCGGTATAAATTCATAAGCTCATCAAACTTTTATGTGTATCTGTTAGGCTTGATTCAGATTGAATTCCCTGGTTGTCCAGGGGTTAGGCCTTGGTGTTTTCACTGCTGAAGGCCAAGTTCAATTTCTACTTTAGGAGTTAAGATCCCAAAAGCCAGGTGGCGCGACCAAACACAACAATGACAGAAAAAAGAAAAGTAAGCCATTCAGAGGACTCTTTCAGGCTGCCTCATAGAGCAGAGGCAGAGTAGCTTTGTAGCAAGAGTCAGAAACTCTAATGCAAACAAGGCCTGGTGGTCCTGGGACAGTCCTGTAGAGAAGGAGTTAGGCAGAAAGTGTAGAGTGGGACCAGTTGGATGTTTAAGGGTCCTCATGTCCCTCCAAGTTGAGAGTTAAAATCATTTTTTCCAACATGAATCTTGCAACAGTAAGTTTCTGTTGATGATAGTAATTCAAATATCAGTTACTAAATGCTGTGGCCGAGTGAAAAATTCATTCAGCAAAGTCCAGGTGTCTTCCAGCGCCCTAACTGGGTAAGGCCAGGCTGCAAGGAAGAGCGACAAAAGCGATGTGATTCCAGGGTGAGTCCTCCAGTCCCTCCGTTTTGAGTTAGCTTTCACACATCTTTCTGCACAGGTTTTCTTGGCTAGTTGTGGTGTTGGTTCACTTAATAACTGTGTTGCCTTTTTTGATTCCAGCTTTATCCTGCCAAGAGGTCACTGACGAAGAGGTCTTGGATGCAAGCTGCTTGTTGGACGTCTTAAGAATGTACCGATGGCAGATCTCTTCATTTGAAGAGCAGGTGAACACGATATTCAAAATGGGTTTCCTCGGAGACTCCTTCCCATTCATGAGCTGGGACCTGAGCTCCAGAAACAGCTGCATCGCTGCAGCGGGAGGAGTAAATGCCAGCATTGGCCTCGCAGTTAGTGGCCAGGCCTGCGTGGATGTTTCTGTGATGTTTCAGACAGCCTGAGTGTCCTGAGACCAGATTGTGATTGGGGACAGAGAAGGTTCACAGGACAGGGCGTAGGCACACTCTTGCCAGGGAGGGGAGATCTTTTTAGTTCTCGAGTGACTTTGCACTTCAGTGACTGATGGGGACACATGAGGCCTTCAGAGAGAGGTGAGTGGCTCTACCTTCTCCTCCCCTTCCCCGGAGGACAGCGCTGGGGCTGAGACCGTGAAGGTCTGGGGACTGAGAGTTTCGCCCCCGTGGGTATACACTTCCGGCAGCGCCTCCTCCTGTCCTCCAGTGTTCCAGGCTAGCCCTGGCCAGCTTTGTGCTGGCTGCTGCCACCTCCACTGTCCATCCCCTGGACCAGAGCCTTTGGGCTTCCCAGACTGTGGGGCTGAAGTGAGAGGCATTTAAAAACTCAGGAAAGTGAGGTGGGAAGGCTTCCTCACTCTCCTTTTCTTTAAAGATGGTCTCCATTTCCACTTTAATCGGAAGCCATGTATGTGTTACTTTTTAAACACGATGTTGAGAGTATCTCTGCTTTCTCATGATGCTTCTTGACTAATCTATTCAGTTCAGTTCAGTTCAGTTCAGTCGCTCAGTCGTGTCCGACTCTTTGCGACCCCATGAATCGCAGCATGCCAGGCCTCCCTATCCATCACCATCTCCCGGAGTTCACTCAGACTCACGTCCATCGAGTCCGTGATGCCATCCAGCCATCTCATCCTCGGTCGTCCCCTTCTCCTCCTGCCCCCAATCCCTCCCAGCATCAGAGTCTTTTCCAATGAGTCAACTCTTCGCATGAGGTGGCCAAAGTACTGGAGTTATACACTGAAAGGAGAATGATAAGTAGGTTGGGTAATGAAGTGATTCACATTCTTAAAACCATTATTTTACCTGCTGAAACAAAGACTCATTAGGAGTGAAGAGCAAGGGTAGAAGCTAGAGGACCACTTAGAAGACCATTAAAATGATCTATGCAAAAAAACAAGTAAATATACACTTTGTCAGATGTAAAAAGTACTATGGAGAAAAATAAAGAAGAATATGGGAAGACTGGTAGGGGATGTCAGCACTGTCTAAAAGGTTTCCCTTGATAAGGTGAGACTGGCATGGAGACCAGGATGATATTAAAAAGTAAACCATGCAGAAAAGTGAGGGATGCGTATTCTAGACAGCGGAATAAAGTAAAA
Organism: Oreotragus oreotragus; assembly: GCA_006410675.1. Taxonomy (NCBI): domain Eukaryota; kingdom Metazoa; phylum Chordata; class Mammalia; order Artiodactyla; family Bovidae; genus Oreotragus; species Oreotragus oreotragus. The sequence continues at coordinate 322,817 of SJYX01006053.1, forward strand.
CAATTGGGGAGAAAGAGTCAGGGAAAAGAAGGGAGAAGGGACGCAAGAAAAAGAAGGGCCTTGCAAACCGTTTTAAGGACTTACTTGACTTTTAGTTTGAGTGAGATGAGAAGCCACCGAAGGTTTCAGAGCAGAGAAATGACATGAGCAGCTTTAACTATTAAACAGATCACAGTGGCTGCCACGTAGAGAATGATCTGTAAGTGGGCAACGACAGAAGCAGAAAGATAAGTTAGAATAGAAGTACTTCAGCATTCCAAGGAAGAAATAAGGGTGGCTTAGAAGAGGTTGGCAGCAGTGACCATAATGAAAAACAGTCAAAACCTGGATATTGTGAAGGTAGAGCCAACAGACTTGGAGTAAGTACAAAAGGTGTAAATCTGGGTTTCAGCTTTAGCAACTGGAAAGATAGAATTGCTATTTACTGAGATGGATAAGACTGCAGAAGAAACAAATATGTTAAGGAAATGTGACGAGAAGAAGAGATTGATTACATTTATGAAATCAGTTCTTTTCAAATGTAATCACAATATGAAAAACTGCAATGTGCAATTTCCAAATTGAGAAAATCATCAGAAACAGAATATTTTAAGACAGACTGAAACTCAAGCAACTAACCTCCACAGCTTCTCAGAGATACCTACTTTTCAAAATGGCATTTATCATTGATTTCATCAATATTAGTCAGTATTTTACATATTTAAGCAAGTATCTGATCCCTTACTCATAAAGCATTTATTGAGCACTTTCTGAAATTATATGTAACATACTTCATCAAAAGGGCTACATATTAAATTTTTAATTTGCTGTTTACCTGAAGTTCTTTGTATCTATCTTGAAAAGAAATGGCCTCTTGCTCTTTTTCTTTAAGAAAATCTTTTTCTAAGATACTATGTTTCTCCATCAATGATTCCACATCCTAAAAGAAAAAACCAAGCATAAATTGTATAATATTTATGGCAAAAAATAGACTCTGATTTTTAAATGACACAACAGAAAATATTTGGAAAGGAAAGAACCCACAGGAAGGATGGTCTTTAAATTTCAACAATATAAAATGTACGCTTAACTCTCATTTCCAGACCAATACAAACACTAACATTAACACTAACATTGATATAATACTAAAAGCATTCATGCTTATTAAATACATAAAAGCATTTTCAGTTCAGTTCAGTCGCTCAGTCGTGTCCGACGCTTTGAGACCCCATGAATCGCAGCACGCCAGGCCTCCCTGTCCATCACTATCTCCTGGAGTTCACTCAGACTCACGTCCTTCGAGTCCGTGATGCCATCCAGCCATCTCATCCTCGGTCGTCCCCTTCTCCTCCTGCCCTCAATCCCTCCCAGCATCAGAGTCTTTTCCAATGAGTCAACTCTTCGCATGAGGTGGCCAAAGTACTGGAGTTTCAGCTTTAGCATCATTCCTTCCAAAGAAATCCCAGGGTTGATTTCCTTCAGAATGGACTGGTTGGATCTCCTTGCAGTCCAAGGGACTCTCAGGAGTCTTCTCCAACACCACAGTTCAAAAGCATCGATTCTTCGGCGCTCAGCTTTCTTCACAGTCCAACTTTCACATCCATACATGACCACAGGAAAAACCATAGCCTTGACTAGGCGGACCTTAGTCGGCAAAGTAATGTCTCTGCTTTTGAATATACTATCCAGGTTGGTCATAACTTTTCTTCCAAGGAGTAAGCGTCTTTTAATTTCATGGCTGCAGTCACCATCTGCAGTGATTTTGGAGCCCAAAAAAATAAAGTCTGACACTGTTTCCACTGTTTCCCCATCTATTTCCCATGAAGTGATGGGACCGGATGCCATGATCTTCGTTTTCTGAATGTTGAGCTTTAAGCCAACTTTTTCGCTCTCCTCCTTCACTTTCATCAAGAGGCTTTTTAGCTCCTCCTCACTTTCTGCCATAAGGGTGGTGTCATCAGCATATCTGAGGTTATTGATATTTCTCCCGGCAATCTTGATTCCAGCTTGTGTTTCTTCCAGTCCAGCGTTTCTCATGATGTACTCTGCATATAAGTTAAATAAGCAGGGAGACAATATACAGCCTTGACGTACTCCTTTTCCTATTTGGAACCAGTCTGTTGTTCCATGTCCAGTTCTAACTGTTGCTTCCTGACCTGCATACAGATTTCTCAAGAGGCAGGTTAGGTGGTCTGGTATTCCCATCTCTTTCAGAATTTTCCACAGTTTATTGTGATCCACACAGTCAAAGGCTTTGGCATAGTCAATAAAGCAGAAATAGATGTTTTTCTGGAACTCTCTTGCTTTTTCCATGATCCAGCGGATGTTGGCAATTTGATCTCTGGTTCCTCTGCCTGTTCTAAAACCAGCTTGAACATCAGGGAGTTCACGGTTCACATATTGCTGAAGCCTGGCTTGGAGAATTTTGAGCATTACTTTACTAGCGTGTGAGATGAGTGCAATTGTGCGGTAGTTTGAGCATTCTTTGGCATTGCCTTTCTTTGGAATTGGAATGAAAACTGACCTTTTCCAGTCCTGTGGCCACTGCTGAGTTTTCCAAATTTGCTGGCATATTGAGTGCAGCACTTTCACAGCATCATCTTCCAGGATTTGAAACAGCTCAACGGGAATTCCATCACCTCCACTAGCTTTGTTCTTAGTGATGCTTTCTAAGGCCCACTTGACTTCACATTCCAAGATGTCTGGCTCTAGATTAGTGATCACATCCTCATGATTATCTGGGTCGTGAAGATCTTTTCTGTACAGTTCTTCTGTGTATTCTTGCCACCTCTTCTTAATATCTTCTGCTTCTGTTAGGTCCATACCATTTCTATCCTTTATCGAGCCCATCTTTGCATGAAATGTTCCCTTGGTATCTCCAATTCTCTTGAAGAGATCTCTAGTCTTTCCCATTCTGTTGTTTTCCTCTATCTCTTTGCACTGATTGCTGAAGAAGGCTTTCTTATCTCTTCTTGCTATTCATTGGAACTCTGCATTCAGATGCTTATATCTTTTCTTTTCTCCTTTGCTTTTTGCCTCTCTTCTTTTCAGTGCTATTTGTAAGGCTTCTCCAGACAGCCATTTTGCTTTTTTGCATTTCTTTTCCATGGGGATGGTCTTGATCCCTGTCTAACTATAAACAACATGTTACTTCAACATATGTACAGGAGGCAGGGATCAAGACCATCCCCAAGGAAAAGAAAAGCAAAAACGTTGTCTGAGGAGGTCTTACAAATAGCTGAGAAAAGAAGAGAAGCTAAAGGCAAAGGTTTTCAGGAAAAATATATCCATTTGAATGCAGAGTTACAAAGAATAGCAAGGAAGGATAAGAAAGCATTCCTCAGCAGAATGGGAAGGAATAGAGATCTCTTCAAAAAAATTAGAGATACCAAAGAAACACTTCATGCAAAGATGGGTACAATAAAGGACGGAAATGATATGGACCTAACAGAAGAAGATATTAAGAAGAGGTGACAAGAATACACAGAAGAACTATACAAAAAAGATTTTCACGACCCAGATAATGATGATGGTGTGATTACTCATCTAGAGCCAGATATTCTGTAATGTTAAGTCAAGTGGACCTTAGGAACCATCACTACGGGCAAAGCTACTAGAGGTGAAAGAATTCCAAATCCTAAAAGATGATGCTGTCAAAGTGCTGCACTCAATATGCCAGCAAATTTGGAAACTCAGCAGTGGCCACAGGACTGGAAAAAGTCAGTATTCATTCCAATCCCAAAGAAAAGCAATGCTAAATGCTCAAACTATCGCACAATTGCACTCCTGTCACACACTAGTAAAGTAATGCTCAAAATTCTCCAGGCCAGGCTTCAACAGTACATGAACCATGAACTTCTAGATGTTCAAGCTAGATTTAGAAAAGACAGAGGAACGAGAGATCATCATCGAAAAAGCAAGAGAGTTCCAGAAAAACATCTACTTCTGTTTTTTTGACTATGCCAAAGCTATGACTGTGTGAAAGTGAAGTCACTCAGTCGTGTCCAGCTCTTTGCGGACCACAACAAACTCTAGAAAATTCTTAAAAAGATGGGAATACCAGACCACCTGACCTGCCTCTTGAGAAGCCTGTATGCAGGTCAGGAAGCAACAGTTAGAACTGGACATGGAACAACAGATTGGTTCCAAATCAGGAAAGGAGTACATCAAGGCTATATATTGCCACCCTGCTTATTTAACTTATATGCAGAGTACATCATGCAAAACACTGGGCTGGATGAAGCACAAGCTGGAATCAAGATTGCCGGGAGAAATATCAATAACCTCAGAAATGCAGATGACACCACACTGGCAGAAAGTGAAGAGGAACTAAAAAGCCTCTTGATGAAACTGAAAGAGGAGAGTGAAAAAGTTGNCACCCTGCTTATTTAACTTATATGCAGAGTACATCATGCAAAACACTGGGCTGGATGAAGCACAAGCTGGAATCAAGATTGCCGGGAGAAATATCAATAACCTCAGAAATGCAGATGACACCACACTGGCAGAAAGTGAAGAGGAACTAAAAAGCCTCTTGATGAAAGTGAAAGAGGAGAGTGAAAAAGTTGGCTTAAAACTTAACATTCAGAAAACTAAGATCATGGCATCTGGTCCCATCACTTCATGGAAACCTTGGGAATAGTGACAGACTTTATTTTTGGGGCTCCAAGATCACCACTGATGGTGACTGCAGCCATAAAATTAAAAGACGCTTGCTCCTTGGAAGAAAAGTTACGACCAACCAAGAGAACATATTAAAAAGAAGAGACATTGCTTTGCCAACAAATGTCTGTCTATTTAAAGCTATGGTTTTTCCAGTAGTCATGTATGGATGTGAAAGTTGGACCATTAAAAAAAGCTAAGTGGCGAGGAATTGATTCTTTTGAACTGTGGTGTTAGACAAGACTCATGAGAGTCCGCTGAACTGCAAGGAGATCCAATCAGTCAATCCTAAAGGAAATCAGTCCTGAATATTCATTGGAAGGACTGATACTGAAGCTGAAACTCCAGTACTTTGGCCACCTGATGCGAAGAACTGACTCACTGGAAGAGACTCTGATGCTGAGAAAGATTGAAGACAGGAGGAAAATGGGACAATGGAGGATGAGATGGTTGGATGGCATCACTGACTCAATGGACTTGAGTTTAAGTAAACTCTGGTAGTTGGCAATGGACAGGGAGGCCTGGCGTGCTGTAGTCCATGAGGTTGCAGAGTCGGACATGAGACTCACTGGAAGAGACTCTGATGCTGAGAAAGATTGAAGACAGGAGGAAAATGGGACAATGGAGGATGAGATGGTTGGATGGCATCACTGACTCAATGGACTTGAGTTTAAGTAAACTCTGGTAGTTGGCAATGGACAGGGAGGCCTGGCGTGCTGTAGTCCATGAGGTTGCAGAGTCGGACATGATTGATCCTCTGAACTGAACTGACCTCAACACATACTTTCCGTAAACTTGCTCAAGTCTTTTTATAGAGACCTTTGTAGAAAATAGAAAGAAGGACACACAGAAATAATTTACTAGAACAGCTGTATTTCTAAGTATTCTGTCAAATAGCACATGATGCGTGACTTCTCTAAAGACAAATGAATAGTACAAATCTTCTAATCTACATAAAACTGCAACATTATGTGCTTTCAAAATAAAGAAACCCAAAGGAAAGCATTCATTAGGAAAACAAAAAGTCTAGTAAAAGCTATTCATATCTTTATAAGTACATGTTTATGGCTAGAAATTTCTTATCAAAGGCTTTTGTAAGTGATAGACTCATCTAACCAACTTAAGCATATCACAAAGAGCATAACGGCTTTTCCACTGACGAATTTTCAATCAGAGGTTGGGATTATATTTCCAGAACATGCAATTCAAACATTCATTTTTTAGGCAAGTGTAAATATACCTTTTTAATTCTCTGTTTTTCTTCTTCAGAAACTTTGAGTTTCATCTCCAGAGTTGAAATTTTCTGCTGAAGCTGTATGTTTGATACATTGGCTCCAGGATCCTCAGAATCATCCACAAGAGCAATTGTTCCATTACTTTTCTCATCAGTTAAACCCAGTGGAAAAAGTGAGATATCCAGATGAGTGTGTGTTGATTGCTGATTCTAAACCACATTAAAAAAACACACACACACACACACACAGACACAAGAGAGGAAAGTTTACACTGTACCAAGAAAGAAATCACCCAAAGGGCACTAGAAACCACATGGGAAATTAGGTTGTAGCAAAGGTTCTGAAATTATTTCACCCTTTAAGTAAATCAACAGAAGACCTCAAACTGTTACAACAATCTGATCTGAGAAAGAAAATTTTCTCTAAACTTAAGAGTTTAAGGTTTTTATTATTTTCCAAACAAAGCACTAAAAAACTTAAAACTGTTATGTTGAGAGTGTATAATGAGTATAGAAAATTCTGACACAAATTCTTGAATTTAAACACACATTCAGAATTTGCTTATTACATTATAAGTCAATTTGAAATTTATCAATAATCTTTAATTGATCATCACTTTCTAATAATGATAACAGGTGACTCAAGATTGTATATAGCACTTTGGAAATCTGGTCTAAAACCAGCATCTAGCACAAGGCCTGGATCAATAAACTGCTGAAAGAATAAACAATATGACTGCTATATTTTGTTTTTATTCTAAAACTGAAATGAATACTCTAATACTTGAAAACATATTTTAAGTTCCCTGAAAAAGAAATATTTTTTTAACTTTTTAATATTTTTTAAATTATGTATGCATTTATTTTATTTTTGGCTGCACTGGGTCTTCATTACTACATGTGAGCTTTCTCTAGTTGTCATGAATGGGGGCTACTTTCTGTTGTGAGGTGCAAGCTTCTCACTGCAGTAGCTGCTCTTGTTGCAGAGCACGGCTCTAGAGATGCAGGCCTCAGAAGTTGTGGGTCCTGATCTCCAGAGCACTTAGTAGTTGTGGTGCATGGGCTTAGTTGCTCCGAGGCATGTGGGCTCTTTCCAGACTAGGGATCAAACCAGTATCCCCTGCATCAGCAGGTGGATTCTTAACCACTGGACAACAAAGGAAGCCCCAAGAAGAAGCTTTTTGTAATTATTTTCCTTTTTGAAATTCATGATTTCCAATGCAAAAGTAAGTCTATTTTAATAAATAAGATATTCAAATCATATTTTAGTAAATAAAGCTATTTGGACACCTTAAAATTGTGTCACAAAACAAACACTGTTCAGCTTTTTGAATTCAAGATATTAACCTCAAAGAGTATCTACAGAAAAAAAAAGGGAAACCAGGAAAACTTCAATTAAATTAGTATGCAATTTTTTAAGTAGGAAAACTTCCTGTAAAAATTTGCTTGTCTTTACCTGTGCTTTAGGAATAGTCTGACTGCCGATGCTGTTGTCTGCATGTGTATTCTCTGGTGATGCAATGATGGGCTCAGAAGAGAGGCAGCCAACTGAAGGGGAAGTGTGGTCATGGTCCAATACAATCTCAGGGGAAGCTGGAGAAAGATGGACTCCAGATACTGAAGGAAAACAAATAAACCAAAAAAAAAAAGTATTAGTAAAGGGAAAAAATAAAGAGCAATTAAGGGGAAGAAAGAGAGTAGAGGGAAGGAAAGGAAACAGGACAAGCAACGTAAAAGTAAAGGATAGGAAATGAGGATTCTATGATTACTTTTCAGGGACTGTTATCTAAGATCTAAAACTAGTGTTTCTAAATTTAACATGACATTTCCAAGTGAGACTCAGGCAAACAAAACAATTTAATAGAATCTTAATGTTTACATATTAATACATTACCACAGGGATCCATTTGCAACTGAGAAATTATTTAACTTTTTTATTTACCTATTCAGTTAGTTATGAAAAGCACTAGAATGCCTACCAAGTGCCAGACACAGGCACTAGGCACCGAGAAGACAGCAATGAGCAGGACATGCATCCACGTAGTCAGTGACTTTATGACCCAAGAGGCAAATCAGATGAATTAGTTACTACCAGAGCTAAGAGGAAGAACAATGACATTACAATAGTTAATCTACTGTCTCTGGGTTAATTTCTTTTTTTAGAACAACATAAGATTTTTTTTTTTTCATATTAAGGTCAATTTTAGTTTGTTTCCACAGACAAATAATGGTGAAATGCAACTCTGTAGTTTCACAAAACATTATTATATTGTAATTAGAGTTCAAACACAAAGGTCACAAAAGGAAAGCCAATTCCAAACATGAAATGAGACAAAAATATTGATGTCAGCAAAATAAACAGGTTATTTTCGAATGTCCCTTCTAAAAATTCAAATACATTTGTATGTGTGTTTTAATGTTTAAGAAGAGAAACTAAATGACTTTTAAGAGTAATTCATTTATCTGTTTTGGCTATCTAATTATAAAGACCTTTATTCCACATTGGCATCAGTAGCAACGTCAGCGAAGCTCTAGCATAAATTCTGGAAGGCAGCTCACAATGGCAACTGCATTTTTCCCTGAAGAAAGATATTTATAAGGTCATTAGGTATTAACAAACTAAAGACTGTGTCAATTTTTTATTGGTACCATACAGGACTACTTAATTATCTTATATATGCTTTTATTGTATATCTATATTGTATTTTTCAAATACTGTGTGCCATACTGGGTAAGGTATCCTTGTTTCTCCAACAAGCATTTCACTATTTTAACTAAAACACAGAAAAAGCCTGTAATTTTAATTCACATTTCTACTTGATATGTGTTTTTCAGAAATTATTTTTTCTATTCTTCAATATTCTATATGCTAACAGATTTCCCTAAAATCTCAAAATATTCTAACTTCTAATTTTAAATTAAAATTATACTAAAAATATTACTTTTTAAAGGAATGACAATAGGTACTGAAGTATAGTAAAAAGGAATACAGCCTTATAATTAAGAGCATAAACTTTGAAATTATATTGCCAAAATTAGTACAAAACAATTGGCAAATTTACTTAACTTCCTTCAGTTTCCTCATTTGTAAAACTGACATAGAGGTAATGATGAGGTTTTAATTGACTAAAATATGTAAAGCTTTTAGCACTGTGCTGAAATTACCTTCATCATTACTTCAAAGATTGTTAAAATTTGTTGGACAAGTATGTTTACTTCCAGGTATAAAAGGTACAAAGTGTACGGACAGGTTTCCCCAGTGGCTCAGCGGCAAAATATCCGAGGAAACCGAGGCTCCTGCACCTCCTGGACTGGCAGGCAGATTCTTTATCATTACGCCACTTTGGTGTCCGGAGACTGTCTGCAATCAAGAGACTTGGGTTTGATCTCTATGTAGGGAAGATCCCCCAGAGAAGGAAATGGCAACTAACTCCAGTATAACTTGCCTGGAAAATCCCATGGACAGAGGAGGCTTGCAGACTACAGTCCACGGGGTTGCAAAAGTCAGACACAACCTAGCGACTAAGCCACCATACCACCATGCATGTTATTCACATTTATATCGATAATATAAGACAAAATGTCACGTTGTCATGAGTTAAATTCTCACTCTGTAACATTTTATGTTCAAGTACGCCATGTTAAGAAGAGAAAGTGGGAAAGAGGGTAGAATAAAGGAAGTAAGAGGAAGGAATGAGATAAATAAAGGAAAGGAAAAGGGAGTTTGAGGGAGGAAAATGTGGAGGGCGAGGAAGCACCCTCACATTCACACTCCAATAGTTACCACCACCCTCTCACACTTGCCCTTCACAACCAAATTTCCTTTTTCTTTCAAATCCCCGTCACTCCACTAGACTCATAATTTATGATATTAATTTTCCTTTCAGCTATTATTGTTAAATAACATTTCTTATTTTATCCTTCTTTTACTCCAGAGCACATCACACTAATGACTTTCCCTTTTCCTTGAAACTCTTCCTTTGGCACCTATAAGCCACTATAGCCTAAATTCTTGGAGGAAGGCATGGCAACCCATTCCAGTATTCTTGTCTGGAGAATCCCATGGACAGAGGAGCCTGACAGGCTACAGAGTTGGACATGACTTAAGGAACTTAGCACACACATGTACACACATCGTAAATTCCTTCTAGTATTTTGACTTTTTTTCTTGTTTTTCAGACTCTTTTCCACTCAGTCTTAATTTGACGGTTTTTTACACCCTCTAATCTTCTCAGTATTCACAATATTCTTAACAGGTTCAGAAGTTCTTATTTAAATTATCATCTATAAGCTAATGACAAATGATTCACATCTCCAACACAAACCATTCTACAGACCTCCTGATCCAGAGGCTCACCTAACCACCAGACAGTTGCATTGAGTTGTCTGGTACATGCATCACACTTACCCATTATCTTACATAATACTGCTTTATTTCATGTTAATAGTTTCCCAAAGAAATATTTGCCCAACACAGAAATGATACCACTAAGTGCCAATTTCACTCCAGTCACACTGTGCTACTTACTGTTCCCTGATTAAGCCACACTGTTCAGTACCTCTGTGACCTCACAATATTATTGCTTAAGTAAAAGCCACAGCTGTGGAATCAGAATTGGTTCAAATTTGAACCATAACAACTTATTGTTATGCAGCCTTGGGCAAATTACACAAACCTCCATAAGTCACAGTTTCCTCCTCTAAAAATGTTAAAATAATACCAACAAGCTTTTCCAGGAATCTTTTCACCTACTCCATTATCCATCTAGTCACAGTACAATTTTAATTTTCTACTTTAAAGACATTATACATTTCTAAGAAATAAGGAAAACATTACATATCTATGGTATACATCTAAAGCAGTGTTTAGAAAAAACATGTAGAACCTTGAACACTTCAATCAATTTTAAAATAAATTAAATTTCTATATCATAAACTAAAATAGAAACAACACAGAAAACTTTAAAAGCATGTAAAAAATAAAGACAATGCAGATGTCAAAGGTTAAAAGAGCAGATCAAATTAACCAAAATCCTAACATTCTAAGAAAATTAAGAGAACAGTAATTAACTTATTAACTTATAAAAGGAGAAAAGTACAAATATAAAAATTAAGTCACAAAGGTAACATAATAATTAAAACAGAATAATTTGTTGTTGTTGTTGTTTAATCCTAAAATCCTCTAAGACGTCTAGGTAAATAAATTTGAAAAATCTGAATATAATGGGCAAGTCTCCATAGAAATATAGTCTATAAAATATGACTGGATTAAATAATTTAAAAATATATATTTCCTTGGGGAAAAATAAAATTATAAGACAACTATCTTATACATAAGGGCTTCCCTGCTGGCTCAGACTAGTAAGAATCCGCCTACAATGTAGGAGACCTGGGTACGATCCCTGGGTTGGGAAGATCCCCTGAAGGATGGCATATCAACACACTCCAGTATTCTTGCCTAGAGAAATCCCATGGATAGAGAAGCCTGGAGGGCTACAGTCAGTGGGATCGCAAAGAGTTGGACATGACTGAGTGACTAAACACACCCTATAAAGTCTTTCAAGAGAATTTCTAACAAAAACTCAAAACATGAATTATCCCAATACTCTAAAATTATTACAGAGCATACATGGGGATGGTCTTGATCCCTGTCTTCTGTACAATGTCACGAACGTCATTCCTTAGTTCATCAGGAACTCTATCTATCAAATCTAGTCCCTTAAATCTATTTCTCACTTCCACTGTATAATCATAAGGGATTTGATTTAGGTCATACCTGAATGGTCTAGCGGTTTTCCCTACTTTCTTCAATTTAAGCCTGAATTTGGAAATAAGGAGTTCATGATCTGAGCCACAGTCAGCTCCTGGTCTTGTTTTTGTTGACTGTATAGAGCTTCTCCATCTTTGGCTGCAAAGAATATAATCAATCTGATTTCGGTATTGACCATCTGGTGATGTCCATGTGTAGAGTCTTCTCTTGTGTTGCTGGAAGAGGGTGTTTGCTATGACCAGTGCATTTTCTTGGCAAAACTCTATTAGTCTTTGCCCTGCTTCATTCCGCATTCCAACATGTCGAAATATTTTTCCATTTAGAAACTACTTTTATAATCCTCCTCTGGTAACTGGAATTATTTAGCTACAATTCACATTTCTCTAAACTGAGAGAGCGACTGGAGTTCAGTCCTTCAGGACATCAGATACCTGTTGGCTGGAAAAAAAAAAGTACAACCTTACAGCTGAGAATCAGGTTTTCTTTGACTGGCATACTGAAGGCAGTCCTTAAGCAGGGAGACAGCCTCTCAGATAGCTCCAGGGGCTTCTCCGAAGAGGTAAGGGAGGAGCCAGGCTATATTAAGTGTTTGCAAAAAAAAAAAACCCAGTAGTCAGAACATCAAAAGATTACTGTTAATTAAAGAGAAACCGAACTTCCCAAGTTAATGAATTAAGCACTTTTCTACGTAAGGGAAGATGCACACATCTGGGCTCATTGAAATCATTCCTTCAGTGCGTACCTTAGCTATCTCGGGCCCATATCCTACTTTTCTCCATCCTGAATCCCCTCAGGGTGCACAGTGAGGGACGACTGCAGGGCCGCTGGTCTGGTGACCACACCATCCTTTGTTTACTGATGTGACAGGTGACATCTTTGTCCACATTCCTTAAGTCCTGCTCTTCTGTCAGGGACCCCCTTGGGTCCCAGATGCTCCTGGGGAGTGTTTCCAGGGTCTGACGCTGAGTTGCATGGCGCTGTGATGTGTGTGGGGAGAGAAAGCACGTCTGTCTATGGTTCCCTTCCTCTCTGAGCATTTCAGAGCATCTAGCACGGGACCTGGTCCACACCTTCACTGTTAGTGATCAGGTCAGCCAGCCACTTTTATAGCCATTTCTATTGAACGCACTGGGCCTTGAGAAGCTGGAAAGCAAACTCTACCCAGCTTAGCCATAGAGGGTCTGCCTGGCAGTGCACACGGCGGGTGGTTCTGACGCTGCCCGGCCTCTCCAGCCGCTCTGAAGAACGCTCTGCCCTCTTGACAGGACGCCCACGAGTTATTCCATGTGATCACTTCGTCACTGGAGGATGAGCGGGACCGCCAGCCCCGGGTCACACATCTATTTGATGTGCATTCCCTGGAGGTAAACCGTTAACGCTCTCAGTACATCCAGTGTGGTCTGTGCACATCGAACAGGTGCAGGGGACACAAGTATGCTTTTCCTACAACTTTTAACTGAAAAGTAAAGTTCAATAAAAAGCCAGAAGCTGGAGTGAGGCTGGGGGAGGGTCTGAAACGTCACGTTGGCCGTCAGTGACTGTGCTTAGCAGTGTTGAGGTTCTTGAAAGCAATCCCTTGCTGCAATTTGCATTGGCCTTGAGAGGAAAGAGTGTATTCCCCACACCCCCCACTTTTAATACAGGAGAGCAAGGAGCCACAAGAATGCTCAATGAATCTCATTTCCCTGGCACATTGTAAATGTGAGGGAGTTGGTAAAAATTAACCAATCAAAGGAGGGGGGCTGTAGATATTCCAGAGAGGAAAGGTGTTCAGTTGCATTTGGTGAAGGAATAGGTACAGAAATCAGTCAGAGAGCACAGTTAAGGCTGCTTTTCGGAAGCTTAGCTTAAAGTTGATTTTTGAACAGGGCAGTCAGCACAGAAACGAGAGATTTAAGAGGGGATTGAGGGTGGGTGGCCAGAGGGAGAGCAGTAGGGTTTTCAGCCTCTTTCTCTTTCTTCCCCTGCAGCAGCAGACAGAAATAACTCCCAGACAGATCACCTGCCGCACCAGAGGTAGTCGTTTCCCTTGAACTGTAACATGTGAGATGTGTACCTTTTCAACAGGATAGTAATTTGCTTTATGTTTTCTAAAAAGAATGTTTTTTTTTCCGGTGACATCCATCCTGACTTGGAGTGTGTGCATTTGAGAGAAACTTGTGTTTCGGAAACAGCTTCTAAACTGTCCCCCCAGTGAGCATCTTGAGTGTTCCATCACAGCCGAGCCCTGCTCAGTTTCTGCTTAATGGACCTGTTTCTGCCTCAGACGGTGGTCTCTCTACCTTCTTGAATTGGTCCTGTAACTTAATAAGGGGAAGCTGCCGTGTCCTCAGTGTTAACACTGTGGCCAGCTGTTCCTGCAAATGATCCCAGGCCTCCCTAGAAGGAAATCATTGTTTTCTTAAGAAAATGACACGTCAATCCCTTTGCGCACTGGTAGTAATGAGAACAGCTATCTTTTGTGTCCCTCCTGTGTGCCAGTCACCATAGTACCTCACAGAAGCCTGCTCCATGAGGTTGGTGGTGTGAAGTACGCGCTTAGTTGCTTAGTCGTGTCTTGCTCTGTGACCCCATTGCTCTGTAGCCCACAAGGCTGTTCCATCCATGGGATTTTTCAGGCAAGAATACTGGCGCGGTTGCCGTTTCCTTCTCCAGGAAATCTTCCCAATCCAGGGATTGAACCTATGTCTCCTATGTTGCAGGCGGATCCTTTACCTGCTGAGCCATCAGGGAAGCCCCAGGTGTGGGGCATAGTGGGATCATAATTATCCCCATTTCCAGAAAACTGAGGCTTATAAACATGAAGTCTGGCTCTGGGCCGGTGACTAAAGAAGCAAAGCCAGGATCCAGCCCAGGCCGGCCTGTCGTCCGCCCGTGGTTCTAACTGGCATACCACACCGCTATGATTATTCCAGTAACCCCCATCCTACCCCTCCAAACCCCAGTTCTTTAGAACCTGCTCATTCTGATGTTTTCAGAAGTCTTTTTTTTTTTTTTTTTCTGCCTTTATTTTCTTTTGGCCTTGTTTCATGGCATGCAGTATCTTAGTGCCCTGACCGGGGATCAGGTCCAATATCTGTGCAGTGAATGCCTGGAGTCTTAACCAATGGACTGCCTGGGAAGCCCAGGAACGTTTTTTTCTGAAAAGGGTGTTTGTACCGCGTACCAAGAAGGAGGGTGAATTTTGAGGTCGGTGCCAAAGAGATAGAGGCAGCCTATCCAGAGGTGTTCTGTGTTTCAGGGTCACCACATCCCACATCCAGCTGCTGGAAGTCTCAGCACCCTTTTCACGGACGACTCACGAGTAACATGGTCTGCAAACACTGTGAGCACCAGGTAAATACACCACCAGTGCCTGATGTTTTCTGGCAAGGCTTTAGTCAGGATTCACGCAGGAACCAGAGTCTGCGGACTGACATTGGCGTCTGGCCTTTGTGACTTTCTGGGGTCTCTGTGCACAGTCAGCTGACTGCACACGTTTGTTGAGTGCTGACATACCAGTTGACTCTCAGATGCCATCTTCTGTACCAAGAGCAGCACACCCACTGTGGATTGGCAGGGTTTTGAGTCCTAAGGTTGGGTCTATACTCTTGGTGAACACAACAGATTCTAGGGCTGGTTTATTTAGTTTTGGTGTGTGTGTGTGTGTGTGTGTGTTGTTTCTGAGATTTTAAAATGTTATGCAAAATTTTGAACATGATGCAAAAATAGAAAATTGTACAGCTGTCACTTCAGTCAGTTTTAGAATATTCTTATCATCCCCTCGACCACACAACGAAAAAACCAACCCTGTACCCATTAGCTTCCTTTCTTATTTCTCCTCACACTGTCAGCCCTTAGAAACCACTAATCTGCTTTCTGTCTTTATAGATTTGCCTGTTCGGGACGTTTTGTATAAATGGAATCATACAATGTCTGGTGCCTTGAGACTCGCTTCTTTGACTCAGCATAGTATTTTCAGGGTTCTTCATGCTGTAGCCTGTGCCAGTGCTTTATCCCTGGTTATTCCCGAGTAGTGTGCCACTGTACTGCTAGACCGCATTTTCTTTACCCAGGCATCCGTTGATGGACATTTGAGTTGTTTCTGCTTTTCAGCTATTATGTATAATGTTACTGTGAATAGCTATGTGCGTATTTTTGTGGGAACATGTTTTGATCTCTCTTTAGTATTTCCCTAGGAGTGGAATTGCTAGCTCATATGGTAACTCTAAGTTTAACCTTTTGAGAGACTGCGAAACTATTTTTCCATTTCCACCAGCAGTGAATAAAGTTTCACATTTTTCTACATCCTCACCAACACTTATTATCTAAGTTTTTATTTATAGCCATTCTCTTGTATGCAACATGGTGTCTCATTTTTTTTTCCCCTCTCATTGTGCTTTTAATTGGCCTTATCATGAGAACTTCCCATGTCTCCTGCCAATGTGAGAGACATAAGAGACGCTGGTTGATCCCTCAGTTGAGAAGATCCCCTGGAGGAGGGCATGGCAACCCACTCCGGTGTTCTTGCCTAGAGAATCCCATGGACAGAGGAGCCTGGCAGGCTACAGTCCGTAGGGTCGCAAAGAGTTGGACATGACTGAGTGACTGATGACGTTGAATCTTTTTTTTAATAAGTCCTCAATTGACTTTATCACATGACTTATTCATAAATAACATTGATTTATTTACTTTCGGCTGTGCCGGGTCTTCATCGCTGCATGCGCGCTGTCTCTAGCTGCAGCCAGCAGGGACTGCTCTTTGTTGTGTGTGCAGGCTTCTCATCGCAGCGGCCTCTCTCGTTGCAGAGAATGGGCTCTAGAGCATTGTCTGTGTGGGGCTGTGGTGCACGGGCTTGGTTGCTCTATGGCGTGTGGGTTCTTCACGGATGAGGGATTGCACTCATGTGTCCTGCATTGGCAGGCGAATTCTTAACCACTGGACCACCAGGGAGGTCCCCAAAGCAGGAACCCTTATTAAATGTATTTTGTCATCTGTTTTTTTAAGGGGGGTGCCAATTAATCATAAAACATGCGCATCTTTCTGTGTAATCACATATACTTCTACTACAGTATTTTAAATATAGTATTCCCCTCTATGTGGACATGATATAATTTCCTTTATCATTCCCTAGAAGTTTCACCCATTTGTGTTTTGCTGTTTTAAATGGTGCTGTGATAACTACATCCTTGTAGTTATGTTGTCCATGGTTATTTCCTTAGGATAATATCCCCATTTTGCCGGGTCAGGTATGTTATTGTACAGTCTTTCCAAGCTGTCCTTTAGTATTATTGTAGTTCTTATGTTTATAACGTTGTTCTTAATAGACTTTGCGTCTCGGTAAGTACATTATGTTTGACTGTGTTCCTGTTGGGTGTGTAAATATGAAACTGTTTTATAGGCATATATCTTCCCACTTATAAAACTTTGAATTGAACCTAAGTCCTTTCTGTATTTCCTGCAATTTATGTTTCAGAGTCCTGTTCGATTTGATACCTTCGACAGTCTTTCACTCAGTATTCCAGCCGCCACATGGGTATGTACCGATCTCTGGTTTATTTTAAATTTGTTTCAGAGACATCTGAATCTGAAAGACCTTTGAGGCATCTTGTGTAACTCAGGTACTACACATGACTCAGACACATAGTTGGTTGAACCTGTCTTAGTTTTAATCTGTGGTTACCACGACCTATCTGGGGGAAGAAGAAGGTGGTTTCTCTCGTGCTGCAGATATTTGGCTCTTTCGAATACATATACACACACCTCTCAAGTTCAGAGATGCGTAAAACAGCACGGAAGCGCATACTTTTCTGCAGTATTGGGTCTTCATACCCTGGAATCCGTCCAGAATAACAGATCTAGGATGCTCTGAGCTCCGCATTTTGCTCGGGAAACACCCGCTTGTGTCTGTGAAGCCTCGCAGCCTACCTAAGCAGAGTAAAGCTCTGGGCTTCGCCCTGTTAACAGTGTCAGTCCAGCTCTCCTTGGATTGCATTTGTGAAAGCGCTTCTTGTGCCGTAGGGTCATCCATTGACCCTGGACCACTGCCTGCACCACTTCATCTCGTCGGAATCCGTGCGGGACGTCGTCTGTGACAACTGTACGGAGGTATGGCTCTCCCAGGCTGGCCCCCGTGTCCACGTACAGGGCCTCGCGTACCCTTAGCCCTGAGCCCTGTTGACTGGCCCAGGGGCTCCCTGCAGCCACAGCCACCTCCGCCTCACTCGCTTAGAACATTGGCAGCCCACAGACTATATCTTTCTCCCAGATGAGTTGTTTCATTCACAGAATGTTGAAAGGAAAAAAACTGAATCATATGCTTTGAGGTGAGGCATGCCCGCTCCAATTTGCTACAGTCCCCTCCATGCCCACCTGTCTCACTCCTGCCCAACTGCCCCAGGAATGTCACCCTCTGAATTAAGAGGAAGTATATGGGAGAGAGTCTTGAAGACACAAAACAAAGCAGATGGCAGGCAGCCAGTGCCAGAGTCTGACGGCGGCCTGTTTCTCTTGCTGCCACGGGCACAGTTACCTAATGACTCTTGTTTCTGCTCAGGTGCTCAGTCATGTCCAGCTCTTGGCGACCCCGTGGACTACAGTATGCCAAGCTTCCCTGTCCTTCACTATCTCCCAGAGTTTGCTCAAACTCATGTCCGTTGAGTTGGTGATGCCATCCAACCATCTCATCCTCTTTAAAACAATGAAAGCAAGGGAGGGGGGTTCATGTTTGGGAGTTCGTGTACACCCGTGGCGGATTCATGTCAATGTATGCCAAAAGCAGTAGAGTACTGTAAAGTAAAATAAAATTAAAAACAAAAAAACAATGAAAGCAAAAGTCGCTCAGTCATGTCCGACTTTGCAACCCCATGGGATATATAGTCTATGGAATTCTCCAGGCCAGAATACTGGAGTGGGTAGCCATTCCCTTCTCCAGGGGATCTTCCCAACCAAGGAATCCAACTAGGGTCTCCTGCATTGCAGGTGGATTCTTTACCAGCTTAGCTACCAAGGAAGCCCATTTAAAACAGCGAAACCAACTTGCAAATATCTGGGCAGCTAAGTGCCTTCAGCAGGTGGATGGATGCCAAGTGCCCAGTGAATGCTGGGGTAACTCCAGCCTGGCCCTCTGCTCTCTCTGAGGGTCCTGTTTCAAGAATTTCTTCAGAGAGATGTTTCCTTTATTTCAGATTGAGGCAAAAGGGACGCTGAATGGGGAGAAGGTGGAACACCAGAGGACCACATTTGTCAAACAGTTAAAACTGGGGAAGGTGAGCCTATGCCGCACACCTGGCCAGCTCTGCCCCCGGAGCCCCCCAGATCATGCTCTGGTCCCAGGACCCCCGGGTCTGGCTCTGCTCCGGGGGCCCCATCTCTGGTCCCAGGACCCCCGGGTCTGGCTCTGCTCTGGGGGCCCCATCTCTGGTCCCAGGACCCCCGGGTCTGGCTCTGCTCTGGGGGCCCCATCTCTGGTCCCAGGACCCCCGGGTCTGGCTCTGCTCCGGGGGCCCCGCCGGGTCCCGCTCTGGGCCTCCGCTCTCTGCGTCTCTCCCACCGCAGCTCCCGCAGTGCCTGTGCATCCACCTCCAGCGGCTGAGCTGGTCTAGCCAGGGTGCGCCCCTGAAGCGGCATGAGCATGTGCAGTTCGGCGAGTTCCTGATGATGGACATCTACAAGTACCGCCTGCTGGGACACAAGCCCGGTCACCGCGGCCCTGAGCGGTGTGAGAAGGCAGGGCCTGCGCTGGAGCTGCGGGACGGGCCGGCAGCCCCCAAGTCAGGTGCGTGTCCAAGGGGCAGAGCGAGGGACCCTCTGGGCCCTGGTGCCACCAGCGCCAGGCTTGCCCGATGGCGCAGGATTGGGGGTGAGAGAAGGCGGGTTTCATAAAAGAGGTTAAAATAATACAGTGATGCCTAGTTTTTAAAAGCTCTGATGGATGGAAACACACACACAGGCAGGAGGGTGGAAGGTTGCTTTCTGATCTTCTGGCTAAACAATTGACTCACCTCATTCCACTGAATTTCTTCTCTTTTCTGCCCCCATACAGTCACCTGGTGTATATATTCAATTTTGAATTGGAGGATAATTGCTTTATAATGTTGTGTTGGTTTCTGCTGTACAACAATGTGAATCAGCTATGTGTCAAAGTCAGTCGTGTCCGACTCTTTGTGACCTGTAGACTATAGCCTGCCAGGCTCCTCTGACCATGCGATTCTCTAGGCAAGAATACTGGAGTGGGTTGCCGTTTCCTTCTCCAGGGCATCTTCCCAACCCAGGGATCGAACCCAGGTCTCCCGCATTGCAGGTGGATTCTCTACCGTCTGAGCCACCAGGGAATCAGCTATAGGTATACATATATCNAGTGGGTTGCCGTTTCCTTCTCCAGGGCATCTTCCCAACCCAGGGATCGAACCCAGGTCTCCCGCATTGCAGGTGGATTCTCTACCGTCTGAGCCACCAGGGAATCAGCTATAGGTATACATATATCTCCTCCCTCTTGAGCCTCCCTCCCATCACCTCCTTTAGACAGGAAATGTGAGGAAACGGTATCCTGGCTGAAGACGCCTAAACATCTTACTTGGGTTGCTACTTCTCTAGTGAATTGCTGATTTATCCTATCCCATTACAATCCTCCCTTCAGGTTAATCCTTGACTCAGGCACCAGTGAAGCCAGGTAGCTATTATCACCTTCAGTCTCACTGAAGAGAGAACCAAGGCTCCCAGAGGCTGAGTGCCAGATGGGGCATCTGGAACTAGAATGGAGTGTGGGACAGTTTTGTAAAGGTCTTGTATGTAATGGGTTTAGTTTTTCATTAATGAGGGAAAACCCACTGACTTTAAGGGCTCCAAGCCTGAACATCCCGTCCTGTTCCACCCTCCCTCACAACCCCCCACCCCGTTTGCTGCTCCTAGTCAAGCCAGGACTGTCTTCCCTGCACCCTGGCCTTTCCCCACCTAGCGCCCTTCACTGCTTTTTGGCCCACCAGGTCTTAGTTGTGGCATGTGGGATCTAATTCCCTGACCAGGGATCAAACCTGGGCCCCCTGCACCGGGAGCACAGTCTTAGCCACTGGACCAGCAGGGAAGTCTCCGCCCCCTCCCTGCTGTCATTCGTTTTTACATCCAGCTGCGTGGCCTGGCAGGACATCACTCACAGCGGGACAGAGCTTTGTGCTTTCTCAGCAGATCTGCAGATTAACTTTGAGAGTAGAGCAGCAGGGGTGGGAAGAAGGCCCAGTTTTAAATCAAGGGCCTCTTGGCCTCACTTTCTCCTCTCCCATGTGGGGGCGCAGGTCTGCTAGTGTTCAGAGCAGGGTGGTTAAAGAGGCCAACAGTGTAGCTGGTCGGTATTAAAGGCCCCCAATTATGACACTTGAGAGGAGATGTAAACATCTCCTTAATTATCTCATCTGCACCCGTGAACACTGTCTCCGACTGCCACTCCTCAGAAGCTGACAGTCGGAAAAAAGAGAATGTTTGGATCAGTGCTTTTCAGCAGGGAGTCTGGCCCCCAGGGGCCACCGGGCTTGGGCTGGTGACATGTTTGGTTGTCCCGGGCTGGGAGAGGAGGCGCTGCTCAGCATCCTGCAAGTGCCAGGACGGCGCCCACAAAGGGCGACCAGAGCCTCAAGGTTGAGAAGCTTCGGTTTTGGTCAGAAGGCCAGTAAGCGGGCCACTGCTTGGCTCTGACATGTGTCTTCAGCAGCCAGGCCTGGAAATCTCAAAGATCCACAGAGCTGTCACAGTGAGCAGGAGGCTGGGAGGGGGATACAGTTTTTCTGTTTGAGAGTAAAGCAGGTGGAGACAAAAAAGTAGGAAGTTTTATGAATCACATAGCACAAAATCAAGTTACCTGTTTTTCCTTTGTAGCCTTATCAGGGAGTTAAATCTCAAGGTAAGCAAAAACCACGTTTTGTTTACCCAGAGCTGTTGCTCATCTTAATCGCCTCGGGCCTTTTTCTCTTGCAGTTCGCAATCACCCAGGGGGCCCCAAAACACAGATTTTCATGAATGGCTCCTGCTCCCCATCTTTGTTGCCTGCCCTGCCGACCCCCATGCCTTTCCCTTTCCCAGCTGTTCCTGATTACAGGTGAGCTGCTCCTTAGACTCACAAGCCTCATTCACAGATTGTTTTAAAAATAATTATGAAGTCCATAAATCGTAAATATCATGGGTATGTGTATACATGTACATATGTAAGAAAGTACGTACACAGAGTATAAAGAAAGAAATTCTACCTCTGGGACACCACCCAGAGATCACCAGTTAAGTCTTTGTTTTTCTCTCTGTAAAGGTATGTGTTCGTGTGTGTATACCACACAAGTACGTACACTGACAGAACTGGACGGCCCACCAGGCCAGTCGATGGAGGTCTGCATTTTAACGATTGTATAGTGTCCAGCTGTAAGGCTGTGTCATCATCAGGCCCCTGTCACTGAATCCAGCTAGGGTCCTCTTGCTCTTTGCTTTTGCCTCTAAACCTTCCTCGTTGTATTTGTAAACCACTGGCGTTTGTTCCTACCGTTCAGCTCCTCCACATACCTCTTCCAGCTGATGGCCGTGGTCGTCCACCACGGGGACATGCACTCTGGACACTTCGTGACCTACCGGCGCTCCCCGCCCTCGGCCAAGAACCCTGTCTCCGCCAGCAGCCAGTGGCTGTGGGTTTCCGACGACACCGTCCGCAAGGCCAGCCTGCAGGAGGTGCTGTCCTCCAGCGCCTACCTCCTGTTCTATGAGCGTGTACTCTCCAGGATGCAGCCGCAGGGTCGGGAGTACAAGTCTGAGGAATGACCTTGCCCCGCCCCAGGGCTGGAGAGCCGCCGGCACTGTCCCAGCCCTGTGTGTCTGTGCGTGTGTGTGCGCGTGTGAGCAGCCCCACTAGAGTCCTGCAGCCTTCTGGTGTGGTGTAAGAGCAGGCTCCACAGAGGAACTGGCGGCCCCGATTCACACCAGATGAGGCCCCCACCCCTCCCCGCACAGCTTGCCCGTGGGCACCAGGGTGGCCCTGGGCACCATGTGTGTCTAGACCATGTCTTGTCACTCACCCGATACAGGTAATTAAAAGGAACCAGACTCCAGAAGCCACCTTTTTAAAATATATTCTGATGCATCAGGTATTCTCAAAGGGGAGTTAACTCTGTCTGATCCTCCAGGGCTTCAGCGTAGATCTTTTATTTTTAATAAGCAAGCAAGGCCCACGAAAACGGATGAATTAGTGAAATCATTAAAGGCAACAATTTCACAGAAAAAAAAAAGTGCCTTTCACTCTCAACTGCTTTTGTACACATCCCTTCTGGAAAACAGACCTCATCTGGGAGTCACGTGAACAATTTTTGTAAAGCTCTGATCGCTCCAAAGTGACTGAATGGAGAGCAAGGGGACAACTCAGAAGACGCCTGGCGCACACCCGCCTTCCCCTTTTGTACGCCTGTTTCTAACCTTTCAGAGTCCTTATATGTAGTGAAAGCTCATCTGCCAAACCCGCCCCTCGGGGGCATTCTTTCTCTACTTCATCAGTGACAAGTGGCCATCCTTGCTGCTGTCATCTTGCGTGTCCTGGGCTCGGAGAGGTGTGGCCGCCGCTTAGGAGAGCCAGAACCTGGCGGCCTCTGCACTGTGCCCACGGCCACTCTGCTCCATAGAACACCCTTTCCCCGCCCGGACCCGCCAGGGGCCATTGCTCTCACCTGTTTATCTGTTGCCCACGTGGAGCTCCTGAGGTTGACAGCTGGAGCCGGGGGCCATGACAGACTGACAGACAATCCAGGCCTCCGCGTGAGAGCTGGATTCAGAAGGAAGGGTGCAGACCTTACTCAGGGCCGCCACCTCTCCACACCTGGGTTTCCTCATCTGTAAAGTGAAGAGTTCGAATCCATGGCCGTCAAAGTCCAGCCCATCCCACAAAAAAGGAAGGAAGAAGTTTAAGAAAACTTTTGAAACACACAACAGCGGCAACACCTAGCCCTATCATCCTGTCCTAGATCCGTATTCTACATGTGTTGGTTTCCAGTACCTCATACAGAAGGCCCCATCTGATCATCCTCCCCCATCCTCAGGTAAGTCTCATGAAGGCAGCCCAGGGCCAAAGGAGTTTCGAGGACATAGCGATATCTGTGTTTTAGCTAGATTTTTTTATTTAAAAAAGAAAGGATACCAAATCCAGACTGACTCCTCAGAGGTAAGATTTGGAATCAGGTGCACCCAGGTCACCTGAGGTCAGGCTGAGGACCATGCTTGCCCTGGTGGGTGGGCTGGCGACACTCCCAGACAAGACCTTGGTGTCAGCTGAACCCACCAGAGGCCTGGGCAGTCCCCATTCCACCGGGCCAGGTGTGTGTGCGTCCCGAGGACTGGGAAGTCCTGCTACGTACAGAAACAGACTGTGACGGTTCTCCAGACCGCGAGCATCAGGGAGAAGAGAGCAGCATGAAGCTTCTGCTCTGCTCCCGGCAGATGTCCCTTCCTGACTTCGTCACAGACCCCGGCTCTGATGGTGAAAGGAGCGTCCCCGTGATACCTGAGCCTGGGCAACACGTGCCCGGGTCGCGTGGCCTTCACCTGCCTGACCAAGCTGTAGCTTTGTGCACCTGCCCTTCTGCCGCCGCATACTCTGAAATGGGCCATCAAAGAGGTGCCGGGTTTGAACAGTGCCTCCTTTGAACATTTGTAAGCAGACCCTTGGTCAGAGGCCAGGGACTGAGCCATGGCTATGGCTATAAGTGTGAATGATCTCCAGGCATGTTCTCTACCCCTGACTTATGGGTGGCTTCCTCACATTGTAAATTATTAGGCGTTAGTTAGCAGCCAAATAATCTTATTTCTAGCATTCAGTTATTTACAGTCACTTCTTTTTGCAAAAACCTGAGTCAAACTCATAGTTTATGCCATAATAACTGTTGATTTATGTATTTGCTAAAGGTACCTTTTGTATCTGCTGTATTATAGCAATAAAAGAATCATTTTGTTAGGAAAAACATCATCTGGTATTCTTTCATAATTCACCAGTCTGATACAAATGTCCTCTTTCTCTTAGTTGTGCGTTGTACTGTAAGAAGCCCGGTGCTTGGGTGAAACCCATTCCATGTTCCCTGTGTAAAAGAAACGGCAGCTCCTTCTAGCAGTGGAGCATGAAGGAGCCAGCAGAAGCACTCGCTGCTAATAACGCTGCTCACTTGGTAGCAGGCAGGATTTTCCGAAATGTCAGATTGACCCGGGGAGCCAGAACCTTCTTTCGGACCGGGAGACTGTGGTACCAGTGAGTGTTGGTCGGGTGGTTCATCATGAGTAAGCTGCCATGGGCCAGCTGGAGCCTGACCACCGCCAGCCTCCGGGAGGGGTGCTTCCCCCGAGAATCCTTATGCCGGAAGAAGAAGTCTCTGCAGGCCCCAAAGGAGACAGAGGCGATGGGGCTCCCGGGAGCCAGTTCTCTCTCGTCATCCCTGTGCTCACCAATGTGGTCCTGGCCGTCTTTGTACCTGCAGTGAGGAAGCGAGCAGAGTTCACAGAACAGTCCTCTCTGGAAACCACCCACACCGAGGGTCCTCGTCCGCCAGCCAGGAAACAGTGCCACAAACCCAGGTTCCTGCAGGGGCTGAAGGGCCGCACCTGGTCTACACAGTGAAGCAAGCCTTTCACTTTGTTATCAGCCCTCTTTGATCACAGGCTTTGAAACAGCCCACTAGTAGGGCATTCCCTGGTGGTTCAGTGGTTAGGACCCCACGCTCCCACTGCCACGGCCCAGGTTTGGTCCCTGATTGGGGAACTAAGATCCCATAAGTCACACAGTGCGGCCACAAGCAAGACCATACGCATGGACAGAGGCCAAACACACATCTTACAATCCCCCTGATTCATATTTGTAAACCTTTATCATGTAAGATGCCTTCTCTCTGTAACTCAGAATAAAATCTGTGTTCCTTGCCTGGCCCCTGCCCACCTCTGAGCTGAGCTCACCCCACACCCCTCTTTCCCTCGTACACCAGTGGGATTTCCTCTCCACAGGCACTCCAAACTCCCTTTGCTCTCCCTGCAGAGGCCTGTGGGGCTCACGGTCCCTTGGTTTAGTTAGAAGCTCCAATGTCACCCCTTCCTGACCCCTCCTCTAACCATCTTCCCCTAAACCCCAAATTCTCAACCAGGGCAATTCTGCCCTCCCTGGAGGCACTCAAGCGATGTCTGGAGACATTCCGTTGCTCCAAAGGGACCCTTGGGAAAAATGCACAACCTAAAAGTTGAAAACTGTTTCATTCTGCAGGCAGAACTGAGGACTTAAGCCCGGGAGGCGGTCTCCCAGCTCTGAGGGATGGCCCCAGAGATAAGGCAGGAGCCAGGATACAGAGGGGTTTTGCAACAAAAACCAGGTAGTCGGAACATCAAAAGATTCTTGTTAACTAAAGAAAACCAGACATCACAAGTTAATGAGTTCCGTGTTTTCTATGTATGGGAAGATGCAAGAATCTGGGCTCACTGAAATCATTCCTTTGACATGCACCTCAGCAATCTGGGGCCAGGATCCTGTTCTTTGCCAGGCCGGATGGTGCACCACTGGGGAGGCTGCAGTGGCCCCGGATCCTCTGTGTGCTGATATAGCGGGCAACCATTTCTCATCAAGGGGTTCCTGGCATCCGGTCAGTGGAGGTCAGGGATGCTGCCCAACATCTGACACCACAGAAGTCAGCCCCAAGAAGAGGATTATTTGGCTGAAAGCATCGAGTGCTGTTGAGAAAGCCAGACTCCTTCCTCCTAGATGTTCTTAGATCAGCCTGTTTAATTTTCTACAAAATGTTTATCAACGACTGAAGGTATCCTGTTCACCTGTTCATCAGTTCTCAGCCTCTCCCTCCCCACCAAGGTGCGTACCTGTGTGCTCAGGCACATCTGACACTTTGTAATCCCACAGTCCATGAGGTCATGGATCCCATAACCTCGGCCCACGGACCCCATGACCTCCTCAGTCTATGGGATTCTCCAGGCAAGAATACTGGAGTGGGTTGCCATGCTCTCCTCCAGGGGATCTTCCCAGCCCAGGGACTGAACCCACATCTCCTGCATTGGCAGGCGGATTCTCTACCACTGAGCCACCTAGAAAGCCCCCCCGCCCCCGAGGTGAGCACTCCAGAAAGACGAAATGCTGGTGCTGTTCCACTACTAGGCCCCCAAGGACACTAAAGAATTATCTGTTGTAGAAATGAGTAAAATACAGGGGAAGCCTAAATTCTTCCTTTTGGAAGAGACCGAAGATTTATAAAATCCAGGCCATGCTCCTGGGGAAAAAAAAAGGTAAAGACAGTGTCACCTGTTGACGAGCACAAAGTTGAAGGTCTGTCCAGTCACCAGAGAAACACGATCCCGGACGCGCTCCAGAACGGGGATCCAGGGCTTCGGGGACAGAGTGAGGCCTGAAAAGGTGTAGGTCAGCCCAGTGTCGCCGTAGGTCGCCTGCTTCCTTGGGACACTGTGCCACTTCCCAAACACCTGGACCCTGGCCAGCGCACCTGTGCAGGGGAGACATGGGGCCTTAGAAGTCTCCACTGGCCTCCTGAGCGTTCAGGAGCGAAAGTACAACAGGAGTAACATCTATTATTCTGGCCGAGGACCTCCTCCTCAAAAATGATTGTGGCTCACCCAAAGCCTTCCTGTGAGGGCAGTGATTCTTGTCCAACACTGAGAGAAACAGCTCTAGTTCAATTTAAAAAACAAAAACAAAACACTAACTTAATTGCTCAGCAGAACGAAAAAAAAGAGACTACAATTGGAGCAATATGAAGTGAGGTTACATGCTACCATGGTGATGTTGCCAACTGCGGGGATGCAGGGGTGTGGGCATCCAGGGGAGATGGCGCTAATGCAGCTCTTGATGGAGGCTGGGTCTGCCATGGGCCTTTCTACATTCCCCCATGCTCTGCCACCCTGCAGTGGTTCTCAGCGTGGGTTCCAGCATCAGCAGCATCGGAAACTGGACACTAGACTGCAGGGGGCGGGGCCAGCAATGGAATGCTCACAAGTGACAGAGTCCCAGGTGACGCTGAGAACTGGTGTGCAGGGATTACCCGGTAACTTCCCAGCTCTCAGCAGACAGGCTATTCCCGGTATTAAGTTTGTATTGCAAGCACCCAGTAAGGTGCTTGGCCCAGAGGTGCCAGGAGTATGTATTAATTAACAAACTCATCCGTTATTCAGTTCAGTTTGGTTGCATAGTTGTGTCAAACTCTTTGCGACCCCATGGACTGACTGCAGCATGCCAGGCCTCCCTGTCCATCACCAACTCCCGGAGTTTACTCAAACTCATGTCCATCGCGTCAGTGATGCCATTCAACCATCTCATTGTCTGTCATCCCCTTCTCCTCCTGCCCTCAATCTTTCATAGCATCAGGGTCTTTTCCAATGAGTCAGTTCTTCGCATCACGTGGCCAAAGTATTGGAGTTTCAGCTTCAGCATCAGTCCTTCCTATGAATATGCAGGACTGATTTCCTTGAAGATGAATTGGTTGGATCTACTTGCAGTCCAAGGGACTCTTAAGAGTCTTCTCCAACACCACAGTTCAAAAGCATCAATTCTTCGGCGCTCAGCTTTCTTTATAGTTCAACTCTCACATCCATACATGATCACTGGAAGAACCATAGCTTTGACTAGACAGACCTTTGTTGGCAAAGTAATGTCTCTGCTTTTTAACATGCTGTCTAGGTTGGTCATAACTTTTCTTCCAAGGAGCAAGCGTCTTTTATTTTATGGCTGCAGTCACTATCTGCAGTGATTTTGGAGCCCCCCAAATTAAAGTCTTTCACTGTTTCTATTGTTTCCTAATCTATTTGCCATGAAGTGATGGGACTGGATGCTATGATCTTAGTTTTCTGAATGTCGAGTTTTAAGAAGTTTTTCACTCTCTCATCAGGAGGCTCTTTAGTTCTTTGCTTTCTGCCATAAGGGTGGTGTCATCTGCATATCTGAGGTTATTGATACTTCTCCCGGCAATCTTGATTCCAGCTTGTGCTGGAATCCGTTATTAATGGCTCTTAAGATCAGATTTCTCTAAACACAGACCAGTAGTGTGTTCAAACCAGCCTTCCACACACAACCCCACCATCCCCCTGCTTACCTGTAAAATATTCCACTTCTTTCTCCAACTCTTGGAAAATTTCGTCTGCTTCAGCTTTGCCAAACAGGACTGTGTAATCACAGTCCAGTCCCTCGGCTCGAATGCGCCGCCAGCTGAGGCCTGCTGAGTCAACTCCATTCCCTGGGGCTGCTCTCCTGGGGTTTTTCTTGCTGGTTCCCTCCTCTTCTGCCAACACTGCTGGGCCTCCTCCAGTCTGCTCTTGTTCCATCCTTCTCTTAGGGCCCCGGACAGCCCCCTTCACCAGGAATCTGTCCATCTTGTCTCCACAACATGAAGACCTGGAAGCTGGTGGCCAGGCCAAGAGAGATTGCCCAGATTGCCCAGAGATTGCCCAAACACCAAAATCTACTCTGCAAAGTGGTCCCACAGGGGCATCCTCCTGTTTTTACGGTTCCATTTTAAAAGTTTAACACCAAGTCCTATAAAGGAAGTAAGAGGAGGTTAAGGCTGGAAGGATCCCTCAGAGGTGATCTGGTCAGGGGTCTCCCACACCCGGGTTGGTATCAGAATCAGCTGCCTAGCTTGCAAAACCCACGTGCCTGCCACCCATCCCCCCAAAATAGGAATTTTTAAGAAATAACTCCCCCTCCCCGCCCCCGCGGAATACGCATGCCACTGGCAAGCCTGGGAACTACTATTCAACCCTCACTTTTATACCTGGGAGAGTGACACGGGGACAGGTTGGGGTTGCCCAAATTCACCCAGAAAGCATGTCTCTCTCTCCCCCTGCCACCCTGCAAAGGACAGGGGTGGATAACTGACGGGCCCTCCCACACAAGTATTAACAGATTAAGTATTGCGATCTTTAAATGGACATGATTCAGAATCTAAATGTTTAACAACGGTTAAACGTGGTCATAAGCACGCCGAATTCTGATAGAAAATAAGAACTGTAATACGTGCGTGGGGTGGTGGTACCGAGGGTTCTCTTTAAAATCTCATCACCCGCTAAAGTCTGATTCCTGTAGACACTCTAGAAAGGGCTGACGGGGAAGAGAAAACATTTACCCGCCCCGACCACAGAACTGCTTCCGGGTAGATTGCAGCGGCGCTCTGGAGAAAATCCAGGCAAATTTGCAAAACAAAACCGTGGGCGGTCTTTGGGCGCCACCTGTTGGCCCTCCGGGCGCGTTGCAAGCACCACGGTGGTGCAGGGTCGTTACCTGTTTCGCAGCTGTGCGGGATCACCAGTGGTTTGGGAGCAGCTGGTTGATGGCATCTGTCCCTGGGGATTAACTTGGTGTCCCGACAGGGAGCTAGGCCACCAGCATATTGTCGTAGGTAGGAGCACGAATTCTGCAATCAGACCCTTGTAACTTCCACTTGACTCCTCCACTGAAGCTGTGTGGTTCCTACAAATCCCTTAACATCTCTGGTCTTGAATTGCCTCCTTGGCACAGTAAGAGCTACAAAACCCATGCCATGAGGATTAAATAATGAGAGGATGTGTGAGACGATGCTTCTGTTCTCCAAACAAACGTCAGCTTTCATCATCGCCGGTTTTTGATTATTTTCTCTCTACAGTTCCTTCACCCACTTGCCACTTGGGCATTTGGGTTGTTTGCAGTTTGGGGAAAATCCAGATATGGTCTCTATATCTATTCATGTACAAGCTCTCCTGTGAATATAGATTCTAATTTCACTCAGGTAAATAGGAATGGGATTGCAGGGGCACATGTTAAGTCTATGTGTTAAATGGGCTTCCCAGGTGGCGCTAGATGGTAAAGAGCCCGCCTGCCAATGCAGGAGACATAAAAAACGCGGGTTCGATTCCTGGGTGGGGAAGATCCCCTGGAGAAGGAAATGGTAACCCTTTGCCGTATTCTTGGCTGGGAAATCCTAAGGACAGATGAGTGTATGTGTTACTTTATACAAAATTGCCAAACTGGTTTTCAAAGTGGCTTTTATGTTATTATTTTTAAAAAAATATTTTAAAACGGCTGGAGACAGAAATAAGCAAGGAGAGAATAAGATCATTTGGTGGCGGCGGGGAGGACGGGGCGTGCACCACGTGGAATTCTATTTCCCTGATGAGGGATCGAACCTGTACCCCCTGCACTGGAAGCACAGAGGCCTANTTTTAAAAAAATATTTTAAAACGGCTGGAGACAGAAATAAGCAAGGAGAGAATAAGATCATTTGGTGGCGGCGGGGAGGACGGGGCGTGCACCACGTGGAATTCTATTTCCCTGATGAGGGATCGAACCTGTACCCCCTGCACTGGAAGCACAGAGGCCTAACCACTGGACCGCCAGGGAAGTCCCTAAATGAGACCGTTTTGGATGAAGCTATAAATAGTGTCCGGCTAGAAAGTGGGGCAGGGGAAGACCCTTCAGAGGACGGGTGTCGAGTAGAGACGTAAAAGTCTTCCAGGCAGGGGGACAGCGCCCGCAAGGTGTCAAGACCACAGGAGGGACAAACTGGGGATGTTCCGTGACTGTTTTTTTTAAACCATTAAAATAAAAAAATTGAAGTATAGTTAATTTGAATGCTAATTTCACTCCCATAACAACCCTATGGGGCGGGACTTTAAGTTCTTTTTACTGGCTGAAAGGTGGAGGGACTTGCCCAAGGCAGAGGGACGACGGCTGAGAATAATGAATAAAAGAGTCAAATAGCTGAGCGAACCGACCTAAGGAACTCCGCCCTTTTCCAAACACTACTCGAAGCCCCACTAGGCCCCGGGGTTCTCGCGTCTCAGCCCCTCCCGCACATGCGCGCTGGGGCCTCCACCGCCCCCCGCCCAGAATCCCATTTGGAGCATGCGCGGGCCGCTTGGCGCCAACTCTTGACCACCTCGGCTGACGCCAAATTCGCGGGACCCCGGGCGGCGCGCGTTGGCTTCTTCCTCGGCTTCGGGATGATCGGCCAGAAGACGCTCTACTCCTTCTTCTCCCCGAACCCCGCCAGGAAGCGAAGTGCCTGCAGCCCCGAGCCGGCCGACCCGGGGACCGGCGTGGCGGCCGTAGTTCAGAGCGGGGATGTGGCGGTGAGGAGCGGTTAGGGGTGGGGGGACCTCTCGTGGGGCCAGGGTTCAGGGAGGCCGAAAAGGGTGAGGGGGGTGAGGAGGGCGGCGGACCCCGCGAGAGGGACCCGGGCCGAGGGGGTTGCGGGAATGTGCAGCTGACTGGGTGAACGGGGGCCGCCTCCACGTGTTCAAAACAGCCGCCTTAGCGCCCCATCGGCGGCCATGCTGAGGGGCCAGCCAATGGGAGCAAGCCTCAGGGCCCACGCCGCCAATCAGAGGCGAGGGGGCCGGCCCGCCCTCCAATCAGAGGAGGGAAGGGGTGGGCCCCGGCGGGGAAGTTTTTGCCGCGAAAAGACAGCGTGGGGACGCCAGTGGCGGGGCCCGAGGGGGCGGGGCGTCGGCGTCCCATTCGCAGCCAACCCCTCGCGAGGCGCCGCGAGTCTTCCTCGCAAACCCTTCTGCTCCCGCGTTGTTGTGGGTCCCGAACTCGAAAATGGGGGCCGCGGCCTGCTAGTGCCTGACCGGGATCAGCGCCGGGTCCCCGGGGCTAAAAACCCCCACGAATGGGGGTCCTCTGCCCGGGGCCGTTGGGGTGGGGGCGGAAGCTGCGGGTGCCCGGGAGAGGCCCGCTGCAGCTGCTGAGCCGCCTCCGCGGGGACTACCTGCAGGCCAGCCCCGCCAAGAAGCCCCGGGCCGGGCCGGAGGAGCCCGGCACGCCGCCCTCGTCGCCGCTGAGCCCGGAGCAGTTGATCCGCATCCAGAAGAACAAGGCGGCCGCGCTGCTCAGACTCGCGGCGCGTAACGTGCCGGTGGGTTTTGGTGAGAGTTGGAAGCAGCACCTCAGCGGGGAGTTCGGGAAGCCGTACTTCATAAAGGTAAACTTGGAGGCTGCGGGCATCTTGTGCATAGAGCGGGCCAAGCCCACGGTTGTACGAGATTGCTTTCGTGGTTCTTCCTTTCCCTCCTTCAGCGTTCTTTTCATGCTCAGGGG
>SJYX01006053.1:357764-383808 GCA_006410675.1 Oreotragus oreotragus
TCCTCGCAAACCCTTCTGCTCCCGCGTTGTTGTGGGTCCCGAACTCGAAAATGGGGGCCGCGGCCTGCTAGTGCCTGACCGGGATCAGCGCCGGGTCCCCGGGGCTAAAAACCCCCACGAATGGGGGTCCTCTGCCCGGGGCCGTTGGGGTGGGGGCGGAAGCTGCGGGTGCCCGGGAGAGGCCCGCTGCAGCTGCTGAGCCGCCTCCGCGGGGACTACCTGCAGGCCAGCCCCGCCAAGAAGCCCCGGGCCGGGCCGGAGGAGCCCGGCACGCCGCCCTCGTCGCCGCTGAGCCCGGAGCAGTTGATCCGCATCCAGAAGAACAAGGCGGCCGCGCTGCTCAGACTCGCGGCGCGTAACGTGCCGGTGGGTTTTGGTGAGAGTTGGAAGCAGCACCTCAGCGGGGAGTTCGGGAAGCCGTACTTCATAAAGGTAAACTTGGAGGCTGCGGGCATCTTGTGCATAGAGCGGGCCAAGCCCACGGTTGTACGAGATTGCTTTCGTGGTTCTTCCTTTCCCTCCTTCAGCGTTCTTTTCATGCTCAGGGGTAAAATACAGTCAAGGTGTTTTCAATCTGCAGTGTAAGGTTTTTAAAAGGCTGTGAGATGATATCATAGCTTCTTTAAAAAGTTTTTTAAAATAATGTAAAACATTTTTTTTAATGTCACTACTATTTTGATATTTTAAATTTTATTTTTATTTATTTTTGACTGCGCTGGGTTTTAAGTTTTTTTTTTTTTTAAATTGGAGTGTGGTTGCTCTACAATGTTGTGATAACTATCACAGCTTCTACTAACCCGTTTAGTTATTTGGTCTGCTCTCAAGGAAAGAGGGACGAAGTAAAACCACAAACTCGACAGACTAAAAATCTGGGTTTAAAAAAAAAAGAGGGAGCGGTTTGCACCCGCGCGGAAATCAGGGCCACAGAGCCAATCAACTTGGACTCAGCCCAAGGAAAGCCCAAGGGAATTGAAAGGTCGGTGGGGTGCGGGGACTGTTTCGGATTTCCCCAGCAGAATTTGGGTTTAAGACTTGGAAAAGGTTTAGGTAATAGTTCTTCCAACTGAAACTTTCTTATTGAATTCTTAGCTTTCCTGTGAGAATGTGGTTTGTAAACCTAGTTTATCTTCCCGTCAGCTTATGGGATTTGTTGCAGAAGAAAGAAAACATTACCCTGTTTACCCTCCCCCTCATCAAGTCTTCACATGGACCCAGATGTGTGACATAAGAGACGTAAGTAGGAGTTGTGGATGAACTTTACTAAAATTACTAAAATGGGAGTAGGATGGAGTAGAATTCAAATAGCATTTATTAATTTGGGGCAGTGGAGTTAAACCACTACTCATAATGTAGAAATAACACTGAAATTGTGAGGTTTGACAGGCTGTCTTTTACTGTGTGCCATTTATGCAACAAAAAAAGAGAAGTTTGTGCATATGTGCATGTGCTATGACTTCTTTTTTTTTTTTTTTAATTCTGAAATGGACCCCATGCCCATGCGAGGTATTATTGTGGTGGTGGGAAAACTGAGGCAGGAAGCAGTTAAATGTCTTTCAGCTGGTTCCCAGCAACTCCACCTTGACTGGTAGCTCAGTGTTCTTTCTGTGTGACCACACTGCCTTATAGCTGACTTCTGGCTTGAACATATCTGCTAAACACATCTCTTTGCTTTAGTTCGTTGTGTACAATGGCTGCGCATTGGGAGCTCTGGTCGGCTCAGACTCCTGTTCAGAAGCTTGATGGTGCCTTTGTATAGTTCATGGCAAGTTCACAGGAATACAGACACAGCTGCTTTCCAGCCTCACCTCCACCTCCCATTCTCCTGGTTTGGAGCGGGACCGATTGGTGACTGTCTCCTCACTTTTGTCTTTTGAAAACCAGCTAGATCTGTTTCTGGCACCTCCCGGAAGGAAACCTGTCTCCTAGTACATTTGTGATGTGGATTTCCTCTAAACCTTCAGTATCTGCTTGCACTGGAGGTGTTCTATTTTTTGTTCTCCTTTTTCCTTACTGGTTTTATAAGTTGAGGGTAGGAATCCCATGACTTAATAAGTGTCTTAAATCAAAGAGAAGCAAAATTGTTGAGGAAGCTATCATGATAAGGTTGCCACTCCTAGAACTTAGCAAACGTCTTAATTTTCATTTTAGAGCAAGTACTTTGAACATATCTCCTTGTTTATAGAGTTTAAAAAAAACCCTTAAGTCCTATTAAATTCAGTGTTGGATTGCCCCTTGTTCGAAGTATGTGCTGTTTTGAATATCAGCGGGCAATAGTGTAAAGAAAGAATAAGTAAAGAGCATGAAACTTCTGAGAATCAGATGGCCCGGGAGCTTCTTTGCCCATTAGCGTATGGAGGGCTGGGATGTTACCTGGCTCCGCTGAGGCCCTTATCTAGGACCAGAACGGGAAAGTTTTTCTGCTGGATTGGTTTCTTCAAGAATATGCTGGGGCCCACGTGGGTACCAACCAGGGGGACAGAGAGGTCCATGAAAGAGGCCGGATCCAGTCTGGATCCTTAAGGATACAGTGTACTTCAGCTGTGGAGGAAGATGCTAAGAAGAAACATGACAGGAGTGCGGGTATGAAGAGAGGTGGGTGGGCATCCATCAGAAGGCCTAGTAGTATGCTAACCCCGACCTTGACAATGACCTCAGTCTCCTCCGGGGCCATCCCTTAAGAGGATACAGGCAGACCTCGTTATGTTGCACTTCACAGATAACTGTGGTTTTTACAAATTGAAGGTTTGTTGCAGCTTTCACTGTCAAATGATGGTTAGCATTCTTTAGCCATAAAGTACTTTTTAATACGATCTGTGCTTGTTTTTGACCTCATGCAGTTGGACAGTTTGGGAACCAGAACATTTACATGACTTGTTTTATTGCCATATTCACTTAATGAGGAGACCTAGAATCAAATCCACAGTATATCCTCAGTGTACCTGTCCAGGGGAACAGGCACCTTCATAATGCAGCTGGTGGGGGATGGGAATTTTTTAATTAGTTGAAAAGCTGTCTGGAATATGTCTGAAAATTTTAAACACACTTATCCTCTGACCAGCAACTCCACTCTTCTGAATCTGTTCCATAGAAATAAAAGCAACAATGGGACTTTCCTGGCATCCAGTGGTTAGGACTCCTCACTTCCAATACAGAGGGCACAGGTTCCATCTCTGGTCAGGGAATTATTAATAAGATCCGGCATGCCACACGACATGGCCAAAAAAAGCAACAGTATGTAAAGATACATATAATAGGTTGTTTACCTCATTGTCTTTTGTAAGGGAAAAAATTGGGAAACCAACTGACTCCCCATTAATGATGGAACTCTACTGACTTAAATGAGACTCACAACATATGATATGAGAAACACAAAAACTGGAGAGTGATGAGTCCAGTAACCCTCATTATATGGCTGATTATAAACAGCTGGGTCAAGATGGGCTCGAAATGACCGCTTGGCATGTTTCTGGATGGTCATACTGTGACAAGGGTGTAACTCCTTTTGTAATTTGAAAAACGAAGGGGATGGAAGCAAAGTTGATCCCCAGTTGTTTCAAACATCCGGGTCGGAGAAGGGAAGGGGCATTGCAGCAGGTGACTGAGGGAAGGATAGCTTGGTAATGCAGAGCCACAGTGCCAGGCCCCACCTCCGCCCTTCCGGAGCCCTGAGTGGGATCGGGTGGGGGCTGCCCTTGCCTCAGTGCCGCGTTGTGTGAGTTGGCAGCAGCCAGGTGTCCATTCCCACTGTTTAATCCTCGCCATCTGGTGTTCACAGGTGAAGGTTGTCATCTTGGGACAGGATCCATATCACGGACCCAATCAAGCTCATGGGCTCTGCTTCAGTGTTCAGAGACCCGTGCCGCCCCCGCCCAGGTAGGCAGGCTGTACTGGTGGCTCCAGTCGTGACTATTTTCAGATGCGTGCTTTGCGGGTTACATGTGCGCCTGACTGTGGGCCCTCCACTCACCTTCAGAGCAGGATTTCTCATTCTCTGCACTGCTGACATTTGGGGCCGGGTCTTTGTTGTGGTGCAGGCTGGGACTACCCTGTAAGATCTGCAACAGCACCCCTGGCCAGCAGTACTGCCCCCTACTTGTGATGATAAAAAGTGTCTTCAGACATTTCCAGAAGTCCCCTGGAGGGCAGAAATCACCTCTGGTCAAGAACCCCTGCTTTGGAGGATTTCATGTATCATTTGTAAATGTAATAAACTTATTAAATACATAAACTTTAAACCCATCGCCTGAGGGTGGTGGTAGATCCTGGGCTAATTTGCTGGGTTTTCCAAAGTTCTCTTCCCTAAACGCTAGCAGTGACCGAAGTAAAGGGCTTCGGCAGGTGTGCCTGTCAGAAAGAAGGAAGGGCAGCCCGAAACTTGCGTGTGTGCTGGCGGGTCCTAATTTTCAGAATGGTGCTTAAGATGGTGCGGTTTTTGTTTTTCTTTTGACTTGCTTTCAGTTTGGAAAACATTTATAAAGAGCTGTCTACAGACATAGATGGTTTTGTTCACCCCGGTCATGGAGATTTATCTGGATGGGCCAAACAAGGTAAGCTAACCACTAGATGTGTTTTGGGTGGATTTCAAGAGTCTTCTCTTTCCTGTCTGGCCAGCTTATATTTTTAAAAGATACCCATGTGGAACTAGAAAGCTCTAGTAAAATGGCTAAGTTTAAGTCAAGAAATGTGTCTCATCCTGCAGCCAGTGTTTCTCATGTTTTATTTGTAACGTGAAAGAGAAAATTGGTTGCTTGGCATCCATACTTCACGGTTACCTGCTTGGACCATTCAGAAGGCAGCCTCAAGTTTTCTCATTTCAATACACGGCTTGTGTTTTATGTCTAATACCTATCTACAGGACTTTTTCTTTCTTTCTGAGCAAATAAACTATAACCAGGAGAGGGAAAGAATATTTACTCTTTGTTTTCTTGCAGTGAGATTTTTGTTTCAGCGAAATGTCTTGGCTTCCTTGTGTTAAATTCTGAGGTTATTTCATGTCACTTAGGATATATATGTGTATATATATATTTTAACAATTCTTTCCCACAATGGATATAATGTATAATTGTATACTCGGAAGATGTTGAAAGTGTAGAGGTGAGGCACCTACTGATCCTGCCCTGATGCTACCTGGCTTTGTCATGCACTGAGCTCATTATTGGGTTTTGGGGCTGACTCATTTCAGCCTCTTTTTTTTTTTTTTTTTTTTAATTTTATTGCTATATAGTTGGTTTTACAATGTTGTGTTATTTCTGCTGTATAGCAAAGTGCTTCCATTATACAGATTCTTTTTCATATTCTTTTTCATTTTGGTTTATCACAAGATACTGATGCAGAGCCCCCTACGCTGCACAGGACCGTACTGCTTGCCCATCATCTGTATAATAGTTTGCGTCTGCTAACCCAGACTTCCAGTTTACCCCTCCCCGGGCACCCGCAAGTCTGTTCTCTGTGATCTGTGAGTCTGTGTGTTTCTTGGGCTCGTTCACCTGTGCCGTATTTTAGGCTCCGCGCGTCAGCCTCCCTGGAAACCGCTTTTCGCTCTGTGTTCGCAGGTGTGCTGCTGCTCAACGCAGTCCTCACGGTCCGGGCGCACCAGGCCAATTCTCATAGAGAGAGAGGTTGGGAGCAGTTCACCGATGCCGTCGTGTCGTGGCTCAATCAGAACGCCCACGGCCTTGTCTTCTTGCTCTGGGGCTCTTATGCTCAGAAGAAGGGCAGTGCCATTGATAGGGTATGTTGTGTGGGGTTTTTGTTTTTTTAATAGTTTAAACCAGGCTAGAGAATTCTAAGAATTTCAGTTATGTGGTCCTAGAAAATCCATTTCTTAGAGTGAAGCTTATTTTTCCTTACAACTACAATAGTATTAGGTTTCCCGTCAAAAATTGAACAGGACTCGGGGACTTTGCTGGCGGTCCAGTGGTTAAGACTTCTGCTCGCAGTGCAAGGGGCCTGGGTTCCATCCCTGATTGGGGAACTAAGATCCCACATGTCACATGGTGAGACCAAAAAAAAAAGCAAGAAGGAAGACTGATCAGACTTTAGATAAAATGATTAGTTGTGTGATGAGAAAAGCAGTTGGCCCGCTTCTGCTTAGATGCAGTTGATAACACTGACATAAACTTGCCGTATACATGGAGTCCTCGGGCTCCATTCATGTAACAAACAGTGCAGTAGATGGCGAGTCAGGTAAGTCTTGCTTTCAGCAAGTTTGAGGGTATATACAAAACACGAAGAGTCCCACTTCCGCGCAAATTTAACTTCCCCCGTGAAAACACCACCAGCGCTCTGGTTGCCAGTCCCTGACACCACCAACTCAGCCCGTCACTCTCTGCCCTCCCTGCATCCTCCCCCAATTTGTTCCTTCCTTTTCCACTTACTTACCGAAGCACCCATGCATACCCAGTTGCTATGATGAAAAACCAGAAGTCATCCTAAGAAGTTAAGATCCCATGCTTCCCCTGCAGGGGGCCTGGGATTCAAGCCCTAGTCGAATCCCCACGTGCGCCTTGACCAAAAAGCCCACCCAGAAGTCATCCTCCAGTCCTTTCCCTCATGCCCTTTAACCCAGTCCTAAAACCACCCCAATCCGCCCCCGCTCTGGGCTGAGCCCTGGCATTTCTCTGGGATGCCTGTCATGGACTACAGGTAAAGCTGGTTTGAAGGAGACTGGAGACTGGTTGTTGTGGGGCTGGGATGGGGGGAGGCATGCAGGCGAGCAGCAAGGAGGGGTGCTTAGCTTGGGCTGCTGGAGGCACTGAATTGGGCAGTGAAGCTGGGTGGAGAAATTACAGTGCAGACACTTGGATAAGTGGAGGAGAAATCAAGGAGGCCTGGCAGTTGATGGTGTGTCAGAGATGCGCAAACATGCTGGAGCCCCACCCGTCGGAGCAAGTCCAGCCCTTAGGCCGCGACTCACCTGACCTTAACAAAGGCTACGTCCGGGGCAAGGCGTGGGGGATACACGGGCTCCCCTTTGCGCCGGGCTCGGGGAGGCGAGGCCACTTGCCCGCTCACTTGTGAGTGGAGCTTCTGACTCTGAGCTGAGCATCCCGCTCAGACCTGGGTGGGCCTGCGGGCGACCATCGAGTTTGGGTCCAGAGACTGGACTTGCATGTCATTTATCCTCTCCATTTTCTCTGAAGAGGAGTTCCATCTTAATTTTTCTCTGTAAAGGTTCTTTGTGAATGAGCAGGATATTTTCAGATGTTTTTCTTTTGGGGAGGGAATAGTAGGAATAAAACCCGGCATAAATGAACGGACTGCTCAGTAAGGTCTGCTTATCTAGGTAACAGAATGTGTATGGGAGTCATTTCCAGTCTGTGTCTTAGGGAGGTTTGTGGTCAGAAGCACCTTTACTCAGTATATTTGTAATCTGTAGTATTAAATAGGGTTTAGTTTGAAAGTAAATAATCACACATGTTCTAGACCTCTCTCTTCCCCCTTTCCCCTCCCCGCCGCCGCCGCAGACACACCAACCATTCACAGCCTTTCTTCTCTTGGCCCCTCCCCACCTGCCCATCTTAGCCTCATCTCATCTTGCCCAGAGCGCTCAGACGCCTTCTCCCTGGAAGGCCTTGACTGGGGTCACCAGCTGGGGTCTGAGGGTGGCCTTGGCCTGCTTCTCAGCCTCTGAACTCCAGACCCCCGAACCACCTGGGTTTCTCGTGGGCGCCCCACTCCCCTGCCTGCCTTTGTCCAGCACGTGGAGGTCTTTGTGTGCCCCAGGCTGGGTGCTGACTTGCCCTTTGGAGTGCACACAGGGACCTGCCCTGCCCGCCGGATCCTGTGCTGAGTACTTGGCCTGCATCCCTTCCTGATGCTCTGTGCACAAGACCCAGCTTTGTTCTTCATGGAGTCTTAACCAAGCTGTCACTGCTGTTGCTCCCAGGCCACAGGTGAAAGTGGCCTAGGGACAGTCAGCGACTCTGGAGGGTGCCCCGCTGCTGAACAGCAGGGCCAGCACCTGGATCCAGGCTGCCCAGCCTCCCCAGCAGCCCCCCCTGGACCGAGCTCCTTGAAAGCAGCCATGTCTTGAAAGACAGTTACTCGCAGGGTGTTGTGTAAGTTGCTTAGTCGGGTCTGACTCCCTGTGACCCCATGAACTATAGCCCAGGGTCCTCTGTCTGGACTCTCCAGGCAAGGACACTGGAGTGGGTTGCTGTTCTACTGCCCTCCTCCAGGGGGTCTTCCCGACCCAGGGATCGACTGGGGATCTCCTCCACTGCCGGAGGATTCTTTACCATCTGAGACAGAAAGTACTTGTTGGGTGATTTTTAGTTACATACAGGAAAGAATTAGGAAGAAAACAAAGAGAGTCCAGGATCTTCCCGCTCAGTTAGCTACAGGTGACATTTTAATAAATTTTAAGTATTCCATTTTTGTGGTGAGATGATTGAAACAGCAAAGCAAGGTACAGGATGGAAAAGAAATGCCTTCTACTCCTTCCCCGAAAGGAACTACTGTAATTAGTGTCTTGGGTCTTATCTGCTCCCCCTCCCCCAGAAGATTTTTTTTTTTTTAATGCATTTATCCTTTCTTGTCTCTCTTTTTCCACTTGTGACAGATTTTGAGGGCTCCTCATATCAACATGTATAGCTTGACCTTGTTTTTCCGGTAGCTATGCGGTTGTGTTGTCAGAACCTTTAGGGAAATATGTGTTATCTTCTGCACACACAGCACTGGGTTTATAGCAGGTTTCACCGGCTAGGAGCCGCACAGCAGTGTCCCTGCATCTTTGTGGAGGTGCGTGCATCGCTGAGTCCCTTACCAGAGGCAGTCTCAGCAGTGGAACTGCTGGGTCATAGGAGGACAGGCACCCACACAGCCCACACAGAGTGCCCAGCAGAAGGCGGAGAGAGAGGGCTCTGCTTTCCCGTAGCCTCCTCCCTGGGTAGCGGCTCTACCAGCCACTGGAAGATGAACCACACAGACCTGTGTGGACGCTGCAAATTTAGAGCTGGCACAGTGGAGCGGCAGAGCTGATGGGAAGGGCAAATGCCAGAGTGCTTTGGTTAACAATTCCAAATGTGCCCCACGGTCTCACCGCCCGTCTCCCCCCTTTCAGAAGCGGCACTACGTGCTGCAGGCCGCGCACCCGTCCCCGCTGTCCGTGTACAGGGGCTTCTTCGGATGCAGGCATTTCTCTAAGACCAACGAGCTGCTGCAGAAGTCCGGCAAAGAGCCCGTCAACTGGAAGGACCTGTGACCTGGTGACCTGGACCTGGGGGTGACATTGACCCTGGGGATTGGGGTCTCTCAGCAGTTTTCTAGAAGCTGTGAAATAGAAGTATTGGTCGTTTATGAAGTCAAAGTAAGAAGAAAATCTCCCTTGTGATTCTCAAGCACCCTGCACAAGGGAACATGTTTCGGGCGGAGCAGCCGTGAGCCAGGCTGCCTGGGAGTGGCGGCTCTATTCAGCTAGAGATAACGGCCACACGAGCTGTGGCTCAGGCTTCCCGGAAGGAACCTGAGGTTGGGTACTGACTCTTCCCCTTTGTTAGCCCCTTCATGGTTAGAGCAGGGAGAGAAGCCCCTTCTGTTACAGCCAGCTGCTGCTTGTTTTTACCTGATAGGTTAGACTTCAGATTTGGGGATGCTGACTGTTTTTATTTGGAAAGGCCCCCTTTGCCTACCCTGGCATTTCAGTCTGATCTGTGGTCTTTCATGGAGCCCTCAGGAAGACTGAGGATGTTTTTGCCAGTTGCTAGAAATTAGGGATTGATTTCCCTCTGTAGTAGAGGTGAAAATTGCTAAGGAACCATCCTTGGTGTGAACTTTCAGTGAATAGAAGCTGGGAAAAGCAAATTTGGTCTTATTTATACAGTGATTCTTCAGGTGTTTCTAAGGAGTAAGCTGTGGAGGTTGAACACGAAGCAGAAAGCATTGTTTTAAGAGGAAAGAAATGCCTTCTTTCTGGGTACATCCTGAGTTGGAGTTTGCTGTTTCTTCATTTAGAGGGGCGGGGATTGCACTGGAATCACTTTAGGATTTTTCTTTTCTGCGACACTGGTGAATTTTGCTTTTTTAAAAGATGCACAGATATGTATATATATTTTTAATCCTCTTTTAAGAGATAGCCTTTATTAGATGTGCACCTCCATCCCCAGATGACATGGTTTTGCTGTAAGCTGGGTTTAAAGCTGCCTGAGTTTGATAATAAAAGACTGTTGAAGTTTCACTTGTGTCTAGTTCTTCTGGGCCCTGGGCGGATGCCCTTGGACTACTCTTAACCGGGGGTCACCATGACAACCATTGTGGGCAGGAAGGGCCACACTTGCCTGTGCTTCCTCCTTCCTCCCACTCCTGCCCCCGATCCACTGCCTGGCAGCCTCCTGAGAGGGGCAGAAGCAGGAGGAGGTGAGGCGTGCTCAAAGCTGGGCCCCTTCCCCACCCTGAGTGCATCCTGGGTGCTGTGGAGCATGGGCGGGGACTAGATGGGGTTGGGATCTGCCGGGAACCTCTTCTGGCTGGAAAAAATATTTTTCCCGCTCTTGATGTTGAGAAAGCAGCCATGGGTCACCAGGCATTTGAAGCATGTGCGAATCAGAGGCCAAGATGGCAAATACGGCAGATGGGCTGGAGACTAGTTGCGGCAGACACAGGTTACTCTAGAAGGAAACATCAGAAACTGCTAACATTGATCCCTGTGGGGAAGCAACCTGGGTAGTTGAAGGACAGGAGGGAAGTGGATTTCCCACCGAACTTCCTTTTGAACCTGTAAAGGTATTTTAAACTCTTCTCATTTACCTTTCACCCGGCTTCCTCTCATGTTTGTATCTTACTAAACCACGGTACAAGGATCAAAACTGGGCACACGGGCTTCCCTGGTGGTTCAGTGGTAAAGAGTCTGCTTGCCAATGGAGGGAGCACAGGTTTGATCCCTGGTCCCAGGAGGTTCCACATGCTGAGTAGCAGCTAAGCCTGGGATCCGCAACTACTGATCCCACGAGCCCTAGCACCTGTGCTCTGCAACGAGAGAAGCCCAAGCGTCTAGGGTGGCCCCTGCTTGCCACGCCTAGGGGAAAGCCCACAGCAGTGACGACCCAGTGCAGNTAGACTTCAGATTTGGGGATGCTGACTGTTTTTATTTGGAAAGGCCCCCTTTGCCTACCCTGGCATTTCAGTCTGATCTGTGGTCTTTCATGGAGCCCTCAGGAAGACTGAGGATGTTTTTGCCAGTTGCTAGAAATTAGGGATTGATTTCCTGCCTGTAGTAGAGGTGAAAATTGCTAAGGAACCATCCTTGGTGTGAACTTTCAGTGAATAGAAGCTGGGAAAAGCAAATTTGGTCTTATTTATACAGTGATTCTTCAGGTGTTTCTAAGGAGTAAGCTGTGGAGGTT
Organism: Oreotragus oreotragus; assembly: GCA_006410675.1. Lineage (NCBI taxonomy): Eukaryota > Metazoa > Chordata > Mammalia > Artiodactyla > Bovidae > Oreotragus > Oreotragus oreotragus. Next base: position 369,107 of record SJYX01006053.1, read on the forward strand.
GAACACGAAGCAGAAAGCATTGTTTTAAGAGGAAAGAAATGCCTTCTTTCTGGGTACATCCTGAGTTGGAGTTTGCTGTTTCTTCATTTAGAGGGGCGGGGATTGCACTGGAATCACTTTAGGATTTTTCTTTTCTGCGACACTGGTGAATTTTGCTTTTTTAAAAGATGCACAGATATGTATATATATTTTTAATCCTCTTTTAAGAGATAGCCTTTATTAGATGTGCACCTCCATCCCCAGATGACATGGTTTTGCTGTAAGCTGGGTTTAAAGCTGCCTGAGTTTGATAATAAAAGACTGTTGAAGTTTCACTTGTGTCTAGTTCTTCTGGGCCCTGGGCGGATGCCCTTGGACTACTCTTAACCGGGGGTCACCATGACAACCATTGTGGGCAGGAAGGGCCACACTTGCCTGTGCTTCCTCCTTCCTCCCACTCCTGCCCCCGATCCACTGCCTGGCAGCCTCCTGAGAGGGGCAGAAGCAGGAGGAGGTGAGGCGTGCTCAAAGCTGGGCCCCTTCCCCACCCTGAGTGCATCCTGGGTGCTGTGGAGCATGGGCGGGGACTAGATGGGGTTGGGATCTGCCGGGAACCTCTTCTGGCTGGAAAAAATATTTTTCCCGCTCTTGATGTTGAGAAAGCAGCCATGGGTCACCAGGCATTTGAAGCATGTGCGAATCAGAGGCCAAGATGGCAAATACGGCAGATGGGCTGGAGACTAGTTGCGGCAGACACAGGTTACTCTAGAAGGAAACATCAGAAACTGCTAACATTGATCCCTGTGGGGAAGCAACCTGGGTAGTTGAAGGACAGGAGGGAAGTGGATTTCCCACCGAACTTCCTTTTGAACCTGTAAAGGTATTTTAAACTCTTCTCATTTACCTTTCACCCGGCTTCCTCTCATGTTTGTATCTTACTAAACCACGGTACAAGGATCAAAACTGGGCACACAGGCTTCCCTGGTGGTTCAGTGGTAAAGAGTCTGCTTGCCAATGGAGGGAGCACAGGTTTGATCCCTGGTCCCAGGAGGTTCCACATGCTGAGTAGCAGCTAAGCCTGGGATCCGCAACTACTGATCCCACGAGCCCTAGCACCTGTGCTCTGCAACGAGAGAAGCCCAAGCGTCTAGGGTGGCCCCTGCTTGCCACGCCTAGGGGAAAGCCCACAGCAGTGACGACCCAGTGCAGCCAAAAAGACTTTAAAACTGTAGTTACGTTAAAAATACAAAGGTTCGTACAATGCTCCCTACCAAGCACGAGCTTTATTCAAATTTCTCGTTTTCCCAGTAATGTCTTTTCTGTATCAGGATCCAGGATGCCACATTGCACTTTACTATGATGTCTCGTTCAAAGATGCTCTGTGACATGCTCTCGGTCTTTGCCTCGATTTATCAATTTATACATTTTTGGCAATACCGCAGAAGCTGTGTGCCCTTGGTACACCATCTCGGTGAACTAAGATTACTTAGTTCCACATGTGGCTGTGCCTGTGGATTCTAGCACCTTCTTGCTCCTGGCTGCCTAAGATGCCTCTGTCCCAACAGCCTGGCCTGGGGCTTCAAGCTCCAGCATCAGACTCAAGGATATAGCCCTCCAGAGACAGCTTACATTAAGTAACCCCTACAGGTCACCTAGCACTTCCCAGGTGGCCCAGCGGTAAAGAACTCACCTACCAGTGCGGGAGATGGAGGTTCAATCCCTGGTTCAAAAAGATCCCCTGGAGTAGCAAACAGCAACCCATGCCAATATTCTTGCCTGGAAAATTACATGGACAGAGGAGCCTGGTGGGTTACCATGGTTGGGTTTGGGGGGATGGGGGAAGGTCATAAAGAGCTGGACACGGCTGGGGGACTAAACAACAGACAGCAGTCACCTAAGTTCAAGTGCCTGTGACAGACCCCTTACCCTCTCTGGCTGGCTGTTTCCACCTGAACCCTAACTGAGTCGGAGAAGGGACATTGGTTCCGAGCAGGTGGGTCTTTAGCGCTCAGGGCCTCCAAAGGCTGTCAGCATCAGCGTCCTCCCAGCAGGCCTGCTCCAAATCCAGCTTTCTCACCTGCCCTGTAGCTATCAGTGGAGGAGGAGGACAGACCCTTCCCAGGCTGGCACTGACAACAAAAAGCTACAACTCCCTGCTGACCCATGGGCCAAACAGGGAAACTCAGAATCAGTCCTACGTAACAATCAGATACTCTGTGCCATAGGGGGATTTTGGTAAATGGAACTCTTAGAACTGGGGTACCCTGGGGAAAAAGCTGGTATGGGACTCCGTGGGTGGAATCATCCCCTCCCCAGGAGGAGGATTTGGGCCGCAGCATCCAGGGTGGGACCCTGCTCTGGAACTCCGTGGGGCAAAAGGCCACACGTGAGCTGGGCTTGGCGATGGGCCAACTCTGCAGCTTGGGCCTTGGATGGCCACCAGGGGGCACTGAGGCCCCACCAGGAAGGCGGTGACTTCCCATGGGTGTCGGGGTGGCTGGCTGGGAGGTAGGAAGAATTCAGGGTGGAGGAGCCAGAGTCTTCAGAGCGAGTGAGCAGGGCCAATGCCTGTGCAGGGCCACTCGCTGCAGCTGGAGGGACGCCCTGTGCTTTGGTCCATCTCCTCCCTCGGGCAGCTGGAGCTCAGAGCTGCGTTGGTGTCACCTGGGACCCCCGGGGTGGGAGTTACGCCAGGCGGGGCGGGGGGAGAGGGGCCGGAGGTGGCAAGTCATGGCCACTTGAGGATTTCTGTTCCTCCTCTGCTTACAGATCATGTGACCCACCAACCCCAGTGCAAGCCACAGTTTCCCCTTCTGTACGATAAGGGGGTAGGCTGGAGGACCCGTCAGGTCTTAGTTGCACCACACAGGATCTCCGTTGCATCGTGAGGAATCTTGCTCTGCAGCGCGTGGAATTTTCTAGTTGTGTCCCTTCGGCTCCAGAATGCGAGGGCTCAGTTGCTCCGCAGCATGTGGGATCTCGAGCAAGGATTCAGAGTCAGAGCAATCTGATTTCAAAGGCCAGTAGTCCTGCCACTTATTGACCCTCTGCCCAGATCGTAATTTTTTGGAGTCATTGTGTGTGAAGTCGCTCAGTCGTGTCCAACTCTTTGCAACCCCATGGACTGTAGCCTACCAGGCTCCTCCCTCCATGGGATTCTCCAGGCAAGAGTACTGGAGTGGGTTGCCATTTCCTTCTCCAGGGGATCTTCCCGACCCAGGGATCGAACCTGGGTTTCCAGCATTCCAGACAGATGCTTTAACCTCTGAGCCACCAGGGAAGTCATTAGGGAGAGTGTTTTCAATGGAGTGTTAAAAAAATTTCCCTGAGTTACAAATGGCTCCCCCTAGAAACATCGGAGGACGTGTCTGCGTTTAGAGAGATGGCTCTTCCAAAGGCTTATGTGAGCTCTGCTGGAGTGAAGCAGTCTGGGTAAACAACCTAAGCCCCGCCATTGACTGAGTCCCTGACCTGCACGTTTTTCATCCCCAACTCCAGGCTCCCTCTGATGATACCCAGGCTTCAGGAGAACCCGGGCAGCAGGCAAGAAATACGCTTCCTCCTTGTAAGTCCACTGGAGAAAATCCCATGAGACTCACTATTTGCTAACACTTCCTTCTTGAAAAACGTGCCCAGAAATGAAGTCGCTCTGGCAGGGTGAAGCTGTACCTGGCATACCCAGCGCTGAAATCATGTGTGCATCAGTTCAGTGCCTTTACAGGTTTTTCACTTGCCAGGCCACTGAACTGCGGTCCCCTTATCTTTTCTCAGAGCACAATGGAATGCCCTTTTGTGCGGCCTTGGCTCCCCTCCCCGCCCAGCTCTGGCTTGGATCTGGATGTGACCTTTGTCCTACAAGCCTCTAGCCCCACTCCCTCCACACACACACCCAACTGCGGAACACTCTGTAACCGTGGCACAGAGCCGATGTAGGTCTTCTCCGCCAGTCCCTGAGACAGCCATCTGACCCTGCATGGGAACGGAGCTATTTGGTTCTGTATTTTTTTCCCCTGGGTCCTGAAAAATAGGAGACATTTCATCAGGTGGCATCTTCCCTTAGAGAGTTTTTACAAAATATCTTGTGGAGAGAGAAGCCAGGAGATCTTTTGAAAGTGATCGTCTTGGGCCTTCACTGTGGGCTTGTTCCAGAAGACATTTCACGAACACCCCACGACTTGCTGGGGGTTAATTTTCCGCACGTGTCAGGAGGGCCAAAATGACTTTGTATTGCTGACAGCAGCTTGGACTTTAAATGACCCGTGGTTCAGACATCTAGGGATTTTGAAATAAAGCAAGGAATGGGATTAAAAGGAGGGGACAGAACTTTTCCCACTTTGCCTTATGCCTGCTCTTCAGAGCCTTGGAAGTGGAGTGCCCCGGGGATATTTTTAAACAGCAGGAGCTAGTTCATCTGAAAGTGACATTTATAGTCCCCGCAGTGAGCAGCTGGCTAGCTGACATTCAGGTCCGCAGCAAAAAGGGAACCTGGAAAACTCAGCCTGGATGCCCAGTTGAAAGGACATGGGGAAAGGAAAGAGACAGACATAAGTGGTAAGTGAGCTCTCCTCTCCCTGGGGTCATTGACCACACAGCCAGTGTCCAGGTGAACAGGAATTTAACACGTAGCGAGGGCAGCCTCTGGACAGAAGCATGGCTGGCTGTGAGATGCTGATGTAAAGAGCTGGAAATGTAATGTAGATGAAGGACCTTTCTTTGCTTCTATAAATGGTTATGTTGCTGGGGATCCCTGTGCAAACTTTTATCAGCTCCCCAAACCAAAAGAGTTTAGGCTTACCTAAAAGGCAAGGGGGGAGATTTTTGACTCCCAAAGCTTCTGTCTTCAGGAAGAGAATTCTGTTTCCTATAGATGTCTGATTTCTCAAGCTTGCTCATTTTTTTTTTTTAATGCAGACTCTTTAAGAGTCAAGCATTTCTGGTGTCCTCTGTGGCTAGAAAGACATGATTTTGTTTCATTTTTAAAAAGTGTAGTACCAAGGAAGTCTTGAATCAAGCAGATAAAATAGGGCTCCTCCTTGAACCATCCTTCGGTCTGTCTCTCCTCCTTCCAGGGAGCCTTACCTTTAACAGCGCACGTGTGTGCATGCTCAGTTGCTTCAGTGTCTGGCTCTTTGTGACCCTATGGACCATACACCGCCAGGCTCCTCTGTCCCTGGAATTCTCCAGGCAAGAACCCTGGAGTGGGTTGCCATGCCCACTTCCAGGGGGTCTTCCCAACCCAGGGATCGAACTTGAGTCTCTTATGTCTCCTGCACAGGCAGGCGGATTCTTTACCACTAGCGCCACCTGGGAAGCCCCTTTACAATGCACAGACCTTTCATCCTTCAGACTTTTTGTTCTGAAAATGCACTGTGTTCTTGATCCTGTCTCTCACGTCAGTCATTACTGTTATTTTGACGCACACAGGCACTACTGAGGGGGAGTTCCCAGGAAGCAGTCTTTTTCAATTTAAAAACTGGAAGGTATAGACATTTGTTTTCTAAATAATTTTTGCTGTTAACAGTGTCTTGGGGCATCTTTTCCAAGATGCGATTTCTTTACTGACTGACCTCTCCAGGTTTTAAATGGAAAGACCCAGCCCATCCTAAGTCAGGTGATCAGAGTTGCAAGCATCCCCAGATCGTGACTTTATTTGAAGAGCTCTGGGAAGGCGTTTTGTGTTCATGCAAAAGAGTTTTCTGTGCCCCTGCTTGGGTGTTGCGTGAACTCCCTCAGCCTCTTGTTACCTTCAGATCTGAGATAGAAATTAGAGTATGACTTTATACCAGATACTTGATCTTTATGGGGAAATAAACACTTTAATTTCCCAGGTAGCTCAGTGGTAAATAACCCATCAGTCAATGCAGGAGACCCAGGTGTGATCCCTGGGGGTGAATCGGGAAGATCCCCTGGAGAAGGAAATGGCAACCCACTCAAGTATTCTTTTTTTTTTTTAATTGTTTATTTTTAATTGACTGATGATCATGTTCACAATATTGGTTTGACTTCTGCCATACATCAGCGTGAGTTAGCCATAGGTGTACATGTGTCTCCTCCCTCGAACCTTCCTCCTGCCTCCCCACCCATCCCCACCCCTCTGGGTTCCTGCAAAGTCCTGGTCTGAGTCCCCTGAGTCACGCAGCAAATTTTCATTGGCTCTCTGTTTTACATATGGTAGTGTATACACTGCCATGCTCCTCTCTCCATGCATCTCACTGCATCTCACTGCATCTAGGCTCATCCACCTTGTTAGAACTGACTCAAATGTGCTCTTTCTTATGGCTGAGTGGTATTCCATTGTATATATGGACAACGCCTTCTTTATGCATTCANAAAAAAAAGAAATGTGTAAAAAGTGTAGATAGACAGACGTGTGATGAAGCAAATATAATAAACTGTTAATGGCAGAATCTAAGTGGTGGGCGTATGAGCGCTCACTGTAACTTCCTTTCAATGTTGTTGTATGTCTGAAAATGTTCATAATAAAATGTTGGAGGAAAATACGGGAGGGAAAGGTGTATGTGTGAGCAGGAGAAACTAGAAGACCGGAAGGTCGACCGCTATTGAAGGCGAGTGGTGAATGCCTAGGGCTTGCTGTGCTATTCACGCTACCTCTGAATGTGTTTCCCAAAAAAGCTCATTTGTTGTACTAAAAAGTTTAAAACTACATAAAGCAAGATGTAAGGCACCCAGCCTACTGATCAGAACCTGAGTAGTTAATGGGCTTCCCAGGTGGCATTAGTGATAAAGAACCCACCTGCCAATGCAGGAGACGCACGTTCAATCCCTGAGTCAGGAAGATCCCCTGGAGGAGGAAATGGCAACCCACTCCAGTATTCTTGCCTGGAGAATTGGACACGACTGAGCGACTTCACTTCACTTCACTTCATGGACAGTAGCCCATCAGGCTCCTCTGTCCCTGGGATTCTCCAGGCAAGAATACTGGAGTGGGTTGCCATTTCCTCCTCCAGGGGATCTTCCTGACTCAGGGATTGAACGTGCGTCTCCTGCATTGGCAGGTGGGTTCTTTATCACTAATGCCACCTGGGAAGCCCATTAACTACTCAGGTTCTGATCAGTAGGCTGGGTGCCTTACATCTTGCTTTATGTAGTTTTAAACTTTTTAGTACAACAAATGAGCTTTTTTGGGAAACACATTCAGAGGTAGCGTGAATAGCACAGCAAGCCCTAGGCATTCACCACTCGCCTTCAATAGCGGTCGACCTTCCGGTCTTCTAGTTTCTCCTGCTCACACATACACCTTTCCCTCCCGTATTTTCCTCCAACATTTTATTATGAACATTTTCAGACATACAACAACATTGAAAGGAAGTTACAGTGAGCGCTCATACGCCCACCACTTAGATTCTGCCATTAACAGTTTATTATATTTGCTTCATCACACGTCTGTCTATCTACACTTTTTACACATTTCTTTTTTTTGGCCAAGATCTTAATTTCCTGACCAGGGATCGAACCTGGGTCCCCTGCGTTGTGAGTATGGAGTCTTAACCACTGGACCGCCAGGGAAGTCCTGTACACATTTCTTAGAAATTGTAGTCTTCAATACCTTTCCCCTTGAATTCTTCAGTAACTCGAGTTACTGAGTAACTCAGGTTACTGTCATTAACTCAAGTTCCCTTTCTCTGGCGTATTTTCAAGCAAATCTCAGCGCCAGATAAATGCTTTAGTACATTGCTCTAAAAGAGATGAGGACTTTTTTCACAAAAGCCATTGCCAGGACTTTCCTGGTGGTCCAGTGGCTAAGACTCCACCCTCCCAGTGCAGGGGGCCCAGGGTCTGTCCCTGGTCGGGGAACTAGATCCCACACGCTGCCAGTAAGAGTTTGCAAGTTGCAGCTAAGACCTGGCGCAGCCAGTTAAATGAATAAAAATATAAAGTCATGGCCATGATTATTTACCTCCAGCGCAGCTAACGCTGTTTCCTTTATCCAGTATCCAGCTCATGCTCAGTGTCCTCCGGTCATCTCAAAGATTTTGTCTTTGAGGTTGTTTTGTTCAAATCAGGACCCACGAAAGGTCCTAATAAGTCTCTTTTCACCTATAGTAGTCACTACCCTCCTTTATTAAATGATGTTTGCTTATTGAAGAAATGGAATCCTGTGTCCTGTAGAATTTTCCCCATGCTGGATTTGGCTGATTAAGCGGAATAAGCACCCTCAAGGCATCATCTCTGTCCTTCTTAATAAAGCATTAAGTCTAGAGTCCTGGATGAACTCAGGTCCAAATGCAGAGCTGTTGCTGTATACTTCTCATTGTGTCCTGTCGAGAACAGAATGTCTGATTATCCTACTTGCAGTGATACTGACTCATCACAGAGTCTGGGGATAACCTGATCTCTGTTGTGAAATTCCTCTTCAACCTTTCCCCAGATGGCTTTGTAGGTCACCGATGGTCGGAGCCTAGGACATTATTATTTCGTTTATGGTTGTGAATCATGGTTTCCTATTGCCATCAATCATCCCGTGTTTATGGGCCATCCCTGTTCTCATAGAAACTTAGAACTTTCACCCATCGCTTGGTAACCTTGACGTATACAGGGTCTTTTCCTACAGCAAAGGCAGGAGAGATGCTCAATCACATCCCTTTTTTTGGTAATTCAGTCTCCAAAGTAGTAAGTGGTGCCACAGCAACCTTCCAAGGTGCCGGTGAGAGGTGGGGTTTGTGTTTGTCTTCATAACGTTATGACCTCATGATTTTTAAAAATGTCAATATATTTGACGTATTTCAATCCACTGCAATTGTCGTCTTATTTTTTTGGCCCTAAGTATCTTTTTTTTTGACAGGGAAGCCCGTTCAGGGTGTACCTCCTGTATTTACAAGTCTGCCCCAGCCCTGGAGTCAGTCATTCCTCCAAGGGGTCCTGGTTCCTTTTAGTGGGAAATATGCTTAGAAATCATAATCTGGACATCAGGGAAGTTCGTGACTGTATGACATGATTCCCGTGGTTGCTCTGTTCGTAATGGACTGGAGAGGTATGACTGGGGGCAGGTAGACGGGTCAGGAGGCTGGTACACTGGTCCCCGTGAGAGGGAACTGTGGCTTAAAGTTGGTCTTAGGCAGAGCACTTAGCACAAGGCTTGAAGCATCCTGGGAAACGCACCCAATGGGAAATGCATAAAAGAAACAGGCTTTCATGATTTGCATTGTTTGTATATTAGAGAATTGAAGCCTTTACCAAAACTCTCTGAGGAAGGCATTCTTACCCTCCCCATTGAATCTGCAGGAAAACCAAAGCTCAGAGAGGTGAGGAAACTTGCTCAAGATCATGCAGGAAATAGAGCAGAAATCTCGAATCGAGCATCTCCAGATCCAGCACTTCAGCCAATACACTGTGCTGCCCATAGGTGTCATTATTTCAAACTCAAAAAGAAAAAAAAAAACAAACCTAGATTAATTTCTGGCACTAAAAACCTGATCCCTCATCAGTGAGGCCGACTTGGCTTACACTTCATGAGATTGTAAACCGGGATTCCAGGGTGAGAGGGGTGGATCCCAAGGGCAGAGCCAACCGTCAGACCCCGTCCGCGCCCCCTGGCATTTCTGTGTGGCTGCACTTTAGCAGGAAGTGGCCTTTGAGACTGCTGCTGCTACTGTTGTCTGTACAGCCTACGAGCGCTTCTAAGCATCCTCATTGTTTATGCAGGCTTTGGTATGTTTCAGAACGAGAAAGCCGAGGTCCCAAGACTCAGGTACACAGCGTTGAAGGGTTTTGGGGTGAGGGCACCAGGGCTCGAGCCCCCAGACTCTGACTCTGTGTCTACAGCCAGTTTTTTGTTTTCAGTCCGGAAGGGACAGGACAGAGGAGAGGGTGCTTCTTTTCAGGGAGGTGAGTCACCCGTCTGTCGGGGGGCTCAATCAATTCAGCTCTAAAGTTGGCAACTGCATTTCCAAAGCTGGCAGGAAGCATGGAGGCAGCCTTGAAAGTGAGCCGCAGTCCCCAGGGTGGTGTATGGCTCAGATGGGAAGGAGGTGCCCCCCCCTGCCCCGAGTTACACCACTGCCTTCCAGGCTGGATGCTGCAGTGGCCCCGCCGGGGGACCAGCCTGAGTGGAGGCGCTCAGCCAACAGAGCCAGGGGTGACGGGAGGAAGAGGTCCCATCACACAACAGCTCAGCTTTGGGGAAAACAATGCATTGGATCCCCGGCCCCCAAGGAAGGGGCTCGCCTTCATTTTCACCAGGCTAAACAGTCTGCCTGTGGCTTCCTAGGTAGGTCAGTGGTCAAGAATCCACCTACCAAGCAGGAGACGTGGGTTCCATCCCTAGGTCGGGAAGATCCCCTGGAGAAGGAAATGGCAACCCACTCCAGTATTCTTGCCTGGAAAATCCTATGGACTGACGGGAGACAGTCCATGGGGTCACAAAGGGTCAGATACAACGTAGCAACTAAACAACAGCAGCAAACAATTCACCCACCCCGCGGGAGCATTTACTCGCCCCGGTTGGCTGCTGAGGTTGCGGAAACTAAGGCTGGGTTACCCACTCTGCTTGTAGGTAGGTAGCAGAGCTGAGACTCCTGCTGGGGTGACCTGGCTGTAGCATCTTCTCTGGGCTCTCTCCATAGCTCCAGCCCTCTCCAGCTCCAAGAAGGAGGTGTGGCCCCCACCTTGCTCACCGTCCCTGTTTGCTACCCGCCGCACCCTTTTCTCAGTGCCAGGCCAACCGCGTAGGGCTCCTGGAGAGATTCTGTCTCCTCCGATCCTGTACCTCTGGCCTGGTGAAGTCACATGCCTTGCATCTCAGCTGAGACATCCCTGAGAAAGCTTTCCCTCGCCTCTAAGACCAAGGCAGGGCCCCTGCTTCATGCATTTCGAGAGCTTCTCCTTTCGTGGCGATTCTCCTGCTTGTGCCCTTACTTTGCTCCAGATCTTAACTTGCTTCCCACTGAGAGTGTAAACCCTGCCTGGGCAGGACCATTCCCGCTCTGTTTGCTCCATATCCATGGCAACCGGCACCTCACCTGTGCCCAGGAATTACCTGCTCGTGAATGAGTGATGGCTGAAGAACGCAAATTCCCGGCACAGAAGGAAGAGAGGGGAAGGAGGGTAGAGTTCCATCTGGAAGGTGGAGGGAACCTCAGGCGCGCAGAACAGTCAGCTTCTGCAGTTTCTATAGGAATGACGCCAGTGAGACAGGATCAGGATTGATGAGCCCGATAGACCTCTGAGCTCACAGAGGAAGTTTTCCTCTGGAGGTGGAGGATCACTGCTCTACATTCCTCCAAGACAGGGGCCAATCTGGAAATATTCAGGCTGGTTTTGCCTGGCCCTCCCTCCCACGCAGGTCAACCCCATCCAAAGCTGGACTTGTCTCCCCAGGTGTAAATCCAGCACCTGCCATGTAACAGGCACCAGGGACATGGCCCTTTCAAGGTCAACAGTCCCAGAGGACCCTGGGACTTCTGGTGTCTGAGCCTTTCCCTGACTGCAGGAAGAACTGAAGTGTACAGACTTTGCTCAAATGTGTTTTCCTGTGGGAAGCTGGATTCTTATGTCGGTGGCCCCTGAGGCCTCACACCTGCTCGATTCTAGGACCAACTGGGTGGTGGTATTTCAGGCTTGCTCTTTCAGTGTTTGCTGAGATCCTCCAGAGGCCTAGGTGTTCTGATAGGTGACAAGTTTCAGAACTGCTGACCCTCCCCGTGTCTCTTCCAGGCTTCTGATTCCATCCATCCAAGAGGGTGGCCAGTTAATCAACTGAATCAATAGTTTGCTCACCTCCCCCTCTTAGGCTTTGGAGTCAGGCAGAACAAGGCTGGGTTCTATGCACCTCCAAAGCTGTATGACTTTGGGAAAGTCACTCCCCCTCTCTGGGCATTGGATTCTCATGCCTGATCTGTGAAATGTGATAAGGTACTTTCCTTGTAGGACTACGTGAGGAGTAAACGAGATCCTGAATGCAGGATGCTCATTATAATGGGAGGGGTGAGAAGTGAAGTTGCTCAGTCGTGTGCGACTCTTTGAGATCCCGACTGTAGCCTACCAGGCTCCTCCGTCCGTGGAATTTTCCAGGCAAGAGTACTGAAGTAGGTTGCCATTTCCTTCACCAGGGGATCGTCCCAACCCAGGGATCGAACCCAGGTCTCCTGCATTGCAGGGAAGCCCCATAATGGGAGGGGTAGCTGTTGTTTATTAGCTGGTGTTCGTAGCTGAAGAATAGCAGAGCACACAGTCTGCTCCCAGAGGTGGAGGCTGCAGCTCTCTTGCTGTTCCTCTGGGGCAAGGAAGTGCAGGCGCAGCACTGATGCCCTCAGCCACAGTCGCAGGGAAAGGCGAGGTTTGTGGATTACACAGCCGGTGTGGTTTCTCAAGTCTCCCCATTTGTAGGGAGCTGTACCTAAATATCTTCTTCAGATGCAAACATTCTAAAGAACACAAATGCTTATCCCTTCACAGTGGAACCATTCTGCTAGTTACTGCTCCCAGTTGAGTGACTTTGGCCAAGTTCCCATCTTCAGACAGTAGAGTTAGAAATTTGCCATCCAGCAGGTGTCGAGGGCAAATTCTCTTTGAGATTTCCTGCTCCATTGGCAACCTGGTGAGCTCCTATTCCTCCTTCAAAGGCCCAGAGCAGATGTCACCTCTTTTAATTTTTCTCCTGTCCCTCTCCACACCTGGAAGGAGTTCTTTCCAACTGCCTTCCGCAGACTTCCATGGTGGTCCCGTGGTTGAGTCTGCCTTCCAATGCAGACAGCATGAGTTCCATCCCTGAGTAGGGAACCAAGATACCACATGCCACGTAGTGCAGCCGAAAAAAAAAAAAAAGAAGAAAGAAAATGAACTGCCTTCCAGATGTGACTTTCCTGATTCTGGGATTCTAGTGGCTAAATCTTGATTTTAAAAGGTTATTTTTCCCTTTGGTTAGAACTCTCCTGTCTCTCCCAAAACCTTTTCGAGGAGAAGAACCCTCAAGCCTAGAGAAGTCATTTTGTTATTTCTTGTTGCATTTTAGTTTCTTAAAGACGTGGATGCAGAGATTTAAAAACAAACCCAGGGCTCTAAGAAACCAAGCAGCGCCCCCCACAGTCACTTCTCAGGCCCGGGGTTTTAGGGCCTTCCTCAGGGCTTGTGGAGGGAAATTGTGCACAGAGAGCAGGAGGACCTGAAGATCAGGAGCGTGGGCTTCACAGTGTGGCCACCTGGGTCCTAGCGGTGTGAGCCTGGGAGGCGATGGGGCCCACAGAAGGGGAGCAAGAGGCGGTGCCTTTGTAGAGGGCTTCAGGGGCCCCTCGTGATGAGACCACGTGTGTGAAGCTCTCAGCACAGTAGCCGCACACTCAGAAAACGCTGCTGGCAGGAAGACACGCCCCTCTGATCTATTAGGGATAAACTTCCTGTCCCGTACCACTGTCTCTGGGACTTCCCTGCCTGTCCAGTGGTCGAGACTCTGCACTGCCCATGCAGGGGGCGTGGGTTTGATCCCTGGTCAGGGAACTAAGATCCCACAGCCGCAAAAATTAAAAAAAAATTAAAAACCCCAAATAAATATAAAATAAAATTAAAAATCTTATCTATCTGAATAACATAAAAAGTCATACACACACACAGAGTTCTCAGGACCATCTCTGTTGGATCAGGGAACAGACAGAATTTAATTAACAGAAGTGAATTCAGCCTGAATTAACATCTGCTGCAGCCCCACAGATGGCCTCCTCTTTAGAAGAGACCACCTGCCCCACAGGCCTGCAAAGCTGAAGGAGGTCCAGGGAGAGTCTCTCTGTGAGGATCTTCCTGTCCCACCCGGGCACCTGAACAGTGTCGGACCGGGGCCACCACCTGCGTAGAAACACCCAGTCTGTTCTGCCCCTTGGTGGAGGAGAATCCCTGCTCAGCATCATCAGCTGTGTTCTTTCCATTTTGGTTCAGCAAGAAGGGGAGGGTGGTGTTCGATAGGTCTCGGTTGATCCTACCAGTAATCCTATGACATGCATGAGGCTGGGGATTTTCCCTCCTTTTCTTGATGGGGAAACAGATTCAGAGAGGGGACAGGATTCATCACAGACAACCCTCTGGGTGGCAGAGTATCACCAGGCGGTGATCCATCCTGCCTGAGGCTCTCTGCTTGGATCAACTGTGCCCAGCGCCCTGCCTGAGTGACCGCTCTGGATTCTCGACGCCTCCTTCTGGGAGCCGCGCCCTGACAGTTTTGCCAGTGAGCATGCTGAAGCGCATTCGCCCAGAGCTCACCCCGTGTGAGGTGAGAACCCACATTGGTGTCCAGGGCACCCACCAAGGTACCTGAGGACAGTGGGTCTTTACAGTGACTATTGTCCCACACTGGCCTGGAGCGGGAGATCTTGGTGCCACTCACGGCAGTGTCATTAATTTCACATGTGACCTCTGGCCTCTGCTCACCTGCCAAGCAAGAACAATGGACCTGCCAAGTGCCCCCTTCTCAGGCTGGCAGGTGGGGACCTGCGTGGCTTATGGGGAAACACGGGGTGACCTGTGAAACCCCAAACCTAAGGGCCAGAGAGCAGGTTGAATTATCTACTGGAAGGTTGGCCGCCTTGGTGGCCTGGCATAGCTCCCTCTATCGCTGTTCAGTTCAGTTCAGTCGCTCAGTCGTGTCCGACTCTTTGCGACCCCATGAATCGCACACGCCAGGCCTCCCTGTCCATCACCATCTCCCGGAGTTCACTCAGACTCACGTCCGTCGAGTCAGTGATGCCATCCAGCCATCTCATCCTCGGTCGTCCCCTTCT
>SJYX01006053.1:387249-404012 GCA_006410675.1 Oreotragus oreotragus
GGATGTTGGCAATTTGATCTCTGGTTCCTCTGCCTTTTCTAAAACCAGCTTGAACATCTGGAAGTTCACGGTTCACGTATTGCTAAAGCCTGGCTTGGAGAATTTTGAGCATTACTTTACTAGTGTGTGAGATGAGTGCAATTGTGCGGTAGTTTGAGCATTCTTTGGCATTGCCTTTCTTTGGAATTGGAATGAAAACTGACCTTTTCCAGTCCTGTGGCCACTGCTGAGTTTTCCAAATTTGCTGGCATATTGAGTGCAGCACTTTCACAGCATCATCTTTCAGGATTTGAAAGAGCTCAACTGGAATCCCATCACCTCCACTAGCTTTGTTTGTAGTGATGCTTTCTAAGGCCCACTTGACTTCACATTCCAGGATGTCTGGCTCTAGGTGAGTGATCACACCATCATGATTATCTGGGTCATGAAGATGTTTTTTGTACAGTTCTTCTGTGTATTCTTGTCACCTCTTCTTAATATCTTCTGCTTCTGTTAAGTCCAGACCATTTCTGTCCTTTATTGAGCCCATCTTTGCATGAAATGTTCCCTTGGTATCTAATTTTCTTGAAGAGATCTCTAGTCCTTCCCATTCTTTTGTTTTCCTCTATTTCTTTGCACTGATCTCTGAGAAAGGCTTTCTTATGTCTTCTTGCTATTCTTTGGAACTCTGCATTCAGATGCTTATATCTTTCCTTTTCTCCTTTGCTTTTCGCTTCTCTTCTTTTCACAGCTATTTGTAAGGCCTTCTCAGACAGCCATTTTGCTTTTTTGCATTTCTTTTCCATGGGGATAGTCTTGATGCCTGTCTCCTGTACAATGTCATGAACCTCATTCCATAGTTCATCAGTCACTCTATCTATCAGATCTAGTCCCTTAAATCTGTTTCTCACTTCCACTGTATAATCATAAGGGATTTGATTTAGATCATACCTGAATGGTCTAGTGGTTTTCCCTACTTTCTTTAATTTAAAGTCTGAATTTGGCAATAAGGAGTTCATGATCTGAGCCACAGTCAGCTCCTGGTCTTATTTTTGTTGACTGTATAGAGCTTCTCCATCTTTGGCTGCAAAGAATATAATCAGTCCGATTTTGGTGTTGACCATCTGGTGATGTCCATGTGTAGAATCTTCTCTCGTGTTGTTGGAAGAGAGTATTTGCTATGACCAGAGCATTTTCTTGGCAAAACTCTATTAGTCTTTGCCCTGCTTCATTCCGTATTCCAAGAAGGATGTTACATCCTCACCTGCTAGCCCGAGGGGCCTTGAACTTCATCCTAATGTTTTTGCTTCTGTTTCCATCAAACTCACCTTGGCCAAATCCAGGTTGTGCTGGGACAGACACCTCCTACCAGGTGTCTGACAGATGAATGCATGGGAGCAAGAAGCTGGCATGATTATGGGAGCGTTTTCTGTTTAATTTTGGCTGCCCTGGGTCTTCCTTGTGGCTCTTGGGCTTTCTGTAGTTGCGGTGTGCAAGCTTAGTTGCCCCTTGGTATATGCGATCCACGTTCCCTCACGAGGGATGGAACCTGTGTCCCTTGCATTGGGAGGCGGATTCTTAGCCACTGGACCCCCAGGGAAGTCCCTACAGGAGTGTTTAAAACTCTAGAGACTTGAAGTTGGGCAAGAGGGTGTGCGATTGCATGAGCAGTGGAGTAGGCTCTAACTCCAGGATGGTGGGAAGCCGGAGGGAGGTGGCCCTGTGGGCCCTCAAACCGCTGAGAGCACAGACAGCTTCTTAAGTACTCGAGTTTGAATCTGCAGGGGGGAGAAGGGCAAGGACCTTGGCGAATGGCTTATATTTACAAATGGTAGATAAGGGCACCTGACTTGGGAGAAAGCTCACTCGTGTACAGCACGGGCTGGTCCAAACTCCTCCCCCACCTTGGCCTGATGCATGACACTAGGCTCCTGCTGAAACAGGAGACTCCACAGCCCGCTTCCCTTAGTCACCCCACGGGCACCTGTCGGACCCACACGAGAATGGAGCCGGCGGCCTGGCAGCAGGGGTAAGCGGCAGTGAGTGCTCAGGAGGTCATCTCTGTGGGAAGGGAACGGATGGCTGATTTAACACTGACATGCTGACCTTCTCTGTCCCTCGAAGGCCCAGCCAGGTATGGTTGGGTGTGTTGCGGCAGGGGAGGGTAGGGGAGAGCTGGAAAACAAACCCCTGACTCGTCTCCTTCTCCAGCTCCGTCTGGCCACCAGCCAGCACCTGTTGGAAACGAGCGGTTTCCTGCCTGTGTTACGGTCGAGGCCACGATTGGCCTGGCACCAGGCAGCTGTTGCTTGTGTTCGGTTTGCAAGAAACAAAAATAGCTTTGGCCCTCCGCTGGGTTTTCGGGTCAGCTGGGTTGTTTCAGTGAAGGGCAGCAGCTCAGCGGGGCATGTCTGCTAGGGTTCACAGGAAGGACGTCACTGGCCTTGATTGCCCGTGGGTCTGAGCCACATGCACAGTGCTCGTTCTAGACGGCTGTGCACACCCGCTTCCACCCTCCAGGTTCACGGCTGGGTATCTGATTTAGGATCATATCCAGGTGTTCAGGGGAACACCCTCCACTCTATGGGATTTACATATATCCACTTTTGATGGTGGTGCAGTGGGAAAGGTACCGGCATGGGGCCTGAGTATAAGCAGAGTCAAGGAACTGAACTCTGAGCCCCAGTTCACTGACTTGTAAAATGGGACTGCAGTAGGGACCGCAGCAGCTGTAACATCCACCAGGCTGTGCTGAGGACTGGGAACTTAAAGGCGCTGTACCTGCTGGATGGCTCCTTGATGCCGCCGATGGCATTCACACAAATGCGATCGAGGTTATTCAAAGAGCAGCGGTGGGGCTGCTGTAGCCACGCATTCCGGGAAACACACTCACTCAGAAGGACAATGCAGATAGTGGAGCACAGTTTATTACACCGCCGGGCCCAGGGCAGAGTCTCCTCTTAGCCAAGGGCCCTGACCAGCATTTGTGAAAATCTTTTATACCCCATGTGTATGTGTCTGAACACACCACCCCAAATTCCTTGAGACTTGCATAAACCAAGGAAAAGAGAATCCCAGTAACCCCATTATTCACGTGCTGTGTGCTCATGTGCTCAACAGTCAAACAATTAGCCAATAATCAATAAACCCAAGGTTACACTCCAACAGATACAGAAGAATTTATGGCCTGTGTGGAGGAAGGGGTGATAGTGTATGTTTTCTCTTAGGCAATGAATAACCTAGATACGATCTTCAAGGTTCCCCTGTCTGGAGGGGTCTTATCCTTCTGTTGTTGTTTTCAAAGGCACTAAACACAGCCTTCAGAGTCCATTGGAAAGGTGGCCGAGCATGATCAGCATGAACAGGCCTAAGATGGAGTCCAGGTCCTATGAATTCCTTCTTCAAGGCCTGTAAATGGGGCAAGAATTGGTATCCCCATTTTACAGATGAGAAAACTGAGGCTCAGAGGAGCTTTTCAGAGAGTTCCGTGTTTGTCTCTATGTACTTGTGAAAAGTTCTCATATGGTGGCCTATGGGCCACACCCCTCCCCCAAGTCATCACACTGGCAAGAGTAGGCAACACGGGGATTTCCCAGTTGGTCCAGGGGCTAAGACTCTGTGCTCCTAATGTGTTGAGGTCCTTAATGGACTGGAACCTGGTGGTCTGGAGTTGATGAAAAGAAAGTAAAGAAGAGAGAAAGAGGCCGATATTCCTTGGTTTACACAGAAAACCAATAAAGCTCCTGACACAGGGCTTGCGCTGTTCACGAAGGCACCTGGCACTCTCTTGATGGGGTGAAGGCGCAGAGTGCCTTCTCGAGAGGGTCTCAGAAGCCTGGGCAGGAAAGTGAACACAGCAGGCTCTGAGCTCCAGGGAAATAGCCTGAGAAAGAGAGAGAGAAGCTCTGATGGAGCAAAGGTATTTTATTCAACATTGTGTGGGTATTTATACTGCCTTACAAGGTAGCTATTTTCAGCAGAGATAATATCAAAACTTACAAGTTATCAAGGAAACATGAGGTCATCCATATGAAAGGCACCAGGGAAGTCTATTATATGAAAGAGAGAGGGTTGTAAATAATCACTTTAACCATATGGTTATAAAAAGGAAGAGGATGGTAAATAGTTACTTATCACCATATGGAAAAACTAACAAGGAAATGCATGCATTCCTAAGCTTGCTACTCCACTTAATTCCTGAATATTCAGGAATTAATAAGGGACAGAGGATTCATGACAGATCCAAAACAGCACACAGGAAGCCTCCTGTTAAATGCTTCCTGACACTAATGCAGGGGGTCGGGCTTCGATCCCTGGTCAGGGAACTAGATGCCGAGTCCAGAAGCTGCATCTAAAGATCCCACACGCCTCAACGGAAAGGCCCCTCGGGCCACAGCTAAGACCCAGTACAGCCAAAGTTAACAAAACAAAACCACAAACCAAAGAATGTAGGGGAGAGACTCTGAGGTTTTTTGTGCAGGTAACCTCTGCAAGGTATGTTTGGGATGTTAGTTCCACTGTCCCCTATCAGAATTAACAGCAGATCTTAAAGTGAGAAAGGAGGCCAAAGTGGGGAGAATTGCTGATCCCTTCCATTCATTAGAGTGCCCAGTTTAGAGCTGGGCTGCTCTACCCACCAGCCTCAGTTGCTTCCCAGGCATGTTTCTCGCCCTCTCGCCCGTCTGCCCGTCCAGTTGACCCCTCTCCACACACCACCTCTCCGTCCTTCTACCTGCAGCCCCCATCCGCCATCCATTCACCCAGCCAGCAAGTTGTCAGGGTGCGCGTGTCATATAAAACCAGAGAGCGGCTGGTTTTCCAGTGGGAATAATCTGCATCCTCAGGGTTCCAAAACTTCGAACCATTGCAGCATGTTTTTGCTTTTTTATTTTCTCAGCAATAACTCGAGTGTTTTTCTGTTTAGAGTAGTGGGCAGCTCAGCATTTCCATTTTAATGCACTTCTTATTTCTCAGAATCTCCAACGTGTACATTTATTTTTCAAAAATATTTATGTATTCCGCTGAGCCGGGTCTTGTAGTTGCGGCACGTGCACTTTTAGCTGTGGCAGTTGCTCCCTGACCAGGGATCGAACCCCGGCCCTCTGCGTGGGGAGCACGGAGTCTTAACCACTGGACCCCCAGGGAAGTCCCACCAATGTGTACATTTAAAGTGTACCTAAAATCAGCCACATTTGTACAAGGTCTTCCGCTTAAATGCGGAAGCCCTCTTCTTCAGAACTGCTATGGAGACACCAGCTGGTATTCCTGCATGTAGCTTCACAAATGACATCTGAAAATCAAAATTGCAGCCTGCTTCAAGCCATCTCTCCCAGACCCATATGGTGAAGAGACTCTTGCCTTTCCCTTCTCCAGGGGATCTTCCCAAAAGTGAAGTGAAGTGAAGTGAAAGTCGCTCAGGCATGTCCGACTCTTTGTGGCTCCATAGACTATCCAGTCCATGGAATTCTCCAGGCCAGAATACTGGAGTGAGTAGCCTTTCCCTTCTCCAGGGATCTTCCCAACCCAGGGATCGAACCTGGGCCTCCCACATTGCAGGCAGATTCTTTACCATCTGAGCCACCAGGGAAGCCTGATATTGTCCNATTCTCCAGGCCAGAATACTGGAGTGAGTAGCCTTTCCCTTCTCCAGGGATCTTCCCAACCCAGGGATCGAACCTGGGCCTCCCACATTGCAGGCAGATTCTTTACCATCTGAGCCACCAGGGAAGCCTGATATTGTCCAATATCAACTGGTCATAGATGTATGGGTTTACTTTTGGACCCTCAACTCTGTTCCATTTGTCTATGTGTCTCTTTATTCTCATACCACACTGCAGTTTTGTAGTAAGTTTCAAAATTGGCAAGTGTGAGTCCCCCAACTTTGTTTTGCTTTCTTAAGATTGTCTTGGCTCTTTGGGGCCCCTTGCCGTTCCGTACGAATCTGCAGATAGCTTTGGGTGGTGTCATCATCTTAACAAAAGCAAGTTTTCCAGCCCATGAGCGTGGCCTGCCTTCCCATTTATTCAGGCCTCCTTTAATTTCTTTCAGCGAGGTTTCCTAGTTTCCATCTATAGGTCTTTCACCATTGCGATTAAATTTATTCCTAGGTATTTTAATTCGCTGGAATGTGATTTTGTAAATGGAGTTATTTTCTTAATTCCCTTTTCAGATTGTTCATTGTCGGTGTATGGAAACAAAACTGATTTTTGTGTATTGATCTTATACCCAACAATCACTTAATTTACTGCCTTTATTAGCATTTCTTGGTAGTTTTTAGGATTTTCGGTATATGGGCTCATGCCGTCTGTGGACAGAGGTGATTTCATGTCTTTTCAATCTGGATGCCTTTCTTTCTTCTTCCTGCTTCGCTGCCCTGGCTAGAACTCTCAGTAGGGTGTTGAAGAGCAGTGGTGGCCGCGAGCATCCTTGTCTTGTTCCAGGCCTTAGGGGAAAGCTTTCCATCTTTCAACACTGAATGTGTATTTGCTGTGCTTTTTTTCATCAATGTGCCTTACTCTGCTGAAGTCCTTTTCTATTCCTGCTTTTCTGAATGTTGTTATCATTAAAGGGTTTGGATCTTTTTTGGGGGGCATGCCATTTGGCTTCTGGGATCTTAGTTCCCCCGACCAGGGCTCAAACCCAGGCCCTTGGCAGTGAAAGCTGGAAGTCCTAACCACCGAGAATTCCCAAGGGGGTTGGATTTTTCTGTGTTCATTGAGATGATCATTTTTCCCCCCTTTGTTCTATGAAAGTGGTTTGTTACATTGATTAACATTGAACAACCCTTAACTGACTTTTCTTTAAAAGCAAACTTGAGCACATGAAAAAAAAACAAAAACAAAAAACCATCTTCTGACCCTGTGTGTTACCTAGAAAATAACCCAAACCACATTTCAGCAAGTCCTGATGGTTCTAGAAGCCAACAATCCCTTTCAGCTACAAACTGGAATATAATAAAGTCTTTTTTAAAAAATTTATGTGTTCATTTTTGGCCATGCTGGGTCTGCGTTGCTGCCCGAGGGCTTTCTCTAGTTGCTCAATCAGGGGGCCAGTCTTTAATTGCAGTGCCCCGGGCTTCTCATTGCAGCAGCTCCCCTTGGTGTGGAACATGGGTTCTAGGGCGCACAGACTTCGGTAGCTGTGTGCTTGGGCTCTGTTGCTTCTCAGCACGTGAGATCTTCCTGGATTGGAGACAGAACCTGTGTCTCCTGCATTAGGTGGATTCTTTACCACTGAGCCACCAGGGAAGCCCCTGAAGTCTTTTTTTTTTTAAGTGCTTATTTGTTTGGCTCGTTAGATCTTAGCTGCAGCATGTGGGATCTTCCTTGCGGCACGTGGGCTTTTACCTTGTTGTGGCTTGTGGCCTTGGTAGTTGTGGCGTGCGTGCTTATTCTCCCACATGCTTAGAGGCATTGGGATTTTAGTGTCTCAACCAGGGATTTAACCTGTGTCCCCTACATTGGAAGGCACATTCTTAAGTATTGGACCACCAAGGAAGTCCCCCCCCGACTTTTTTTTAAAGTGAAGCTTTATTGAGGTATAATTTATATACCATATGACTCACTCACTTAAAGTGCACAATTCTGCAGTTTTTAGTCTATTCACAGAGTTGTGAAACCATCACCACAATCAGTTTAGGAACATTTTCATCACTCCAATCAGAAACCCTGTACCATTAACCTTCATCCCCACCCCATTAGCCCCAGGCAACTGCTAATCTTTTCATATCTATCAATTCTGCCTAATCCAGGTGTATTTTCTAGGCAATATGGAATCATACAATATGTGGTCTGTCGGAACTGCTTTTCTTCACTTAGCATAAAGTTTATTCCTTTTAGTGGCTGAACAATATTCCATTGTATGGACAGACCACATCTTGTCTGTGCTTTTATCAGTGGACACTTGGGATGTTTCAGCTTTGGGGATATTATGAATAATGATGCTACGAGTGAAAAGTGAAAGTGTTACTCACTCAGCTGTGTCCGCCTCTTTGTGACCCCATGGATTTTAGCCCACCAGGCTTCTCTGTCCGTGGGATTCTCCAGGCAAGAATACTGGAGTGGGTGGTCATTCCCTTTTCCAGGGGATCTTCCTGACTCAGGGATCGAACCCAGGCCTCTTGCACTGCAGGCAGATTCTTTACCACCTGAGCCACTAGAGAGGCCCAGGGATGCTATAACAGTCTTTTAAGTACCTCATCTCACTGAGTTCTCTCTCACATGCATTTTCATGATTTGTGCATGTCTCGTGTCTCTAAATTAGAAGTTAAGAAACATGCCGCAGACCCCAGAGCTCCTGATGGGCAGAGCTGGGGGAGGAGAGCTCCTTCTCCGCTCCGTCTAGCACTTCTGCCTTCTAGCTCTCTCTGCCGAATACAGCACCCCAACTGGCTTTTGCCACCAGCTCCTTTAAGAAGCCAGATAACACGATTACATAGATCCTAAAATGGCTACCTTGTTCTCCTTACAGATTTTCTGAATGATCCTGCTTCTTTTCCTATCTTGTCTGATTTTCTCCTGCCTGACCTTTTCCCGATTAAAAAGCTGGGGGAAAATGTCAGACTCCAAGCAAGTCACCAAGAGTAAACGGAAAGTGAGCTTCACGCCAAGTCAGGAGCTGATTCCAGCCTCAGACGGCTCCCAGGAGCCACCGCAGGAAGACTGCAACAGCAGCCCTCTGCCAGAGACCCCTAGCCAGGCTGAGCTGGCCTCCCACAAAGGACCCCAAGACACCTGCCAGCAGAGGACCTCCCGATCACCTCCGCCGCAGAATCCCCAAGGAAACTCCCTCTCGTCTGATGACGTCTCCCCAGCACGCCAAGCCAACGGGTCAGGGACTGAAGGCCCAGAGATCCCAAATACCAGTGACTTGTCTGCGCCAACCAGGCCCCAGGGCCAGCAAGCCAGAACCCTCTCCAGAGAAGATAGGAAGCAGGCACACATCAAGAGACAGCTGATGACCAACTTCATCCTGGGCTCTTTCGAGGACAACTCCTCCGATGAGGATGCCGGTGCTGCCCTGTTCCGACAGTCTTCCCGGAAGGGCAGCCGGGCCAGCCTGGGGACCCTGTCCCTGGAGACCGCTCAGGCCGCAGGCGAGACTGAGACCTGCGCCCCCGTTATAAGGTAACGCACACTCTGTCCCCGTCACCAGGAGGTGCAGCGTTGGGGTGGGCTCTGCCAGTGCTTTGAGGGTGGCTATATGGCAGGCAGGAGACACGAGGCTCGCCCCCACCTTCCTTCCCTCCTCTCAAAATCATTTGTTGAGTATCTCCTGTGAGTACAGGGCTCCAGGCCAGGACACTGACTTTCCAGAAGACTGTGGTCTAGTTGGGGCAGGTGACCTTGTATGTAACAACTGGTTATAATCTAAGCGGAGAGAAGCTCAGGTTGGCAAGAGCCAAAGCAATGATGGAAACCCCAAGGGAAGGGCTGTGTCCCTGCCTCCTGATGAATATTCATTTATTGGTTGATTCATCCAACAGATAATTAACAACTGTAAAACAAGTCTTCCTCCAGTGATGAAAGCAGAAACTCAAGGGAATTCCCTGGCAGTGCAGTGGTTAGGACTTGGCGCTCTCACTGCCCTGGGTATGGGTTCAATTCCTGGTCGGGGAACTAAGATCTCACCTCCAAAAAAAGAAAAAGCAGAAATTCAAATACTGTAACCACGTCCATCAAGTTGATGGTTGAAAACAAATACCTATAGGTCCGTCCCACGTGGGACTGGCCCAGGCGTGCAGTCAGTGGCTTCATTTTTTTTTTTTCCTGGTTATTTTTTTATTTGCTTTTTATAGTGAAGTAGTGAAACTACTGTTGATTTACTTGGCTGCATCAGATCTTCATTGTGGCATGCAGAATCTTTTGTTGCTGCACAGACACTCTAGCTGTGGCTCGTGAACTTAGTTGTTCAGAGGCATGTGGATCTTAGTTACCTGACCAGGGATTGAACCCACATCCCCACACTGCAAGGCGGTTTCCCAAACACTGGGCCACCAGGGAAGTCCCACTGGCTTTGTTTTTGTTGTTACTGTTATTGGACTTTGCCACCTCCCCTCCCAAATTACGAATGGAATACAATAGTTGCAGGTAGAAAACAAGGGAAATGCGGTGAGTAGAGCATAGGAAAGAGCCTCCATCAGCCATGAGTCTGACAGCCTGAAAGAACCTCTGCTGTGTTCCAGGGTTGTGGCCACGCGTTCCGGGAAACAAACTCACTCAGAAGGACAATACAGATAGTGGAGTGTGGTTTATTACACCGGCGGGCCCAAGGCAGAGTCTCCTCTTAGCCAAGGACCCCAACCAGTTTTTTTTTGTTTTTTTTTTTAACCCATCTGTGTTTTCATCCGCACCTGGTCAAGCCCACCAAGGGAGAACAGACTTTAAGGGAGAAACAGTCTTGGACCACCTGGTGTTCTGGTTCGGCCATGCTGACTAGCAGGTGAAGTCATGAAGATCCCAATACCCCTTATATACCCTAAGTGTATAAGGGTCCCTGAAACTAGTCTGAACACAGGAAAAAGAAAGATGCAATCAAAGTTAACCCGTGATTCATATGCCTTAAGTCTAGATAGTTGCTGCTGCCGCTGCTGCTAAGTCGCTTCAGTCGTGTCTCCANGTGAAGTCATGAAGATCCCAATACCCCTTATATACCCTAAGTGTATAAGGGTCCCTGAAACTAGTCTGAACACAGGAAAAAGAAAGATGCAATCAAAGTTAACCCGTGATTCATATGCCTTAAGTCTAGATAGTTGCTGCTGCCGCTGCTGCTAAGTCGCTTCAGTCGTGTCTCCACCGTCCCTGGGATTCTCCAGGCAAGAACACTGGAGCGGGTTGCCATTTCCTTCTCCAGTGCATGAGAGTGAAAAGTGAAAGTGAAGTCGCTCAGTTGTGTCCAACTCTTAGCGACCCCATGGCCTGCAGCCCACCAGGCTCCTCCATCCACGGGCTTTTCCAGGCAAGAGTGCTGGAGTGGGGTGCCCACAGTGCACAGTTATCAACAGGCCTGTGGTCATACCCCAAGAAGCATAATAGAACGTACGACTCTGTTTGGTTACACAGAAAGTTAGGGTATTCTTTTAGCAATGGCGAGCCCTGGGGCTCTTCCTTCTGGGGCCTGGTACTCCAGCTGGTATGTCGTTTCCGTTGATACTGGGCATATAGCTCAAAGTCCACAGTCCAGCCCAAGATGGAGTCCTGCTTCAAGAGAGAGCCTGTTCTGTTTCCTCCTTCACTTTTAAGCACATTGTGTGTGTACACTGTCAAAATGAGGGAAAGCTGGATGAGGAGACGGCCTCTTCCACAGGCGCCACGTTCCTGGAGAGCTTAACTTTTAACCCTGGTTACTGGAAGTGAGAAAGAAAATATTCCCTAGCTGATGGTCTTTAGGGGAAGGCAGTTTTGAGTTTCTGGAGGGGTTAAAGGAACGGCCAGGCTTCAGAGCTGAGCTCCACTCTGGTTCTGCCACCCTCCACTGTGTGACCTTGGACGGGGTGCCGCATCTGTAAAATTAAACAGGATAATGTGTATAAAATATGCAGAGTCTGGTACACAGTAGGTGCTTAATAAGAAGTAGACTCCTCCCCAGCCCCTTTCCCACCAGCACCCACTTCATCCAGCACTCAGATTTACCCAGAACTTCCCTACTTCAACCTATAGTTTATGTAAATTACCCATTTATCCTTCATAAACACGGTACAATGCTCGCAATGGATCCCTATTTTACAGATGAGAAAACTGAGGCTCTGAGAGGTGAAATAAATACTACTCAGCTTTAAAAAAACAATGCAACAGGGACTTCCCTGGTGGTCTGGTAGCTAAGACTCAGCGCTGTCAATGCAGAAGGTCCGGTTTGATCCCTGCTTGGGGATCTAGATCACGAATGCCATAACTAAGATCCAATGCAGCAAAATAAATAAAATAAATTTTTAAAAATAATGAAATAAGGCCATTTGCAGCAACATGGATGGACCTAGAGATGACCATATTAAGTAAAATGAGTCAGACAGAAAAAAGACAAATATCTTATGATATCACTTATATGTGGAATCTAAAAAAAAAAAAAAGGATAAAAATGAACTTACAAAACAGAAACGGACTCAGACGTGGAAAACAAACGCATGGTTACCAAAAAGGATAGCAGGGGAGGATATGAGTTAGGAGTTTGAGATTACCATATATACGGCCGCAAAGAGCAGGACACAGATATATATATATACACACAAGCAAAGAGCTGGACACAGATATATATATACACACACACACATGCAAAGAGCTGGACACAGATATATATATACACACAAGCAAAGAGCTGGACACAGATATATATATACACACACACACGCAAAGAGCTGGACACAGATATATATATACACACACACGCAAAGAGCTGGACACATATATATATATATATATACACACACGCAAAGAGCTGGACACAGATATATATATACACACACAAAGAGCTGGACAAAGATATATATATACACACACACACACACGCAAAGAGCTGGACACAGATATATATACACAGACACACGCAAAGAGCTGGACACAGATATATATATACACACACACACACGCAAAGAGCTGGACACATATATATATATACACACACACACACGCAAAGAGCTCGACACAGATATATATATACACACGCACACACACAAAGAGCTGGACACAGATATATATACACACACACAAAGAGCTGGACACAGATATATATATACACACACACACAAAGAGCTGGACACAGATATATATACACACACACACAAAGAGCTGGACACATATATATATATATATACACACACACAAAGAGCTGGACAAAGATATATATATACACACACACACGCACGCAAAGTGCTGGACACAGATATATATACACACACACATATACATGCAAAGAGCTGGACACAGATATATATATATACACACACACGCAAAGAGCTGGACACATATATATATATACACACACATATACATGCAAGGAGCTGGACACAGATATATATATATACACACACACGCAAAGAGCTGGACACAACTGAAGCAACAAAGCACTCATGCACGCTATATATTTAAAAAGATAAACAACAAGGACCTGCTATATAGCACAGAGAATGAAATGCAATAGTTTAGAATAACGTATAAAGGAAACAGATCTGAAAAAGTATGTGTGTATAACTGAATCACTGGTGTACAAAAAACCAGCACAACACTGTAAATCAACTATGAAAGTGTTAGCCACTCAGTCATACCCACCTCTCTGCGACTCTATGACTGTAGCCTGCCAGGCTTCTCTGTCCATGGGATTCTGCAGGTGAGAATACTGGAGTGGGTTGCCATTCCCTTCTCTAGGGGATCTTCCCAACCCAGGGATTGAACCCAGGTCTCTTGCATTGCAGGCAGAGTCTTTACCATCTGAGCCATCAGGAAAATTATACCTCAGTTTTAAAAAATGGTTTAAAAAAGAGGCAAAGAACCTTTTCTAAGATCACACAGCTCAGAAGTGGCAGAGCCAGGTTTCAAGGCCAGATCTGCTAGTCAGCAGGGCTCAGCTTCTGTTGTATCAGACAATGTGTTCTCCAGTGATCTCCAGTATCCTCTCCCCTCCAGACCCCGTTCTTTCCCTCCTTGTGGCAATTTCAGCAGGAAAAGCAGTTTATTAAACCAAGTTTAAGTCTGAGTGAACTCCGGGAGCTGGTGATGGACAGGGAGGCCTGGCGTGCTGCAATTCATGGGGTCACAAAGAGTCGGACACGACTGAGAGACTGAACTGAACTGAACTGAAACCAAGTTACCCAAATGGATAAACAGAGACTGTTAGACCTGGATGTGCAATGAGCTGGTTCTAAGCAACTTCTAAAGAGGAAGGATGGAGAGATGCATTTAGCACAATGGTTCCAGCAGGAAATAAGATAGAAAATCCTAGTAGGGAGATTGGAAATGTGCAAATAAATAGGTAGACTGCTAAGATAGTTTCCAAGTGTGTTCAGTGCCGGGAAGGAAACAGGGTACAGAATAAATACCCGTGGGGATCTATTTTAGAGAAATGTGGTCGGGTCAGGGAAGAGCTCTTGGAAGAGGCAACTTTGAAGCCAAACTAGAACAGTCCAACAGAACTTTCTGCCAGGTTGGAATGTTCCAGAATGGAATATTCTAGAACTCTGCTGTTCAGTTTGGCAGCCATTCATATTTGACTACTGAGCACTTGAAGTGTGCCTGGTGTGACTAAAGGACTGAATTTTATTTTTTTATGGCCTCATGATGGAGCTTTGGGATCTTAGTTCCCCAAGCAGGGATTGAGCCTGCACCCTTAGCACACTGGACTGTCAGGGAATTCCCAGAACTGAGTTTTTAAGTTTTAATTGACTTAAATAGCCTCCTGTGGCTGCGGCTGTTGTTTTGGATGGCACAGACCCAGCCCTCCTGGACAAAAGGAAAATAACTGTGTGAATTCCTCCTGGGCTCCCCTCTTGTCCCTTTCCTTTTGGGTTCATCTCAGCCAAGAGTTGGAACCTGACCTTTCCCTGGACTTGGAAACAGTTCCCCTAAGGGTCAGAATCTCATGCAATCCTTTGAAACAGAGCTGATGAGAACGTTACATGATGTAGCAAAATAGTTCCTTACTTATTATACTGTGAAATGAAGGTTATGGGGGAATCCCACGTGTTCATGACAAGCAGCAAAGTGGTTAGTACACAGTGGACCTTGGCTAAGATCCTAGGTTCAAAGCCACCTCTTACTAGCATGTTACCTTAATGTTCCTACAACGGGAATGCATGTGTGGATTGAGTGGAATGGGGCAGGTTCAGGATCATACAACTGCAGTCCTAAAATTTAAAGTTATGAAACTTAAGTTTATTAACTGGCTGTGGATGTACTTATCAAAACCTGCCTTGCATAGATCCCCAGTTATTTTTGGTCTTCATTTATCTCACTTTGTGTGAATATTTATGCCTTCTTCTGGTGAAATATTAACACTATAATGTGTCATATAAGGTTAACCTTCCTAAAAAAAATTCCCAAATTCCAAAATACATTGGGCCCTGGGGATTTCTGGTGAGGGATTGTGGACATGTGTGTGTAGTATGCTTAGAATATTTACTGGTGCACAGTAAGCACAAAAAACATTCGAGGGAATTCCCTGGTGGTCCAGTGGTTAGTACTCCACTCTTTCACTGCCAAGGGTGTGGGTTTGATTCCTGGTTGGTGAACTAAGATCCCACAAACCATGCATTGTGGCAAAAAAAAGAAAAAAGAAAGACAGAAACTGCTCATTCTTAATAAGTGTGTGTCTCTGAAGAGACTAAGCAGTGTCTCCAAATAGTAATCATTGTCTTTATGTGGTACTATTATGGGCCATTTATATCTTCTTCTGCATTTTCTTTCTGAAAATATTGTTATAAGATGTTTTCATGATGTTTAATCACAGAACACCCTTCCCTGGTGTCTCAGAGGTATAAAAGTGATGGGGAGGAGAAATTGAACTAGTCATTTCACTACATATATAAGAAGCTGAAGCCCAGAGAGGTTCAGGGGTCTCCCCGAGGCCTCCCAGCACAGGCTGGGAAGACCCCAAAGCCATTCAAACCCAGACCCTCAGCAGATGCAGATCAGAAAGTGGTCTTCGAACTCCCAGTGTTGATGCTTCCGCTTAACCTGGGCCCCAGGAAAGGCACCTCCGTCTCCTTCTAACTTGTTCTTTCCATTAATGGGAAGAGCTGTGCTGTGCTGTGCTTAGTCGCTCAGTCATGTCCAACTCTTTGCAACCCCATGGACTGTAGCCCACCAGGCTCCTCTGTCCATGGGGATTCTCCAGGCAAGAATACTGGAGTTGCCATGCCCTCCTCCAGGGGATCTTCCCAACCCAGGGATCAAACCCAGGTCTCCCGCATTGCAGGCAGACTCGTTAGCATCTGAGCCACTAGGGAAGCCCAGTGGGAAGAGTTAAGAGATAGTATTACCGACCAGGGTTCTTGGCCTTCCTCCACCGATAGAAACTGACTACAGGCCAGACAAGAAGTTCAGGCAAGGCAGCCGGCTGCCGCTGCAGGAGGGAGAGAAAACAAGTAACAGATTCCTTTGTTTGCTCCCCCACAAGAGGGGCGAACTCATTTCTTATATGGGGTTAGGGTAGAGGTGTGTCCAGGGGTCAGGTTGGAGAGGTGGCTTAGGTGGTCTACCCAGCCCTCTGTGGGGTTGTGTGCAGGGGGCATGCACAATGCCCTGCTTTTAATCCTGACACCCACTTTTTGCTCCCAGCTCCAGAAATGGCAGCTGGGTGTTTCTGTCTTTGTATCTGAGGAGCCTGGCAGGCTACAGTCCATGGGGTTGCAAAGAACAGGACAAGACTGAGCATGCACACAGTTTGTTTTTAATTTTTTGGTTTGCTATCAACGTAAGTTACATTTATTGTTATTGCAATGTTTGCTAAGCAGTGTTTTGGGTCCTTTCGACTACTTGGAGAAGCATTCATTCGTTCATTCAAACTGGAATCAGTTTGTCCGGGTCCAGGTCTCCAGCACCTGTATATATTCTATCTCTGCATCCTCTTTCCTTATCTGTATAATGATAGGAAATAAAACCAGTAGGTTTGTTGCCATGATTAAATGAGACAAAGGCACCAAAGAGCACCCTGTACATGTCTTAGAAGGAAACTTTCTTAGGGTCACAGGACAGCTGCGTCCTTCCTGTCTTAGAGGCCCTCATTTTAGCTGGGGACCCAGGTGGTTCCAAGTGTGTGCCAGACGATCACGGGGGAGGGGGTGGGGGGGGGAGGAGAGG
>SJYX01006053.1:404532-539261 GCA_006410675.1 Oreotragus oreotragus
GGGCCTGCCCGGAAGGCGGGGCCCGCCCTAGGGGCGGGGCCTGGCGGGCGCGTCTGACCCCCGACGCTCGCGTGCCGGACGCTTTTTAGGATGGAGGAAGCCAGGCGCAGAGTTGAGCTCCTGCAGGCTGGTGCGCCACTCGGCCCGAGGCTCTCTAGGACAGCGCCTCCGCCTCCCTGTCAGGACCTGGCCGGGCCCCAGGACCGGGGTCTGCTTCACGGGGTTCGGGGGTGCATGCTCTGCGTCCCAGGAGCAGCCTGGTGAGCGGCAGGACGGTCAACAATGAGCCCTGCCAAGTGCAAGTTCTGTTCCCCTGACCGCAAAGTGAAGTAAGTCTTCCAGTATAAGCTTGTGCTGAGTCCCTCCCACTCCATCCCCAACTCCCTTCCCGAGTGAAGACCAGCGGCACACCCCGTCTTCCCCGCCCCCACCCAAGAAACGCCGGCTCAGTTTGGCAGCTGGGGAGATGGAGCCCTCCTCGAAGACGCAAGCTCGGCTTGTCATTTGAAGTGGGGGCAGTTTTGGCAGTGATGCTGATTGGAAGAGGCAGCGCAGGAGCGCACAGGTGCCTCTAGTTGACAGGCTGGCGGAGGCCGAGCTTTCCGCCTCGTCCTGCCCTTAGCCTTGATAAAGATGATGGTTGCACACGGTAGGTATTTTTGAAGCCTCGTGATCGTGAAGCCCGGGGGCGGGGGCGGGGGGGTACTCACGTGCCCCTGGGCAGGCATCCCATCTAAGGTTGTTTGCTAAGCAGACGAGCGCTGCCATTTCTGTGCCTGAGTCCTTCTTGGTGCCAACTTGTTTTATCTCATTTCTTTTTTTGTCTCATTTTGATTGCATTTTAAAAAATTACCAAAGTGATGATAATTGTTTGTTGTTCAAAATTCAGAAAATTATAGATAAGTGAAAAAGGAAGAACAAACTCAACCGCACTTCTGCCCCACATTTGGTCGTTATTAACAGTTGCTATATAGTCTTGCAGCCTTTTTGTGTGTATGCAGATGTATTTTATGAACTCGAATCATACTGGACATACTGTATCATAACTCACATTTTCATTTTATATCTCATTCTTTTATAAATATTCTACCACCGGCCTCAGCAGACTGTGGTCCACAGTTTGTTTTTGTGTACCTTCTGAGCAGAGAATAGTTTTTACCTTTCTTTCCTTCTCTATCTGTCTATCTACACTGGGTCTTAGTTGAAGCACATGAGATGTTTTAGCTGTAGCATATAGGATCTAGTTCCATGACCAAAGATCGAACCTGGGCCCCTGCAATGGGAGCGTGGAGTCTTAGCCACTGGACCACCAGGGAAGTCCCAAGAATAGTTTATAACTTTTGGATGGCTGAAACAAATCAAAAGAAGAATACTATTTGGTGAGTTGTGAAAATTACATGAAGTTCAGATTTCAGGGTCTACAAATAAGGTTTTATTGGAACATATATAGCTGTTTTTGTACTTCAAGGGCAGAGTTAAATAGTGAAATAGAGACTGTCTAGACTCTAAAACCTAAAGTATTTACTATTGCTGACCCTTGTTCTGCAACATGCAGAAGGGGTCCATTGTGTTCCTTTAAATGGATACACTTTAAAATGTATAAATAATCTCCAACAAAGAATGGATATTTGGGCTCCTCCTTTTTTCTTATTATAACCAACACAGCAAAAAAGAGCTTCATAGCTAAGTCTCTATCACTTATTCTTTTCCCAGGGTATATCCATCTGGCCCATAATCATTCCTTGAATATCTCCTGAGTGTACGGTCTGCATCTAGAAACAGGAAGGGACCCAGAAATGTTTGGGAAACCTGAGCTCTGCCTTCTGGGAACTCTTGGTCTAGTGGGGGAAGCAGGTGTTTTCTTAGTAATTCAAAATCACAGCCCCCTGGGGCAACAGTAATTAAGTGCTTCTTCTGTGGGGTGCTTTCAGGATGCCAGACTGAACATTCTGTATGGTGAGCTCATGCCAGGTCTGCATCACCACCATGGGACACTCAGTGGGTGCTGTCACCCCCATTTTACAGATGAGGAAACTGAGGCTGTCGGGGCTGGTGAGAGGATAACCAGGATTCACACTCAGGCTGATGCGCAAAGGGCTCTCCATGGGCAACCATGTTCAAATGCTTGATGTGCTTGAATAGACTCTAAATGTCAGCCCTTCCTCCCGTTGGACTAGTCAGAAGACTAAAGGACTCGGCTGGCAACTAGTGACTGTGGCTGGTGAGCACACCAGGGAAGTAAAGACTCCTAGAGCCAGAAGGACCTCAGTGGTTGTTGATTTTTCAGCTGTGGGCTTCAGAGAGAGCAAGAGATATGTCCCAGACGTGTGGCCACTCCTCCAGGAGGGAGGCTGACCCTCCAGTGTTTTGGTCCTTCCGCAGAGCAGACTGTCAGAGCCTTCAGAGAGACTTGGAGGGCTCAGAGTGTGTCTGAGCAGAGGGCCCGCAGAAGGGCAGGGCTCCCAGATTTGGGTCACAGTCATTCTTGTGCACTAAGTTTTTTGGGGAGTATGAGAGTTCATTTCTTCCACATTTGGATCCCTAATCTAACCTGTCCAGCCAAAACACTCAAATCCTAGAGTAACAAAAGCAGGTCAGATGGTCTGGAAAGGATACATTTTTTTTCCCTATTACCACAAAAACTTTAGCCTGTAACTCTTTTTCTCGCCGCTCTGGGTTTTCGTTGCGGCGTGCAGGATCTAGTTCCCCGACCAGGGATTGAACTTGGGCCCCCTGTATTGGGAGGGTGGAGTCTTAACCTCTGTACCACCAGGGAAGTCCCTAACCTATAACTTTTGTTGTTTATTGTTGTTCAATTGCTAAGTCATATCTGACTCCTTGCAACCCCATGGATTGCAGTGTGCCAGGCTTCCCTGTCCTTCACTATCTTCTGGACTTTGCTCAGACTCAAGTCCATTGAGTTGGTGATGCCATCCAACCACACCTTAATCCAAAAGAATAGTTTTCACAAATACTTTAATCCAAAGGAATGAACTTGCAAGAAATTGGAATTGTCCTGGCAAGTTCAGAAGGCCATGCGACCACAGTGTATATAATAATGAAAGTGAAAAGTGAAAGTCAAGTCGCTCAGTTGTGTCTGCCTCTTTGCGACCCCATGGATTGTAACTTACCAGGCTCCTCTCTCCATGGGATTTTCCAGGCAAGGGTACTGGAGTGGGTTGCCATTTCCTTCTCCAGGGGATCTTCCCAACCCAGATATCGAACCTGGGTCTCCTGCATTGCAGGCAGGCTCGTTACTATCTGAGCCACTATGAGGATGCTTTCTTGGGTCACTGAATGGTTCCTCTCTTAGCTNGGGATTTTCCAGGCAAGGGTACTGGAGTGGGTTGCCATTTCCTTCTCCAGGGGATCTTCCCAACCCAGATATCGAACCTGGGTCTCCTGCATTGCAGGCAGGCTCGTTACTATCTGAGCCACTATGAGGATGCTTTCTTGGGTCACTGAATGGTTCCTCTCTTAGCTTGGAGTCGCTAAAAAGATGGAAATAGACAGCCCCACTCTGCCACTGAACTGTGTAACCTTTAGCAAGTGTCATCCACCCTCTGAACCCTGGTTTCTTCATCTGTCCCTGAGGCTGATCCTAACTGGACTTTCCAGGCTTCTTACGCACAGAACTTGGGGTCTTGAATGCTGTCCTGAGTCAACACAGACATTTGCACAGCTGATAACAGTGATGACAGGATTCAGTTGCAACAGATGCCTGGGGAGTCGTGAGGTGTTTGGGATCCTGTCCTGAAGGCCTAGGCGATCTACTGAGGAGCCAGAACTAGCAGGAAGGCCAGGTCCCAAATGCCAGCCAGCACCCTTTGGTGTGTAAACAGGACTAGAGTTCAGAGAACAGATGAATGAATGTGGGTCAGAGTGGTTGGAGAAGAGCTGCTCAAGAGGAGTCTTGAGTGGAATAGCATGAAATAAAGTGGAGGGCCATGAGGCAGAAGACTCGTCTTCAGTGAGCCCCACGATACCCCGTGGGGCCATCACTGCTAAGGGAATCCGGCTCAGCACCACGGCCAGCTGCCCATGTTGACCTGTTGATTGTTGGTCTGTGGGTGGGTCTCACTCGTGCGTCATGCACATTAGTGTTTCCTGGGGGGCTTTTGAAAAATGTAGATGCCTGGGTCCCCCCTCATTCCCTCAGCCCCGAGAGATGCTGACTGATTAGCAGTTTTTTGGGGGACGGAGCTGTGCTGGGTCTTTGTTGTGGCATGTGCACAGGCTTCTCTTTAGTTTCAACACATGAGTTTCTCTTATTGCAGAGCTCAGGCTTCCCATCACAGACGGCCAGGTTCTCTAGTTGTGGCACGTGGGCTCTAGAGTGAGCGGGACCTCCGGTTGCCCCGTGACATAAGGGGTGTTAGCTCTTCAGCCAGGGATCACACCATCCCCTGCACTGGAAGGCAAATTCTTAACCTCTGGACTACCAGGGAAGTCCCCCATTAGGATTTTGAATGTTTGCGTTTCTTATCAGGAGCCAAAGCACAAAGCGTGGAAACAACTTTTCCATGACTCCTCAGGTCGTAAGTAGTAGATTCTGATTCAAAGCCTGGAAGGACGGCTCTCGTCTGCTGGGATCTCTCAGCGGTGGCACTGTTGACATTTGGGGCCCTGCAGATGGTGACTGCGCTCACGAAATTAAAAGACATCTGCTCCTCGGAAGGAAAGCTGAGACAAACCCAGACAGCATATCAAAAAGCAGAGCCGTCACCTTGCTGACAACAGTCCATCTAGTCGAAGCCATGGGTTTCCAGTCACGTACAGATGTGAGTTAGACTACAAAGAAGGCTGAACCCCGAAGAATTGATGCTTTCAAACCGTGGTGATGGAGAAGCTCTTGAGAATCCCTTGGACAGCAAGGAGATCAAACCAGTCAATCCTAAAGGAAGTCAACCCCGAATATTCATTGGAAGAACTGATGCTGAAGCTGAAGCTCCAATACTTTGGCCACCTCATGCAAAGAGCTGACTCATTGGAAAAGACCCTGATGCTGGAAAAGATTGAGGGTAAGAGGAGAAGGGGACGACAGAGGATGAGATGGTTGGATGGCATCGCTGACTCAGTGGACNAGCTGAAGCTCCAATACTTTGGCCACCTCATGCAAAGAGCTGACTCATTGGAAAAGACCCTGATGCTGGAAAAGATTGAGGGTAAGAGGAGAAGGGGACGACAGAGGATGAGATGGTTGGATGGCATCGCTGACTCAGTGGACGTGAGTTTGAGTGAACTCCGGGAGATGGTGAAGGACAGTGAAGCCTGGCGTGCTGCAGTTCATGGGATCACAAAGGGTTGGATACAACTTAGTGACTGAACAACAGTCTTCGTAGGGGGCTTTGCAGGATGTTGAGAAGCATCCTTGGCTTTAACCACTAGACGCCAGGAGCACATTTTGACACCCAAAATTATCTGCAGGCATTGCTGTGTGTGTGTCCCCAAGGGAGCAAGGTTGCACCCAGTTGAGAACCCTGGCCTTCAAAATTGTGTCTCAGATGTAAGTGCTTATTTTTCAAAGTCCAGACCATATAGTTACTTCCATTGATCTCACGTGGCTTTCTGCCTTGAAATTAGCTTCCGGGGGTCAGGTAGAGTCGGCCTGGAAGCCCAGCTCTGCCACCTGCCAGCTGTGTGACTTGAGGTCCGTGGGCCTCTCTGAGCCTCGGTTTCTTCATTGTGTGCAGGAGATGATGGCCTCCCCTGTGTAAGGCTGTGGGATTCAGGGAGGCACCCTCTGGGCCCAATCTATGGCGACACTGGAGGATGTTTATTCCTTCCTTCCCCGTGCAGCCCTGCCTGTTCTCATGCCTGGGCAGCTGACGGTGCTTGGTGTTCTGCTGACAGCTCTCTTGCATAGTTGACTGCACCTGAAACCATCTCCAAAGTCACCGTGGCGTATTTCAGCCCCCACACTTGTCTTGGAACGAATGCCGGCCAAAGGTCAGCCCCCCAGAGCTAATGCTGATCGGCTTCCAGCTTCGTCAGAAACAGATTAAAGATAGCCGCGGCTCTGAGGCTGGCCCCGAAGCAAAGCCACAGCAGCAGCACTGGGTGTTCACCCACCTGCTTTGCTGTGATGGGTTTGGGGCCTGCCTGATGGAGGGGCTGTGTCACCAGTTTTGAAATCAAAACGGCAGCCATGAATGGTTTTCCCCAGGCCACAGAAAGGTGTTTTTCTAGTGGTTAAGTTTTTCTTTGCTGCGCTTTAGGTCAAATTGCTCAGTTTTAAGGTTGTGTGTATAGAAATGGGATGTCTCAGATTTTCTGAAGCCGGAGGATGAAGCTAGCCAGCTGAGGGGACCATGGATAGAGTGGGGAGAGTGGGTGGTTGGGGAGGAGGCCCTGGGCAGAGGAGCAGCCTGATGCCATTCTTGGTTAGATGGGGAGATCAGTAGCCCCTGATTCTCTTGGCATCACTGCACTGAAATAATAAAGTTTTCCGTGCACCCAGTGCTAGCTTTTCTTTCTTTCAGTTCAGTTCATTCCAGTCACTCAGTCATGTCTGAGTCTTTGCGACCCCATGGACTACAGCATGCCAGGCTTTCCTGTCCATCGCCAACACCCAGAGCTTGCTCAAACCCGTGTCCATCGAGTCGGTGATGCCATCTAACCATCTCATCCTCTGTTGTCCCCTTCTCCTCCTGCCTTCAACTTTCCCTCCATCAGGGTCTCTCCCGATGAGTCAGTTCTTTGCATCAGGTGGCCAAAGTATTGGAGCTTCAGCATCCATCCTTCCAATGACTATTCAGGACTGATTTCCTTCAGAATTGACTGGTTGGATCTCCTTGCAGTCCAAGGAACTCTCAAGAGTCTTCTCCAACACCACAGTTCAAAAGCATCCATTCTTCAGCGCTCAGCTTTCTTTTTGGTCCAACTCTCACATCCACACATGATTACTGGAAAATATACTAGCTTGTTTAATCCTCACAATCCAGTGAGGTATGTGTTATTATCCTCACTTTACAGTGGAGGCTACTGAGTGCCTTACCTGATGGAAACCAAAACGACCATGGCTTTCAGCATCCGTGTTACAAGATTAATAGCTTTCTCTTCTTACTGAAAATAATAATAGCATGATGGAAAATTTAATGAATGTAGGCAAAGAGAAGAAAACAGGAACGACCCGTTGTTCAACTACTGTGAGAAAACTGCCTGTTTTGGTGTCTGCTTTCCTACATGGTGCTGCTGCTGCTGCTGCTGCTGCTGCTAAGTTGCTTGTGTCGTGTCCGACTCTATGCAACCCCATAGACGGCAGCCCACCAGGCTCCCCCATCCCTGGGATTCTCCAGGCAAGAACACTGGAGTGGGTTGCCATTTCCATCTCCAGTGCATGAAAATGAAAAGTGAAAGTGAAGTCGCTCAGTTGTGTCCGACTCTTAGCGACCCCATGGACTACAGCCCACCAGGCTCCTCCGTCCCTGGGATTTCCAGGCAAGAGGAGTGTGCAGATGACGGCACTGAGGCCAGATCTGCCTGTTTCCTAAAGCAGGGGTCCCCAGCCTCTGGGATCTAATGCCTGATGATCTGAGGTGGATCTGATGTAATAATAATAGAAATAAGATGCACAATAAATGTCATGTGCTTGAGTCATCCTGAAACCATCCCTCCCCCCTTGCCCTGTCTGGGGAAAAATTATCTTCCACAAAGCTGGTCCCTGGTGCCAAAAGGTTGGGGACCACTGTTTTAAAGAAATAAAAACAGGCTGTTGTTCAGTGAAACAAAATACGCTTGCTGGTTCACAGAATGTAATTCTGATGAAAGCTCTGTCCACATTTGCAAGATGATACTGACCTCCAGAGCCCTCTTCCGAGTCCCATTTCATTTTAGCACTTCAATCCTAGGAGGTTTTAGAAGAGAAGCTGGTTGCAATTTATGGGAGGCAGGAAGGCCAGCTCAAGGGCCGGAAATCACTTGTTCGTTTGTTCTTTCAGGCAGCGTGCAGAAGCCCAGTTGAACTAAGAAAGTCTTCATTGAAAAGTACAAGTCCTCTTATGGTGTAGCCTCATGCCCTCACGATGGGTTTCTGTTACTCATTTCCGGTTTTGTTCCCTGGCCTGGAAGTCTGTTTTTTCATTTCTGATAGGCAGAGCCTGGAGGGGGTGAGGGGGACAGACTTCAGGTTTCTAGAAGGCTTTCCCCACGGGGAACTATCCTGGATGCAAAGACTTTGTGTAGCAGGAAATGCCCACACCCAGCATTTCCTGGTGTGATGGCAAGAGCCCCAGTCCTGTTTACTTGCTGGGTGATGGCCTGGCTGGGCCTCAGTTTGCCTATCTGTAAAATGGGATCTCTTTCCCCCAGCGGCTTATTGGCCTACAACTTTGCTGTTCCCAGTGGCCTGCTGGCAGTGTTCCTTAGGACCTGTCAGTTCTTCACCAAAACTTTTTGTCCTCTCAGACCCACTCAGCCCCACCCTCCCAAGATGCCTGGTGACACAGTTATTGGACACATCCCTCAGTGGCAAACCTCTAACTTAATGCCTGGCAGGCAGCTGTCTCCCTGGTTGAATAGCCTGTTGGTGGGATGAGAAAGAGTGGACAGAACGCCTGATTCCGCACCTGTTTAAACCTCAGCAAGTGACAGGAGGTTTTTCTTTTACATTTTATCTGCTTGGTTTTGGCTGCATGGTGCCTTCATTGCTGTGTGCGTGCTTTCTCAGTTGTGCTCAGTGGAGGCTACGCTCTAGTTGCGGTGAACAAGCTTCTCATTGCAGCGGCTTCTCTTGTTGGGGAGCGTGGACTCTAGAGTGCTAGGGCTTCAGTAGTTGCAGGATGTCAGTAGTGTTGACTCCTGGGCTCTAGAGCGCAGGCTTAGTAGTTGTGTCCCAAGCTTAGTTGCTCCGTGGCATGTGGGATCCTTCTGGACCAGGGATCAACCCTGTGTCCCAGCCGTTAGCAGGTGGATCCTTCACCACTGGACCACCAGGGAATTCCAAGATTTTTCTTAAAGAGCTGGAAACCCATCAGGCCCTGGCAGAACGGAAGCAGGAGTTAGCAGTGACATTTTGGAAACCGGAAAGCAGATGAGCAAGCAGTCAGTGGTTAATGGAAGCAAGAGGTCTGAGCCATAAGGAGCAGAGAGAGAAGCTGAGAGCCTGTATCCCGAAGGCGCCGGGGTCAGCAGCATTGTGTGCTTCTGCATCTGGGGACCCCAGTGTGAGGAGGACAACCCCCTCATCTGCCCAGGTGGCTGGGGGCTGCCCACTTCCACCCCAGTTGCAGGCAGGCAGTTTGATCTCTGGAGGGTGGGAAGTAGAGGGTCTTTGGACTGGACATTGATGAGCATGGTGGAGTGTGTGGGGCCTACTTCCCAAACCAGAGGATGGGTGCTATGTCGCTGCTGGATCCTGAAAGCTGTCCTGTCCTCCAGACCTGTCCCAGCACCTGGCCAACCTTTAACTTCCAGGCTGAGCACCAAAGAATTGGTGCTTTCTAACTGTGGTGCCAGAGAAGACTCTTGAGAGTCCCTTGGACTGCAAGGAGATCAAACCAGTCAATCCTAAAGGAAATCAACCCTCAATATTCATTGCAAGGACTGATGCTGAGGCTCCAATATTTTGGCAACCTGATGCAAACAGAAGATTCATTAGAAAAGACCCCGATGCTGGCAAAGATCGAGGGCAAGAGGAGAAAGGGACTACAGAGGATGAGATGCTTGTATGGCATCGCTGACTCAACAGACATGAGTTTGAGCAAACTCTTGGAGATAGTCAAGGACAGGGAAGCCTGGTGTGCTGCAGTTCGTGGGGTCACAAAGAGTAGGACACGACTGAGTGACTGAACAACAGAAGCCCCACAGACTTGTCCTCGCTGGGGGAACTGGACCAGCCAGCGAGGACGACTCGAAAAATACTTGGGATTCCCCAACACATAGCCCTCCCTCCCAAATCTCCCTGCATTGAGCTCGGGGTTCAGTGACTTCACCACATGCCCAGTAATTTTCATCAACTCTCTGGTTCCTGCTCTTGGTCCTGAGAGAGCAACCAAGGCTTAGCATACATTCAAGTGCAGTTTCTAAGATAGAAGGCAAACTGCAAACACCCAACCAAAAGGGACACAGGAAACATGGGAGCTATAGAAACCACATCAGGAGAAGAGAACTTGGAAAAGCTACCGTAAATACCCTCATCGGGGGTAGGGAGCACACACAGGAAGAGGGGGCATAGGAAAGGGGACATTTACAGCCCCAAACCAAGCTCTTGGACATTAAAAGCAAGCTATTGGAGCAGTTGGGAGATAAGGCTGAGGGAATAGCCCAGAAGGAATAAGAGAAGAGTAATAAGAGAAGGAAAAACATATAACCTTTTGGGCCAATTCAGGAATTTCAACATCCAGATAATAGGAGAAAGTGAAGGAAAAAGAGGCGGTTAAGTCACTAAGGAGGTTTTGCTGTTCATTCACTGGGTTATGTGCGACTCTTGCCGACCCCATGGACTGCAGCACGCCAGGCCTCCCTGTCCTTCACTCTCTCCCAGAGTTTGCTCTAACTCATGTCCATCGAGTCAGTGATGCCATCCAACCATCTCATCCCTGTCGTCCCCTTCTCTTCCTGTCCTCAAATCTTTCCCAGGTTCAGGGTCTTTTCCAATGAGTTGGCGCTTCACATCAGGTGGTCAAAGTATTGGAGCTTCAGCTTCAGCATCAGCCCTGCCAATGAATATTCAGGGCTGATATCCTTTAGGATTGACTGGTTTGATCTCCTTGCAGTCCAAGGGACTCATTCTTGAGAGTCTTCTTCAGCACCATAGTTCAAAAGCATCAGTTCTTCAGTGCTCAGCATTCTTTATAGTCCAACTCTCACATCTGTACATGACTACTGGAAAAACCAGTAGCTTTGACTACCCAAACCTTTGTCAGGAAAGTGATGGAAAATTTGCAGATAAATCTCCAGATTTCAGTTTCCAGATTGAAGGAACCTGACAGCTTCCCAGTGTTACTGATGGAAGTAGACACATGCCTCAGCATATTCCTAAAATTGTTCCCTAAACTTACAGAATACTGGCAAAAAGAGAACCTACAAGCTTCTGGATAGAAGAAAACAGGTCACCTACAAAAGGATCAAGGATCAGCATAGCTCTGGTTCTAGCATTCTTGAAAGCCACAACAACAATGGCTTGAGGCTTCCAAAATTCTTAAGGAGAAGGCTTTCCCTCCTGGGATTCCATGCACAGCCAAATGATTGAGTCCCGTGTGAGGGCGGAAGGAAGACAGTTTTAGAACATGCAAGGCCACAAAACATTTGCTCCCCCAAACACATTTTCTTAGAAAGCTACTGAAGAATGTCTTCCACTGAAACAAGAGGGTATATCAAAGAAGAGCAAGACATGGAGGACAGAAAAGCAAAGGGATCTAAGAGAACCAAAGGAGGTCTCTGGGGTGAGAGCGACGAAAGAAGCCTGTACAGCCGGGACCAAGACAGGCATGTTGGGGCCTCGCTGTCACAGGTCCTGCCGTTTGTCACCTTTTTAACTGGATGGAACCACTGTGGGATGTGCCCTAGCAAGGCGAAGGGGTCTATCAAAAAAGAGGGAGCCATGTGGCACCCTGAATCCGGGGCATAAAACCCCCAGGAAAGGCACAGGGAATCCTAAGGATCTCGGTAAAGGGAAGTCCCAGCTGATGGTTGTACAGGGGTTTAGTGGACTGTGTCCAGATGCAAGCAGTGTCGAGGCCTTCAGGAGGGATGCGGCCAATGAAAACGCAGTGGAACTGATTGTCTTACGTGTCCTAGGAGGCTGAGGAGTGAGATGAAGATGCAAGGAAAACCAAGCTAAAAAAAAAAAAAAAAAAGTTGTTAACTCCAGAAAAAAAAAAAAAGTGAAGTCGCTCAGTTGTGTCCGACTCTTAGCGACCCCATGGACTACAGCCCACCAGGCTCCTCCGTCCCTGGGATTTCCAGGCAAGAGGAGTGTGCAGATGACGGCACTGAGGCCAGATCTGCCTGTTTCCTAAAGCAGGGGTCCCCAGCCTCTGGGATCTAATGCCTGATGATCTGAGGTGGATCTGATGTAATAATAATAGAAATAAGATGCACAATAAATGTCATGTGCTTGAGTCATCCTGAAACCATCCCTCCCCCCTTGCCCTGTCTGGGGAAAAATTATCTTCCACAAAGCTGGTCCCTGGTGCCAAAAGGTTGGGGACCACTGTTTTAAAGAAATAAAAACAGGCTGTTGTTCAGTGAAACAAAATACGCTTGCTGGTTCACAGAATGTAATTCTGATGAAAGCTCTGTCCACATTTGCAAGATGATACTGACCTCCAGAGCCCTCTTCCGAGTCCCATTTCATTTTAGCACTTCAATCCTAGGAGGTTTTAGAAGAGAAGCTGGTTGCAATTTATGGGAGGCAGGAAGGCCAGCTCAAGGGCCGGAAATCACTTGTTCGTTTGTTCTTTCAGGCAGCGTGCAGAAGCCCAGTTGAACTAAGAAAGTCTTCATTGAAAAGTACAAGTCCTCTTATGGTGTAGCCTCATGCCCTCACGATGGGTTTCTGTTACTCATTTCCGGTTTTGTTCCCTGGCCTGGAAGTCTGTTTTTTCATTTCTGATAGGCAGAGCCTGGAGGGGGTGAGGGGGACAGACTTCAGGTTTCTAGAAGGCTTTCCCCACGGGGAACTATCCTGGATGCAAAGACTTTGTGTAGCAGGAAATGCCCACACCCAGCATTTCCTGGTGTGATGGCAAGAGCCCCAGTCCTGTTTACTTGCTGGGTGATGGCCTGGCTGGGCCTCAGTTTGCCTATCTGTAAAATGGGATCTCTTTCCCCCAGCGGCTTATTGGCCTACAACTTTGCTGTTCCCAGTGGCCTGCTGGCAGTGTTCCTTAGGACCTGTCAGTTCTTCACCAAAACTTTTTGTCCTCTCAGACCCACTCAGCCCCACCCTCCCAAGATGCCTGGTGACACAGTTATTGGACACATCCCTCAGTGGCAAACCTCTAACTTAATGCCTGGCAGGCAGCTGTCTCCCTGGTTGAATAGCCTGTTGGTGGGATGAGAAAGAGTGGACAGAACGCCTGATTCCGCACCTGTTTAAACCTCAGCAAGTGACAGGAGGTTTTTCTTTTACATTTTATCTGCTTGGTTTTGGCTGCATGGTGCCTTCATTGCTGT
This sequence comes from Oreotragus oreotragus, assembly GCA_006410675.1. Classification (NCBI taxonomy): domain Eukaryota; kingdom Metazoa; phylum Chordata; class Mammalia; order Artiodactyla; family Bovidae; genus Oreotragus; species Oreotragus oreotragus. The sequence goes on from SJYX01006053.1 coordinate 417,652, forward strand.
GTGCGTGCTTTCTCAGTTGTGCTCAGTGGAGGCTACGCTCTAGTTGCGGTGAACAAGCTTCTCATTGCAGCGGCTTCTCTTGTTGGGGAGCGTGGACTCTAGAGTGCTAGGGCTTCAGTAGTTGCAGGATGTCAGTAGTGTTGACTCCTGGGCTCTAGAGCGCAGGCTTAGTAGTTGTGTCCCAAGCTTAGTTGCTCCGTGGCATGTGGGATCCTTCTGGACCAGGGATCAACCCTGTGTCCCAGCCGTTAGCAGGTGGATCCTTCACCACTGGACCACCAGGGAATTCCAAGATTTTTCTTAAAGAGCTGGAAACCCATCAGGCCCTGGCAGAACGGAAGCAGGAGTTAGCAGTGACATTTTGGAAACCGGAAAGCAGATGAGCAAGCAGTCAGTGGTTAATGGAAGCAAGAGGTCTGAGCCATAAGGAGCAGAGAGAGAAGCTGAGAGCCTGTATCCCGAAGGCGCCGGGGTCAGCAGCATTGTGTGCTTCTGCATCTGGGGACCCCAGTGTGAGGAGGACAACCCCCTCATCTGCCCAGGTGGCTGGGGGCTGCCCACTTCCACCCCAGTTGCAGGCAGGCAGTTTGATCTCTGGAGGGTGGGAAGTAGAGGGTCTTTGGACTGGACATTGATGAGCATGGTGGAGTGTGTGGGGCCTACTTCCCAAACCAGAGGATGGGTGCTATGTCGCTGCTGGATCCTGAAAGCTGTCCTGTCCTCCAGACCTGTCCCAGCACCTGGCCAACCTTTAACTTCCAGGCTGAGCACCAAAGAATTGGTGCTTTCTAACTGTGGTGCCAGAGAAGACTCTTGAGAGTCCCTTGGACTGCAAGGAGATCAAACCAGTCAATCCTAAAGGAAATCAACCCTCAATATTCATTGCAAGGACTGATGCTGAGGCTCCAATATTTTGGCAACCTGATGCAAACAGAAGATTCATTAGAAAAGACCCCGATGCTGGCAAAGATCGAGGGCAAGAGGAGAAAGGGACTACAGAGGATGAGATGCTTGTATGGCATCGCTGACTCAACAGACATGAGTTTGAGCAAACTCTTGGAGATAGTCAAGGACAGGGAAGCCTGGTGTGCTGCAGTTCGTGGGGTCACAAAGAGTAGGACACGACTGAGTGACTGAACAACAGAAGCCCCACAGACTTGTCCTCGCTGGGGGAACTGGACCAGCCAGCGAGGACGACTCGAAAAATACTTGGGATTCCCCAACACATAGCCCTCCCTCCCAAATCTCCCTGCATTGAGCTCGGGGTTCAGTGACTTCACCACATGCCCAGTAATTTTCATCAACTCTCTGGTTCCTGCTCTTGGTCCTGAGAGAGCAACCAAGGCTTAGCATACATTCAAGTGCAGTTTCTAAGATAGAAGGCAAACTGCAAACACCCAACCAAAAGGGACACAGGAAACATGGGAGCTATAGAAACCACATCAGGAGAAGAGAACTTGGAAAAGCTACCGTAAATACCCTCATCGGGGGTAGGGAGCACACACAGGAAGAGGGGGCATAGGAAAGGGGACATTTACAGCCCCAAACCAAGCTCTTGGACATTAAAAGCAAGCTATTGGAGCAGTTGGGAGATAAGGCTGAGGGAATAGCCCAGAAGGAATAAGAGAAGAGTAATAAGAGAAGGAAAAACATATAACCTTTTGGGCCAATTCAGGAATTTCAACATCCAGATAATAGGAGAAAGTGAAGGAAAAAGAGGCGGTTAAGTCACTAAGGAGGTTTTGCTGTTCATTCACTGGGTTATGTGCGACTCTTGCCGACCCCATGGACTGCAGCACGCCAGGCCTCCCTGTCCTTCACTCTCTCCCAGAGTTTGCTCTAACTCATGTCCATCGAGTCAGTGATGCCATCCAACCATCTCATCCCTGTCGTCCCCTTCTCTTCCTGTCCTCAAATCTTTCCCAGGTTCAGGGTCTTTTCCAATGAGTTGGCGCTTCACATCAGGTGGTCAAAGTATTGGAGCTTCAGCTTCAGCATCAGCCCTGCCAATGAATATTCAGGGCTGATATCCTTTAGGATTGACTGGTTTGATCTCCTTGCAGTCCAAGGGACTCATTCTTGAGAGTCTTCTTCAGCACCATAGTTCAAAAGCATCAGTTCTTCAGTGCTCAGCATTCTTTATAGTCCAACTCTCACATCTGTACATGACTACTGGAAAAACCAGTAGCTTTGACTACCCAAACCTTTGTCAGGAAAGTGATGGAAAATTTGCAGATAAATCTCCAGATTTCAGTTTCCAGATTGAAGGAACCTGACAGCTTCCCAGTGTTACTGATGGAAGTAGACACATGCCTCAGCATATTCCTAAAATTGTTCCCTAAACTTACAGAATACTGGCAAAAAGAGAACCTACAAGCTTCTGGATAGAAGAAAACAGGTCACCTACAAAAGGATCAAGGATCAGCATAGCTCTGGTTCTAGCATTCTTGAAAGCCACAACAACAATGGCTTGAGGCTTCCAAAATTCTTAAGGAGAAGGCTTTCCCTCCTGGGATTCCATGCACAGCCAAATGATTGAGTCCCGTGTGAGGGCGGAAGGAAGACAGTTTTAGAACATGCAAGGCCACAAAACATTTGCTCCCCCAAACACATTTTCTTAGAAAGCTACTGAAGAATGTCTTCCACTGAAACAAGAGGGTATATCAAAGAAGAGCAAGACATGGAGGACAGAAAAGCAAAGGGATCTAAGAGAACCAAAGGAGGTCTCTGGGGTGAGAGCGACGAAAGAAGCCTGTACAGCCGGGACCAAGACAGGCATGTTGGGGCCTCGCTGTCACAGGTCCTGCCGTTTGTCACCTTTTTAACTGGATGGAACCACTGTGGGATGTGCCCTAGCAAGGCGAAGGGGTCTATCAAAAAAGAGGGAGCCATGTGGCACCCTGAATCCGGGGCATAAAACCCCCAGGAAAGGCACAGGGAATCCTAAGGATCTCGGTAAAGGGAAGTCCCAGCTGATGGTTGTACAGGGGTTTAGTGGACTGTGTCCAGATGCAAGCAGTGTCGAGGCCTTCAGGAGGGATGCGGCCAATGAAAACGCAGTGGAACTGATTGTCTTACGTGTCCTAGGAGGCTGAGGAGTGAGATGAAGATGCAAGGAAAACCAAGCTAAAAAAAAAAAAAAAAAAAGTTGTTAACTCCAGAAAAAAAAAAAAAAGCAAAAAGAAAGGGACATTTGATATGCCACAAACCCTCACCTGTAAATAATGATCCCAGACTTATAAAACACCATAAATTTACCAAATCGCAGGATACCTGTATTACGAGGTTGGGGAAAGGGGATGGGATGGCTGCTTAAGAGCAGTAATTCCATGTCTGCCAAGATAACACGCTCATAGATGGATGATGTCTTAATGGATGACTCACAAGATAACATACACACGTTGTTCAGAACCATGGAGATGTGTAAATGCCAGAGTCAAACGTGATTTCCTCTGGAGTGAGGTTCTAGGGGGACAATGGGACAAGGACCTTCTATTTTGTTGTTATACATTTCTGTATTGTTTTCGGGTTTTTTTTTAAGCTTGATATACAAGTACAGAAAAACACACGAAAGGTACAAACTGCTTGACAAGTATAAAGTATTAGAATGTGTACTTCTCTGATCTTAAACTTGTACCCTGTTGTAAGTTTGTGTTTTTTGTTTTTTTTGGTATTATTTGAGTTCTTAAATTGTGAGAATTTATATAAAGAGTGAATTGAAGATGAAAAACCTGAAAATACAGCTTAGGACAGATCAGGGGTTCTCTTCTGCTTCTTTTATGATCTAACCTCTTGAAGTCTCCTCGTAAAGTGTTTCAGGGTCCCCAGAGAGGGACTGCAAAGCTGCAGGAGTGTGATGGAGTTGGGCTTCTCTGTAGAAGTGAATTTCCTAGGGGCCTGCGCGGCCCCAGCCTGCTTGCTCATGGGTCTGCCCTGCTCCCCTGCAGGCCCAGCATGTCGGGGCTCCACCTGGCAAGAAGGGGCCGAGAGCAGAGGAAGGTGGACCTGCAGAGGGACTTCACAGTGGCCTCCCCTGCCGAGTTCGTCACGCGCTTCGGGGGGCATCTGGTCATCGAGAAGGTACAGGAGGGGTCCCGGCACTCGGGGCGGGGTGGAGTAGGCCAACCCGCCTCAGGCCGCAGAGAAAGGCCCGCCCATGGTGAGCACTTGCAGAAGCAGGAGGTGCCCTGGGAGGCTCTCAGAGGGGAGATGAACCCTGATGAACCCTGGGGTAGCACGTAGCCCCCAGCACAGGCCCCCTGCCCTTTTCCTGTCCAGGTGCTCATCGCCAACAACGGCATTGCCGCCGTGAAATGCATGCGCTCCATCCGCAGGTGGGCCTATGAGATGTTCCGAAATGAGCGGGCCATCCGGTTCGTAGTCATGGTAACGCCAGAGGACCTCAAGGCCAACGCAGGTACTCCGACCCTGACTCCCTCCCTCTCTGCCACGCCCCATCCTCACCTCCTCCACTCAGCCTGGGCCAAGTCCATCGTGTACCCCAGGGAGAATTGCAGGGTATCTCTCCCGATTCCATATTTATTTCCCAATCTTCTCTATTTAATTAAAATGTCTGCTGCTAACAAGAGTGACCCATATACCTTATAAAAATGCAAATGGTTAACATGCAAAGTGGAAATCTCAGCTTTGAGAAACGTCCATGTTACAGTAGCTTGGCATCTTTTCCTCCAGATGCTTTTTTCTTGCATGGGTATGTACTGTTTTTTCAATCATTCCTTCATTTTTCTAGTTACTTACCACTCCATGTCTATCAGCATAGATCATTCTGTTAATAACTATTGGGCAGTTTGATTTTTCTACAGTCCATGGGGTTGCTAAGAGTCGGACATGACTGAGCGACTTCACTTTCGCTTTTCACTTTCATGCATTGGAGAAGGAAATGGCAACCCACTCCACTGTTCTTGCCTGGAGAATCCCAGGGATGGGGGAGCCTGGTGGTCTGCCGTCTGTGAGGCTGCACAGAGTCAGACACGACTGAAGCAACTTAGCAGCAGCAGCAGCAGCAGCAGTTTGATTTTTCCCCTGAACAATTGTGTCCCTTTATAGATTCTGCACACAGCAGCCAAACAGATCTTTTAAAATACAACTCAGGTTCCATCAGCATGCCCTGCCCTCCAGCTCCCTCACCCCCCAAACCTCCCCATAGTGAAGGTCCTGGGCTCTGCTCTGTACTAAGACCTCACATGACTTGGCCCCTGCTGGCCTCCAAAAACCCTCATCTCCTGCATCTCAGCCTCCATCCCTGGGTCCCAGTCCCACTGGCCTCATCAGTGTTGGCCTCGCTCTTTTCTGTTGCAGAGGCTTGGAAAGTTCTGGACCGTTTGCTCCCAGTCCTTTCCGGAAGCTCTTTGCACAGCAGGCCTCCACTCCCCCACGCACAATTTGAATGTCATAGCTCTCCTGGTCATCCCTGTCAGAGCCCTGGCACTGCCCACAGCCTGTGGTTACCCTGCTTGTTTTCTTGTTTATCTTCTCCAACATGAAAATAAAATTCAACAAGGAGTGGGTCACGGCCTGACGCCTTGATTTGTAATCTCTGGGACCTGTCCCGTCACCGACACACCACGTTGGGTCAACATCAGAGGCCGGCGGGCCAGAAGGCAGCACTGCTCTCGAGCTTTTTTTCCAAGTCTGCACATAACATCGACAGTTCCTTCTCAGGGTCTTAGAGAATGTCATAGTACAGGTGTACTAACTCCTGACTTTTGATTGAATCTAACTTTGCACAGTTCAAAACACTGTCCTGTGAGGAGGGACTTCCCCAGTGGCCCAGTGGTTAAGACTGAGCTTCCACTGCAGGGGCCTGGGTTCAGTCCCTGGTCAGCGAAGTTCCACAGGCAAAAGATAAAAACACACTGCCCCGTGAGCACCCTTTTACATGTCTTTGGCCTCACTGATGAATGTTTTTTTAGAACATGTTCTTAGAGGTAGGATTTCTGTGTTTGAAGAGCATGAGTATATTAAAATCAAAGCATTGTATTGTATTCAACAATGGAAAGGAAGGAAATCATCATGTTATAACACAGGTGGGGCTTCCCTGGTAGCGGAAATGGTAAAAAATCCACCTGCAATGAGGGAGACCTGGGTTCGATCTCTGGGTGGGGAAGATCCCCTGGAGGAGGGCGCGGCAGCCCACCCCAGTCTTCTTGGCTGGAGAATCCCATGGACAGAGGAGCCTGGAGGGCTGCGGTCCACAGCCATCGGATTGCAAAGAGCTGGACACAGCTGAGTGACTGAGCACATGATACAGGCAAACCTCGAGGACATCACGCTCAGTGAAATAAGCCAGTCACAGACAAATACTGGATGTTTCCACAGATGTGAGGTCCTGAGCAGTGAGGTTCATAGAGACAGAAGGCAGAAGGGTGGGTGCCAGGGCGCTGGGCAGCAGGATGGGGAGGCGTCACTTCGTGGGTATCGAGTTTGCGTTGCATGAGATGAGAAAGTTCCGGAGATCAGTTTCACAACAATGTGAATATACTTGACACTACTGAGCTACATACTTAAAAAGTGATTACGATGGGGAATTTTGTTATGTGGCTTTTTTTTTTTTTCTTTTTTAACCATGATTAGAAGCAAACATTGTATTGTTTAGTGGCAAAACAGTATTAAGATACATAAGAATTTTTAGGGAGTTCCCTGGTGGCCTAGTGATTAGGATTCCAGGCTTTCACTACCATGGCATGGGTTCAGTCCCTGGTCAGGGAACTGAGATCCCACAAGCCACATGGCACTGCCAAAAATTAAAAAAATATGTAATGTTTTTAAAACCCACTTCTCGTCCAACTGTATTGATAGCTTGCTTCCCTCTTTTTTGTTGCCTTCCAGGCCATGACCAGACACACATATATTTTCACACAATTAAAGTCAAACTCAGTTTTTTCTTCAAACTATCATATACGTTGCTCCATTGTGATCCTAGAATCATCACCGTTATGCTTTCAGTGGCCACGCGTTGTTGTGTCCTGTCCTCAACTTAGGTCTGTCAGTCCTTCTGATCGCCTCTCTCTTGTTTAATTCCAGAGTATATCAAGATGGCAGATCAGTATGTCCCCGTCCCAGGAGGGCCCAACAACCACAATTACGCCAACGTGGAGCTGATTGTGGACATCGCCAAGAGGATCCCCGTGCAGGTAAGTCAGACAGGGTGCCCCAGTCTGCCTGTGACGGGGACGATGCCCTGAGCTCTGGAGCAGCCCGATTCCACAGTTTGGAAGGGATGGAGGAGCTGGGTCCTAGGAGACTCTGAAATCCAGGGCTGGTAGGACCCAGCAAGGAGCTTTTGGGGTGTGATGGGAGGCGGATTCTTGAAGAAAGACCTCTATTCATGCCTCTGTGTGTTTGCAGGCGGTGTGGGCTGGTTGGGGCCATGCTTCTGAAAACCCCAAACTTCCGGAGCTCCTGTGCAAGCACGAGATTGCTTTCCTAGGTAGAGTGCACCTCCACCAGATATGCGGGAATGGGGGTCTTGGTGGAATTCTCACTGATACAGCCCTGGAAGGAGGGAGCCTGTTTGATGTTCCCACATCACACGTTCATGGTCAAGAGCAACTGAGTCCAGCAGTGGGAGGTCACATGGAAAGGTTGGCCAGCCCAGGAAAATAGCTGTTACCATGGTTACCACAGCAGAATGATGCTGGGGCAAGCAGAACCCTCTGCAGGTGTTCCTTTTGGTGCTGAGATACCAGCCATGTTCAGATTTCTAACTCAGGTTGGAAATCTTTAGGCCACACGTTTGCTTGGGCTGTTTTTAGGCCTTTGGAATGCCCTCACCCCCTGGGACCAGAACCCCTCATCTCTGCTACTTATTAGGTAAAATGATGCTTATTGTTCATGGCATCTGTTTGTTTCAGAATTCAGATGTATAATTTGTAAACTTAGTTAGGTTGTCTGTCATCCTTGTGTGTAAATTGGAATCATTTACCATTCTCAGTAAATCCCTGTTGCTGCTTCTTAGCCTCTGGGCCTACAACACAGACTTGTGTATACAGCAGCTTGGTGCTAAGTCAGTACCTGATATTCGCCTGAGGGTCTGCCTGGTGACCTGTGCTCACTGATGTGCTCTTTTCCATGGCCTCTCATTGGCTGTCACATGGGACTCTCATTATCTCTCATTTTTAGTTCTGGAAGTTGATGGTCCAGCCCTAGTGCCAGCCAACTACAGCCTACACAGCCTGCTGCCTGCTTTTGTAAATAAAGTTTTATTGAAACACGGCCCTCCCCATTCATTTATGTATTGCCTATGGCTCATCATGATGGATAGGGAGGCCTGGCGTGCTGCGATTCATGGGATCGCAAAGAGTCGGACACGACTGAGCGACTGAACTGAACTGACGGCTCGTTTATGTATTGCCTATGGCTCAATGTAGAAAAAGTTTGCTAACCCATGGTCTAGTGTTCTGAGGTGCTGGCTTGCTCCCCTTTGTCTAGTTTTTGCTGGTGAACTTTGTATAGGCCACTTAGCTCAAGCTATAAATCACGTTTACAGTCCACATGTATTGAAAGTTGGCTGACGAAGTAGCAGACTAATAGATCTTTTTTCTTCCCCATCCTGATGTTCAGCCCTTGAAAGCTGGGACCTGGGGACTTTCCTTTTGTGTACCTGATCAGCCCCCAGTTTCGAGGGCCTGAGTCTGCCTTCCCCCTTGCCCCACCCCTCAGGCCCTCCCAGCGAGGCCATGTGGGCACTGGGAGACAAGATCGCCTCCACCATCGTGGCCCAGACTCTGCAGATCCCAACGCTGCCCTGGAGCGGAAGTGGTAAGGGGCCCTGAACTTCACTTGGGGAGGACGCCTGGGCCCGATCTTGAGAGCAGAAGGTGCGACAGAAGTATGCTTCTTTAATTCTTTCATTTAAAATTTTAAATGATCAAGAAAGTGGTATGATATCATTGTAGACATCTTAGAAAATAGGAAAAGTGTAAGAAAAAGGAATAGAAATTGTTTATAATCCAATGACCTGGTTTTGATCATATGTTTTATTATTCCAGCCTTTTCTCTAGGCACATCCGTTTAAAAGCCAGAGCTCTTACAGTTAATAGTTTGTGATGTGTTTTTTTCCTCACTAGTCTGTCTGTGTCAGTAAATATACTTCACAACACTTCAGGTGCCTGCATTGGATTGTATTATACAGATGTACCTTAATTTACTAACAGTCCTCTGTAGTTATACTTTTGGTTGTTTCCAATTAATTTTTTTCAAAATATGAAAATATTAAAAGCCTTGATAATCCTGTAGCTAACTCTCTGTGTACATTTTAATAATTTCTTTAGGATAAATTCCTAAAAGTGGAATTTTTAGAATAAGTTAAAAAAAACTGGAAAACATTACAAGAGTTTCTAAACAATTTGATTTTTTCCTACAAAGACTGAATTTTAAATTTTGAGTGAAAAGTTTGTTTTTATTTTGTTTGTTGTTGTTTATTTTTGAAATCTTCATAGGATTTTAGAAAGTAGTGATTGATATACAAGTGACTCCATAAGATAGAGCTGGGGTTTTTTAAAAAGAATTCAGATCAATATGGCTGTTCTTCCCATTCAGGATCGAGTTGGTCCTTAAGGAAATGAAAATGCACAGTGGGAAACTGAAGGACTGTGTCTGAATTCTGTTCGCCCAGAGGCCAGGTCTAGAGCCGCTGTGGTGGGAAGAGGCACTGTGTTTCTGGGTCATGTCTAGGCTGTTTTGGGGAGGATTCTGTTTCCTCTGTGACCCTCCAGGTCTGACGGTGGAGTGGGCGGAACACAGTCTACAGGAAGGGCAAAGGATCAGCATCCCAGAGTCCATCTACAACAATGGTTGCGTGAAAGATGTAGATGAAGGCTTGGAGGTAAATGCAGATCCTTGGAGGGTTGGGGGGGTCGGGGGGCCAGGAGCCAGAACCTTCTCATAAGCCTGGTAGCAGCAGAAACTGTCTAAACCTCTAAATCGGTCTGTTTGTCCTTTGCCCTCAGGCAGCAGAAAAAATTGGTTTTCCCTTGATGATCAAAGCTTCTGAAGGCGGCGGAGGGAAGGGAATCCGGAAGGCAGAAACTGCTGAGGACTTCCCCATCCTGTTCAGACAAGTGAGCTCCTCACGCCATGTACTTTTCCACGTGTCTTTGGGAATTGTGCTTCTTCGGTTGGTGGCCACCAGATTCTTTCCACTAATGTTATTGTGTCACAACCGAGAGGACACGTTGGGGAGCTGAAATATCGCTGTGTTACGCATCTTTACTCGCAAAAGTCCAAGGCTTGGGTTGATCTGTACACTGTTTCCTTAGATGTTTGATTCTATGGACCAGTGTGTCTGTAAAGGATTTCAGAGACACGTGTTTGTGAGGATATCTATCTGTGACTATTTGTCTATCGAGAGATGGAATATTTTGTACAGTTTAGCAGTTTCAGTATTTTTAATGTTTGTAGATGATCAGTTTTATCGTTGGAACAAATCGTGTATTTACTTATTTGTAGCTGGTTTTCTACTTTTAAACCATTTTTCCCGGGGGGTGGGGGAAGGAATACATTAGGAAACTGGGATTAAAATATGCACACCACTACATTTAACATAGATAACCAAGAAGCACCTACTGTGTGTGTAGCCCAGGGAACTAGACTCAATATTATGTAATAACTTATAAGGGAAAAGAATCTGGAAAAGAAAAAAAAACAACAACAAGCAGCATGACTCCTGTTGGCCTCTGGGTTTCTTTCCAGTGCTTTTCCTGTAGTGTATACTTTTGCATAGACCTTCATATGGTTCTAGATTTTTAAAATTACTTTGTTTATTTCTGACGGTGCCGAGTCTTTGTTTTTGCGTGCTGGCTTTAAGCATCCTCATTGCTGCGGCTTTCCTTGTCCCGGAGCACAGGCTCTAGAACATGCTGGCCGGTGGTTGTGGTGCACTGGCTTAGGTGTCCTGAGGCCTGTGGGATCGTCCCAGACCAGGGATCGAACCTGTGTCCCCTGTGCATTGGCAGGCGGATCCTTAACCACTGGACCACCAGGGAGGTCTCCATAATTCTGTTTTATTATTTTTCACAGAAGTGGGATCCTCCCATGTGTTATTGCAATCTCTTTTTTTTTAATTGTCTTACGAATAACTCCATGTGAATCCTTAGTCTTACTCCATCTTCTACATCATGGATTTTTGTTCGTATTTGATACTGAGAATGTTACATCTTTGAGAAGGGGTAAAACTAAAAGATCAGCAAGACCACGGGCATCCCTGCCATTGTTGCGCGCTCTCTTCGGAGAGCGTCCAGCTCTAGCCCTGCTTCCCCAGGGAAGAGCCTGCCATCCTCCTACCCCAGGTGCAGAGCGAGACCCCCGGTTCGCCAGTCTTCCTCATGAAGCTGGCCCAGCACGCCCGGCACCTGGAGGTCCAGATCCTCGCCGACCAGTACGGGAACGCAGTGTCTCTGTTCGGGCGCGACTGTTCCATCCAGCGGAGGCACCAGAAGATCATAGAGGAGGCACCGGCCACCATTGCCACGCCGGCAGTGTTCGAGTTCATGGAGCAGGTGGGCTCTGGGGAGCTTGCGTGGGGGAGGCATCTCAGCTCAGCGCCAGTGAGAGCTGTCAGTGCCCAAGTTGCCAAAGTGGAGTGGGTGTCCAGGAAGAGATGAAGGGGCAGGGGGCGGAGGGAGGAGATGAGTTCAGCCTCATGCAGGTTTCTTGAGCTATGATCTCTGAGGTCGCGAGGTCAGTTACACACTGCAGGTCCTCAGCCTGCATTCGGTCAGGGAACCGGGATGTCCCCCCGACCCCGAGGTTCCCACCTCACCCGCTTCTTCCCCATCTTGTCTGCAGTGTGCCGTGCGCCTGGCCAAGACGGTGGGCTATGTGAGCGCAGGGACTGTCGAGTACCTCTACAGCCAGGACGGCAGCTTCCACTTCTTGGAGCTGAATCCCCGCCTGCAGGTGGAACATCCCTGCACGGAAATGATTGCGGATGTCAACCTGCCTGCTGCCCAGCTGCAGGCAAGGAGACAGGCTCTGAGCCCCTGTGGTGGCTTCTGCCCAGAGCTGGGGGTGGGGGTCTCCTGTCCTGCTTAGGTCAGACCTCCCTCCGTTTGGACTGGCCTGGTCATTTCTTCCTCTGGGAGTCACTCACACACTTTGGTGGGGTATGACACAGGTCCCTTTGAGTAGGTCACATCCTAAGACCCAGTAGACTCAGTGTGATCCTTTGGCTCAGCTGGTGTCCTCTGTCATCTGCTGCTTCCTCATTCCTCCAGATCAGCTTTCCCTGCGTCCTTCACAAAACTTTCTTTAGCTCTGCATCTGGACGCTGTTTCCCCTCCCCTCCCACCTACCAAGAGTCTGTAACTTTTATCTGATGCTCATTATGTGTTGTGACTGTTGCTTCTTTGCCCAAGAACATGGCTCCATGGGGGCAGAGGCAAGCTGTCTTTTTCTTTCCTTGCGGCTCCCATGTCGTACCGTCTTGTGGCCCCAGGAGGAGCTCAGTATATTCCAGATCATTCACTGCACCCCTTCCTCCATCACCTCTAGCTCTGTGCTCTGTGTTCGAGGACCGACCCTCTCACGGGATGGACTTCTTGATTTCAGATCGCCATGGGTGTGCCGCTGCACCGGCTGAAGGATATCCGGCTTCTGTACGGAGAGTCCCCATGGGGGATGACGCCCATTTCTTTTGAGACCCCTAGCAACCCTCCCATTGCCCGAGGCCACGTCATTGCAGCCAGAATCACCAGCGAAAACCCAGATGAGGCAAGTCGGGGGTGGTGGTAGGGGCCCTGCGTTTCCACCACCTCCAACCTCCCAGCTTGGGACAGACCCCGAACCTTAGCCTGGAGGAGACGCCCAGGCCTCACAGTTTACAGACGAGGAAATTGAAGTGTGGGAAGGGAAGGGATGAAAGGGCTTATCCACAGGTGCTGTGTGCCAGGCACCCGGCAGATGCCTGGTGTGTCAGAGAACAGCCACGCCCCTGGGCATTGTCACCCTGCATCACAGCTCCAGAGGTTGGGGCGACCCGCCTCATGCCCAGGACCTGCTGGGCCCAGGCCCGAGTCCAGTGGCGCACTGCAGAGGTCGCGTGTGCCCACCTTTGGGACGGGCAGCTGGGTTTAGAGTGCAGATCCTTGGATTTCTGGCCCCGTGAACTTTTGACTACAACATACAGTCTAAGGCAGCAGTCCCCAACCTGTTTGGTACCAGAGACTGGTTTCGTGGAAGACAGTTTTCCCTCGGACCAGGGTGGGGGCCGGGGACGGTCTGCAGATGATTCAAGCACATGGCATTTATTGTGTGTTTTCTATTATTATTACATCAGCTCCACCTCAGATCATCAGGCATTAAATCCCAGTGGTCTGAGGAGTCCCTCTGTGACTTATTCTTACTTGTGCCTTAAAGTACCAAGCAGCTGGCGTCTGTCGCAGTTACGTGTAGACTGACAGTTGTCACATAACCACCATAGTCTACCACAATTTAGTTGTTTAATGACTTCATTCAAGAAACTTGGGATGAGAAAAGTTTTATCCCCTCTCTCCTATGGTGACTGTATTAGTTTGGGATCTTTGGGTGAGAGCAAACAATCAATTCCAGTGGTGGGCAGGCAAAATGGGAGACTTTTAGGGGGTTGATGGCTTATTCACAGGATGAAGGACCATGTATAGAAAAAACCCAGGCACCTGAAACTTTGCATCTCTCGCTTCCAAGCATGTCTGCCAAAATGAATGCCTTTATCACAGACAATCCCAGCCAGAGCATCAAACCCACCTCTCCCCTTTTATCAGAATTATACTCAGAAGGGGATGGGTCGTTCTCACAAAGGGAATTTATGTGTGCATTAGCATCAACTAGGGCTAACATTGGATTTCTGTATCTGCCAGACTTTTCATAGTCTAGAATTGGAAATCCTTCTCCTCTCATATTTAAACATTTTCTGATCGACAATGGCAAGCATATGAAATCAGTAGGTACCGTCACTCAGCTCCACCAAGTGATTACCAGTCCCCAACTTGGTTGTTATCTTTCAACTTTTTTTTTAAGAATAAAAATTCCACGCCTTGAAGTGGTCACATGGATACACCTGCACTGCTCATGACAAGTATCAATGGTTTATTGATCACACTAAGCTCTTGGGTGTGGGAGGGGCTCTTGGGTTTTCCTAGGATTTAATTCTGATGAAAATAGATCTGGAGTGATAATTTCTTCTGTTTTGCTTTTTCTGTCTGGGCTGCAGGGGTTTAAGCCGAGCTCTGGAACGGTCCAAGAATTGAATTTCCGCAGCAGCAAGAACGTATGGGGTTACTTCAGCGTGGCTGCGACCGGCGGCTTACACGAGTTTGCGGATTCCCAGTTTGGGCACTGCTTCTCCTGGGGGGAGAACCGGGAAGAGGCTATTTCGTTAGTATCTCCCTCCCTCCCAAAAAAAAAAAAAAAGGTGCAGGGGGCCCTCTTTTAAATTTAAGTCTTTTAAGTAGTTCCCCGAGAAATCCACATTGACAAAGAAGTCCTCAAATGCCAAAACACCTACATCTTTTTAAAAATTGAAGTATAGTTGATTTACAGTGTTGTGTGAATTACTGCTGTATAGCAGAGTGATTCAGAGAAGGCAGTGGCACCCCACTCCAGTACTCTTGCCTGGAAAATCCAATGGATAGAGGAGCCTAGTAGGCTGCAGGCCATGGGGTCGCAAGGAGTCAGACATGACTGAGCGACTTCACTTTCACTTTTCCCTTTCATGCATTGGAGAAGGAAATGGCAGCCAACTCCAGTGTTCTTGGCTGGAGAATCCCAGGGACGGGGGAGCCTGGTGGGCTGCCGTCCATAGGGTCGCATAGAGTCAGACACGACTGAAGCAACTTAGCAGCAGCAGCAAAGTGATTCGGTTAAACATACATATGTGTACATTATTTTTTTTAATATCCTTTTCTGTTATGGGTTATTGTAGGATATTGAATACAGTTCTCTGTGCTACACAGTAAGACGTTGCTATTTGTCCATCCTGTAGATAATCGTCTGCATCTGCTAACCCGGGCCTCCCACTCATCCCTCCCCGACCCCTCCCCTCGGCAATCACAAGTCTGTTCTCTATGTCTGTGAGTCTGTTCCTGTTTCGTGAAAACGTTCATTGGCGTCATATTTTAGATTCCATGTGTAAGCGATATCATCTGGTGTGTTTCCCCTATAACACTCTCCCTGATTTCATAGAGAGTGGAGTTTTCTGCTCTTTGGACTGGACATGTGTTTGATGGGGGGCCCCTCTGGGAAACAGGAGGTGGTTACAGCCAAGCTGGTGACTGCCCTGTGCATAGTGGGGTACTGGCGTCAGCCATCTGTCCGTGCACCCCAGGCACACTGGGCAGCTGGGTGGACAGCTAGAGAGTGACTCCTCCTCGGGACACTGAGGGATTTTGACAGGTCCAGCAGGAGAGAGAGTCAAAGCTACTGGCAAGGTTGATAACAATTATAATCACTAATTAATCATTCCATAACAGCTAACATTTACTGATCGGGGCCCATGTGCTTTATGTGTATTGTCTCATTTGAATCCCCAAGTTTACCTGTGAGAAGGCAGGGTTATCCCCCCATTTTCCAGATGAGGACACTGAGGCCAGGGCAGTTTAGTCACTGGCCCAAGATTTGCTGGGCCAGTCCATGCTGGAGGCTGTCTGATTCGGGGCACTCTCTTCTCTGTGGTTCTGGCTCATTGGGAACCACGCTGGAGCTGATGACACATATGTTAATTGGGAAAACAATCTGTGTGCCTTCCCCTCAAGGAACATGGTGGTGGCTCTGAAGGAACTATCCATCCGGGGCGACTTCAGGACAACTGTGGAGTATCTCACCGATCTTCTGGAGACTGAGACCTTTCAGAACAACGACATTGACACCAGCTGGTTGGACGACCTCATTGCCGAGAAAGTGCAGGTAGAGGGCTGCCACGTCTCCCCTGGGGGTCCTGGAACCCCCACCCGCCCCCGGCTCCCTGTGGCCTTGGTCCCTGTGGATACTGACGCAGAGTCTCTCCCAGGCTGAGAAGCCAGATATCATGCTCGGGGTCGTGTGCGGAGCCTTGAACGTGGCCGACTCCATGTTTAGAACATGCATGACGGATTTCCTACACTCACTGGAAAGGTAGGGCATAGGGGTACTTCCTTTCTCCTCTTGGGATACGTGTTGGTGGCGAGTAAGGCAGACACGTGCGTTCTTTGGGTGCAAATCAGTCACCACGCAGTCAGTGAGCCCCTCCTGTCGTCACCTTCTCCTCCTGCCCTCAGTCTTTCCCAGCATCAGGGTCTTTTCCAGTGAGTCGGCTTTTCGCATCAGGTGGCCAAAGTATTGGAGCTCCATCTTCAGCATCAGTCCTTCCAACGTGCTTGCCTCTGTAGAATTCCTCAGATAAACCTGGGCTGCCCTGGAAGAGGCTGGATAATTGGGGTGGGGGGACGAGAGGGATTCTCAAGGCCAAGACAGCCGTCATCCTACAGACAGCCACGTACATACTCAGGCTGACTTGTGTAAGTTAAGTTAAAACAGGTAGGAGTTCAGAGAGGAGGATGTGAACTTGAGAAGCAAAGCAGGTTATAGGTCACCTCTATAAATGAATCAGGTGGCCAGTGAAATGGACCCCATGAAGATGGCCAGGAGGTCCCTCTTAGGATGGACCAGGGTTTCCAGCCTCTGTACCACTGGCATTTGGGGCTAGGTCATCTTTGGTGGTGAAGGCTGACCTGTGCCAGATGGGGCATTAGCCCATCCAAAGCGTCCCCTCCTCCTCCTCCGGAAGTCAGGACAATCGAGTGTGTCTCCAAATACTGCCATCTATCCTCTGGGGAGAGGCAGAAATCTACCTCCCCCCTGCCTCGCCCCCATTGAAAACCACCGTGATAGGCAAAGGAGACTACCAAAAAGGAAACAGAAGGATGAAAGTTTTTAGTCCTTGGATCATATGCTTTTTTAAAAAATATCATTTATTTGGCTGCACTGGGTCTTAGTTGCAGCCTGTGGGATCTAGTTCCCTGACTGGAAATCAAACCCAGGCCCCCTGTATTGTCAGTGCCAAGTCTTAGCCATTGGACCACCAGGGAAGTCCCAGACAGTATCTTTTGAATGATACTGGAGTCGCAATATGGGCTTCCCTGGTGGCTCAGTGGTAAAGAATCTGCCTGCAATGCAGGAGACCTGGGTTTGATCCTCGGGTGGGGAAGATCTCCTAGAGGAGGGCGTGGCAACCCACTCCAGTATTCTTGCCTGGAGATTCCCATGGACAGGGGAGCCCGGCAAGCTACAGTCCATAGGACTACACAGAGTCAGACACAACCAAAGCATCTGAACAGCAGCAGCAGAGGCCCTGTCCATGCGCTGGTTTCTTTCACAAGCAGGTGGCAGGGTTCCCACGTAAGGACTTTTTCCGAGAAGAAGCAGCGTGGAGTTTGCATCTTGGGAAGCCCTTTTGAAATTTCACATCCTGCAGCAAGACCAGTTTCCTTCAGTTCTAAGGGATATCAGGTTCCTTGGGACTGTCTCTCCCTTGACTTTATCAACCAGCCATGGTGATGCTTAGGAGAGGCAAAGAGCAGGCGGCTTTTAAAATCCAGAGAATGGATGGCCGCAGAGTTCTTAGTCACTCCTAGTCTCACTGCAGGCCTGTCTTCTCTCCCAGGGGCCAGGTCCTCCCCGCAGACTCTTTGCTGAACATCGTGGACGTGGAATTAATTTATGGAGGCGTCAAGTACATCCTCAAGGTAAAGATCTCTATTTCTTGGATGTCTCCAACACTCTGGGGGCTCAAGGGAGTTTTATTTCTGCCACGCACCACCCCTGCGATGGATTTTCTCATGCTTGCTCCCGGGACTCCCCTTGCAGTTCCATGACCTTGAAACCTATGGGCTTTGGGTACAGAACCCGTAGGCTTGGACCTCATGCACAAACAAGGCCTAATAGAGCATATATTGGTTTCCCACGGCTGCCGTAATTAAGTTCCATAAGCCAGTGTCTTCACCAGTTTCACCAGAAATTCGTTGTCTCTCAGTTCTGGAGGCCAGAAGTCCAACATCAAGGTGCTGGCTGTGCCGTGGTCTCTTAGGCTCCAGGAGCCACCCCTCTCCTGTCTTCCAGTGGCCGTGGGCAGTCCTCGGTGTCCCCTGGCTTAGAGGCTATCACTCCAGTTGCTGCCAGCCTCTGGCTTTGTGCGGCCGCCTGTGAGTGTGTCTGTGCCTGCCTGTCTGTCTTCATCGTCCTGTGCCTGTCTGGGCCTCTTCTTGTCTTACAAGAACACCGGTCAGGCTGGGT
Organism: Oreotragus oreotragus; assembly: GCA_006410675.1. Classification (NCBI taxonomy): domain Eukaryota; kingdom Metazoa; phylum Chordata; class Mammalia; order Artiodactyla; family Bovidae; genus Oreotragus; species Oreotragus oreotragus. The sequence goes on from SJYX01006053.1 coordinate 435,916, forward strand.
TCAGGGCTCGCCCTAAGCCGGCGTCCCTCCTTCACTGACTGCATCTGCAAAGACCCTGTTTCCGAGTAAGGTGACGTGCCGAGGTTCTGGGAAGGACGTGGACTTGAGGGGGCACTGTTCAACCCCTCACAGCACGCGAGCAGAACCACGGCTCAAGGGCAGAACCTGTCCCCGCAGGTGGCCCGGCAGTCTCCGACCGTGTTCGTCCTCATCATGAACGGCTCTCACATCGAGATCGACGCCCACCGGCTCAGTGATGGGGGGCTACTGCTGTCCTGCAGCGGCAACAGCTATACCACCTACCTGAAGGAGGAGGTGGACAGGTGTGTGGCCAGGGGCACCCAGACCAGGACCCCACCCGCCCACCGCGGGGTCTGTGTGCAGGCTCAGGCTCTCAGCCCAGGCACCTCCTCCAGGACCTTCTGGGGCTCTTGGGAGGTTCATCTCGAGGGTGGAGGCCCAGGCTGCAGGTTGGCATCCATGGAAGGTCCCTAGGCATCCCTTTTCTAGCAGTGTGGACGGATTCAGGGCTGCCAGCTCCACAGCCTGTGAGGTGTGCGCTGAGTCCCAGCAGCTCCGGGTCTGGGCTGCAGTGTCCACACCCATTGGAGCAAGGCTGGGAGAAGATGCGGTTATCCAGTTAGGGTAATGGCTGTTTATTTGATCATCTGTTGGGTTGGCCAAAACGTTTGCTTGGGTTTTTCTATAAGATGTTACCTATGAATAAACTTTCTGGCCAACTCAACACTTACCCCAGGTGTCAGGCTAGGTGTCAGCAGAGAGCCGTGGTCACGACTCATGGAGTCTTGTCGGGAAAGAGACACATCGAGCAAGCGGATGGCAGCAGGGAAGGTTGCTGTGGGTCAGGATGGGTGGACATGGGGTGACCCGGAAGCACGCAGTGTGGGGAGCCTCACGAGACAGAGACCCTGTTACTCTGGGGTGTCTGACCAGCCCGAGCTCACACAGTGAAACACAAACCCCTACTCCCATGCCCAGCTGAGCAGACAGCAAAGACCCCAGGCCAAGAAGAGCAAAATGGGGGTTCCAGAGGTCCCAGGCCTGAAAAAGCTCCAGTTAGGGAATGCAGGTTCCTTTCCCAGTCCTCCATGGAAGAAGGCAGCCAAGATACACCCCAGATCGGCATTGTGTTACCTCTTTTTAACCCGTGTTCTCTGTGCCAAGAATATTCAGGGTGATTATAGGCACCACCCATGGGGCATGCTCTTCCCGGTTCTGTTACAGAAAGTGAAAGAGTTAGTCTCTCAGTCATATCTGACTCTGCGTCCCTGGACCAGAGCTCCTCTGTCCATGGGGATTCTCCAGGGGAGAATACTGGAGTGGGTAGCTATTCCCTTCTCCAGGGGATCGTCCCAACCCAGGGATCGAACCCAGGTCTCCCGTACTGTAGGCAGATTCTTTTCTGTCTGAGCCACCAGGGAAGCGTTTCTGTTATAAGGAGAAGCCTTTCCCTGGGTCAGTATGTATTGAATAATATCGATATTGCTGATTGCGTTCTCTGTGCCAGAGCCTGTTGGAATTATGTGAGGGAAAAGAAGGTAGTTTTCTGCCAGGAAGGGGCCCCACCCCAGCTCACCCCTAAAGACTTTGGGGGTAATTGTCAACACCATTTGGGAAGAGTGGAGTGAGTCACTCATACCATCCCAGGGTGATGCTCCCAGCTGCTGTTAGGGAGTGAAGACATGGTCAGAAGCCTGACTCTGGCACCTTGGTAGATGGTGCCCTCCAGTGTCCCCACCACCTCCTTCTCTCTCCAGTTACCGAATCACCATTGGCAACAAGACGTGCGTGTTTGAGAAGGAGAATGACCCCACAGTCCTGAGATCCCCTTCGGCTGGGAAGCTGGTGAAGTACACTGTGGCGGACGGGGAACACGTTGAGGCTGGGGGCAGCTACGCCGAGATAGAGGTGACTGCAGAGCTGGCCCCCAGGGCGGGGCTGCAGCCAGGCCGCCCTCACACCCACTCTGCAAGGGCGGACCCTCTGGGCAGGCTGCTGCACTCAAGCCAACAGACCACCCCTTTCTCCTGAGCTCTCTCGTGCAGATTCCTCAAAAAGCCACTACGTGGGGGGGTTCAGCCCCAGTTCCCTGCCTTATTCCATGGGGGAAAAAAAATCTCAAAACATGTATACCTCCCCAGCTGATAAATGATAATGATGCTGACAATTAAAAAGTGGTAACCCAACACCTGCAAAGCACTTACCATGTAGCAGACACCCTTCTAAGCATTTTCTCTGTCTTAATTCCTTCTTTAACCTTCCTGGCAGTCATGCTGCTGCTGCTGCTAAGTCACTTCAGTCGTGTCCGACTCTGTGTGACCCCATACACGGCAGCCCACCAGGCGCCCCCATCCCTGGGATTCTCCAGGCAAGAGGGCTGGAGTGGGTTGCCATTTCCTTCTCCAATGCATGAAAGAGAAAAGTGAAAGTGAAGTTGCTCAGTCGTGTCCGACCCTCAGCGACCCCATGGACTGCAGCCCACCAGGCTCCTCCGCCCATGGGAGTCTCCAGGCAAGAGCACTGGAGTGGGGTGCCAGTGCCTTCTCCCCTGGCAGTCATGAGTTGGACCCAAACAGAACCTCCATTTTTCCCAGGAAGACATGGGACCTGGGCAGCCTAAGAAACTCACTCAAGGTCACACAAAGCCAGGATTCCAACCTGCTCATTCTCTGCTGCCAAGGAAGAGAAAGGATTTTGTAATGAAGCAGTGGAGGGAGCCCACACCTGTTGGCCTCCTGCTGTGCGCCCTCCAGCTTAATCCTTATCAGTGCCCTATGAGACAAGCCTGTCATCCCCGCCCCCCCCCCATTTTACAGTTAGGGAAACTGAGGCTCAGAGAGCAGACAGCATGTGCTAGAGATCACAGAGTGATGGGTGGGGTGCAGCGGTCCAGCCCAGGCCTGGCTGACCTGAGTGACCAAGCTGTGAACTTTGGAGCAAAGGGCAGGATGGTCCTGTCTGTCTGAAGCCCATACATGCTAACAACATTCATTGAGTCCACACGGCCAGACTCAGACCAGTTAACGGGGCTGATGACTAGACTGGAAGCACATTCTTCGTTCCCCAGAGGGTTTTCTCTCTGCCTTTAAGAAAAGGAGCCAGTCATAAAATGTACCTCATTTTAGGAAGATAGGTATCAGTCACCCTACATCATATGATTTAGCTGTGTTTCTAAGAGAAAGGCCTTCCTTTGGAAATAAGGAGCAGTTTCCACAGCTGTAAAATGGGCACAGTGAACACAGCCTCCCTAACTGGCTTTGCAGATGGTAAAGATCTATGACCAGCGCCGTGCCTGGCACACAATAGATTGTGTAAATGCTGCTCCTCTCTCCCCATTGCACTTGAACTCTGCCCACAGGGTCATTCTTTGTAAGTGACATGGTCTGTGCTCCAGAATTGCTAGTTTGGGATGACCCAGGCCAGACCCGAGGGGCCCCCACCTAAGTAGAGATCACTTCTTTGTGCAAAACAGGTCATGAAGATGACCACGACCCTGAACGTGCAGGAAAGCGGCCGGGTGAAGTATGTCAGGCGCCCGGGGGCTGTGTTGGAAGCTGGCTGCATGGTGGCCAGGCTGGAGCTCGATGACCCTTCTAAAGTGCGCCCGGTATGTGACACCCGGCACAGCTACTCCGTGAGCCAGACAGGCCGGTGGCTCCTGGCCCTCGAGCCTCACCCACCACGATGGGCATAGGAACGTGCCTGCCTGTGCCCACACCCTCCTCAGCATCCCACTGAGAGCAAAACCCACGTGCTTCCGATGATCTTCAGGGTCCCCCAGGGGCTGTGTCCCGCTTTCTTCCCTGGCTTCAGCTCTGCCTCCCTCTCCCCCTTAATCACACGCCCTGGACTCCTCCCCCTCGGGGCCAGCTCCCTCTGCCCAGAAGAACCTTCGCCCAGACGTGCACAGGGCTTGTCCTCTCATTTCCTGTAAACTGTGATGCAGCCCTCTTCCCCGCAGTGCTTTATATAGCATTGCCACGTCTCCGTGACGTGAAGTGATCTGCCCTCCTACAGTGAGCCAGGCATGCGGGGAGGTGGCTCCCCATTCATGCAGGTAATGTCTGTTTGTTTTTCTCTATAATAATTAGCATATGTACCCAGGAAGAAAAAAAGCTAGAAAAGCATTAAAAAAAAAAATTGTCTCTTTTCTCCAAACTATCCTATCAGTTTCATTTGTTTTCTCCTCTTTCTTTTCATTATTGTCTTTCGAGGGTTCCCAAAGCTAGTAATAGAGTAAGCTTTGTTAGATAACAGGAAATGAATCTGTGTCTACCTTGTGATTCGTTTTAGCAGACGTTTCCCGCCTGGCTGGGTTCTGGAGACAGGAACCCAACCACCAGTCCCAGCAGGCTCCTGATTGCCTATGAGAAAGACTGGCAGATAAATCTTTGTAATTCAGCTCAATCAGAGGGACCGTCCTTGGCCGCTGGCTCTGGGGGTCCCGAGGGAGAAGCAGCAGCAGATTGTGAAGAAAGGAAGCCCTGCAGTTGATCTTGAAGGGCGAGAGGAGCCTGCAGGGCTGGGAGCGGAGTGGAGGGGCTGGGAAGCTGAGGGTTCTGGGCCAGCAGAACAGCACGCCCCCAACTCCCAGGTTCCAGTGCCTCCCACGGTCGGTGGTGAATGGATATGCTCAGTGGCTTAGTCATGTCCGACTCTGTGATCCCGTGGACTGTAGCCTGCCAGGCTTCTCTGTCCGTGGGATTTTCCAGCAAGAATACTGCAATGGATTGGCATTTCCTACTCCATACTGAGTGGATATTTGTAAAGTAAATTAACAGATGAATGAATGCATGAAGTCAGTGTTGCCCCTTTTTTTTAAAAAAAAAAGTTTGGCCTCACCTCACAATATGTGGAATCTTAGTTCCCTAACCAGAATTTGAACCTGTACCCCCTGCATGGTAAGACAGAGCCTTAGCCACTGGACCACCAAGGAAGTCCCTTTGGGGAGCTTTTTGTTTGGGAATCCTCTAAGGCCAAATATTTATGATTTACAAAAAGCACATACATTTGTATGAGAGTTTCCTAAATTTTCTCTGTGCTAGGCATTCATCTTTGGGATTTGAGCAAAGCTGAAAAGAAATAGGAAAATAGGGAGATGATATTGGTTAGAAAGCAAAGCCAAACAAAAACGTCTGTCAGCAAAAATAATCAGCAATAGGAAAAGAATTTTATTTGAGCCAGACTGAGGACCACCTCAGCCTGGAAGACAACCTTTCAGATGACTCTGAGGAATTGCTCCCAAGAAGCATGGTTTTCAGCACAGTTTTGTGTCTTGTCGGAGCAATGAACATGAAACAAATCAGGAAGACTTTCCTCTAAGATTAAAAAAAAAAAAGGAAAAGGAAAAAATCAGACCAGCGTGTGCACAGCAAGTCACCGTGGCCTCGGCCTCCAGGAGGGGAGACCTGCTAGCATCAGAGGAGAGCCAGCATTGGCATCCCAGGAGGGAAGGCATCGCATCACTGTTTTATTTATTTTTAGCTTTTTATTTTGTATTGGAGTGTAGCCGATCAGTAAGGTTGTGATAGCTTCAAGCAGACAGCAAAGGGACTCAGCCATACTCATCTTTATTTTTAACATGGACTTTCTGTACTTCCGGTCAGTGTGCTCTTTTCTTTAATAATTAAAGCAGATGTCCAGTGTATGTTTGGCTACAAACAGGCTGCTTAGTTAGCATGAAATTCAAGTTAACTCATGTAGAAGCCACAATGACTTCCTCTGACCTCTACATGTGAACATTAAAAAAAAAAAAAATCACATCTAACACTCTCCAAAATTATTTGGAATGCGTAGTTGACTACGGTATTTACCAAGGAGAAGATTTGGAACCCTCAAACAGGGGTGTGTATGAGCAGTTTTAACTTTGCAATAGGATGCTTGCTTCTGTTCCCCGTCCCCTTCAGGCTTCATCCTAACCACACTGTGTGTATGGTGTACATACTGTGTGTTGGCTCTGCCTTGGCCCTTGGCTGGTCCGTCTCCTTCGGAGGCCACGGTGGTCTTGACCGCTGGCTCCTGTTGTGTCTCATCAGGCTGAGCCGTTCGCGGGGGAGCTCCCCTCACAGCCAACGCTGCCCATCCTCGGAGAGAAACTGCACCAGGTTTTTCACAGCGTCCTGGAAAATCTCACCAACATCATGAATGGCTACTGTCTGCCGGAGCCTATTTTTAGCATCAAGGTGGGTCACGTGTGCAGGGTAGGTGAAGAGCCCAAAGATCCCAGAGATCTTTACTGGGGTAAGAAATGAGGAAGTCTGTCGTTTCTATCAAGGACCTGTTCTCGCGGGATTCCTCAGTTTCATTGTAGACATTGGAGTATGTTTCTCTCTGATTATAAACTGGTGTAAAGGTTACATTGCTTTTGGGAATTCAGTTCAGCTCAACACTGAGAATGTTCACATCATAAGAGAAGAATCGATGAGGGTCATCTCTTAAAGAGACAGTAAGGAACGACTTTGTCCAGAGACACAACTCTGTTCATCCAGGGTCCTGTTGCCTACTGTTGAGAAGTAAGTCCTCAAATTTGCAGACCTCTGTGAAGGGCCTGTGCTGCTGAACTCGACATCAGTGGCTATAAAACTGCTGCATCACCTATCCCAGAATAGTCCATCACAGAGACGGCGGTCATGGTAACAATGGCCAGCTCTAGTCTGGCACATGCTGTGTGCCAGCTGCCACACTAAGCACTTGACACTAAGTCACTTCACCTTCCCAACAGCAGGCAGGTAGGAACTCTTATTATTCCATTTTATAGGTGAGGAGACTGAGACACAGAGAGGCTGCAAAACTTGCCTTATTTCACCCGTAAGGAGGCAAAGAGGGGGTTTGAACCCTGACCCTCCTGCTTCAGAGTCTGTGTGCTTAGCCCCTATGTTCAGTTCAGTTCAGTCGCTCAGTCATGTCCGACTCTCTGCGACCCCATGAATCGCAGCACGCCAGGCCTCCCTGTCCATCACCAACTCCCGGAGTTCACTCAGACTCACGTCCACCGAGTCACTGATGCCATCCAGCCAATCCCAAAGCTCCTATGTTAGGCTGCCTAGTTACCAGCATTGCAACATTTTTTTTAGCCTCTGCACTTGCCAGTGTGTGCATGGGTTCAAGTTCAAACCTTACAACCACATTACAGGGTTGACAACATTCTCCTTCCCATTCAAAAACCATCAACAGTTCCAGTGACCCAGAGGCAGGGCAGTGCAGCTATTAAGAGTCTCTGAGTTTGCATCCTGGCGTTGTTTCCTACTAGCTGGGTGACTTTGGTTAACTTAATTAACCTCTCTGTTTCAATATCCTCAAACGGAAAATGGGAGTACCGATTATACCTACTCCCTAGGGTTGTTTCTGAGGATCAAGTGAGAACAGGTCCATTTGGGTCCTCGAACAGTGTCTGGCAGAAAGCAAGCGTCCCACAAACGTCTGTGCTTTGCAAAGCCTGATGTCCTGACCCGCACCAGGCTGGCCGTTTGGATGCACAGGATGGGGAGTGGGGCCGTCCCAGGTCGGGGAGCCGGGTGGGTGTTCCTCCCTGTCTGTGGCCGGGGCCGTTCCACCCTGGACTGTTCCAGAGGCTACCAGGTCTAGATCTTTGGCTGCTAGAGTGCACGGGGCCTGGACGGCTTAGTGTGTCGGGCGCCCCCCCACCCCGGGCTGGGTGGCTGCACCCATGCCACCTGCAGGCCTCGAGCTGATGCTCTGGTCCCGCTGCAGCTGAAGGACTGGGTGCAGAAGCTCCTGAGGACCCTCCGGCACCCGTCGCTGCCGCTGCTGGAGCTGCAGGAGATCATGACCAGTGTGTCAGGCCGCATCCCCGCCCCCGTGGAGAAGGCCGTCCGCAGGGTGATGGCCCAGTACGCCAGCAACATCACCTCGGTGCTCTGCCAGTTCCCCAGCCAGCAGGTAGGGCTGCACCCGCCAGGAACTCAGCCCCCGTCAGTCTGAACCTCCAGCCTCTCATCAGATCGGGCTTTGTGAGACCCACACCGACAGCCCGAGATGCTGGGGCCTAAAAAGAGTTTTCTCTCACGCCTTCTCTGCAGAATCCCAGCATTTCCCCCCAAAACAGCAGTTTTAGATGGACATAAGCAGTTATCAGTAGTCCTCGGATTCAGAACAGGAGTAGGTGGTTGGTGCGATAGTCAGCATCTTTCAGAACTACACTGGCTGACGTAAGAGAGGAGATTGTGAGTTTTTCTTGCTAGTGTGTGGTGGTGATTCTTCCTCCTCGGGTTTGTGTAGGGCGACAGTCGTGGGGCTGTACGTATATATCATATTTTCTAAGAATGGAAGCCATTCCCGGGGAGTATCAGAAATCTCTAATAATTCTACATTGGCCTCATTTTGTTCTTTTGGGGGGGGTTGCTTTTATCAAGCATATTAAAGGAAACCTACATCTGGAAGAGTCCCCGCTTTTTTATTTTCATGCCCTCGGTCTGGTGAGAAGGGCTTCCTTGCATCATTACCCCCTACCCATGAGTTAGAAATCTGGGGAGCTCGAGGTCAGTGTAAGTCAGCTTATTCCCAGAAGTCAGCTTCTAAGTTGGAATATTGTTTGGCCATAAGAAGGAATGAAACGGTTCATGCTACCCTGGGGATGAGCCTTAAAAACTTGATTCTCAGTTGAAAAAGCCAGTCATAAAAGCTCATGTTGCCCAATTCCATTTATATGAAACGTCCAGAGTTGGCAGATCCATGGAGAAGAGACGGTAAATTAGTGTTTTCCAGGGGCTCAGGGCAGGGGTGAGTGACTGCCCACGGCTCTAGAATTTCTTTGGGTAGTGATGAAAATGCTCTAAAATTAGTGATGGTGGTTGCATATTTCCGTGAATATGGTACAAACCACTGAATTAAATAGACACTTTAAAAGGAAGGAGGGGAATATGATAGCGTATGAATTCTAGCTCAACTAAGAAATAATGAAACAAAGCTCTTGAGGACCCCAGTGGAGAATCGTACATGTTAGAACCTTCTGGGAGTTTTTCATTAGAGGTATTTTTGTTCCCACAAAACAGACAGTATGCCAATAGCATTCAACCTAATTGTAAAAATAGGACCCATCCGACACCCTCATGCTCCCTGGTGCTGGAAATTCCCTTCTCCTCTTTCCCTGGAGTGTTTGTGAAGAGGGATGGTGTAAACATGTAAAAGTCACTATGTGACTTGTTGTCCTGAGCTCTTTAGGCCTCAAGCCACATGTTGAGTGGGGCACACAGAGCTGTTTCTGGGGGGCCAGAGGGCTTTGGGTTGGAGCTTTTGAATGATCTTCTGGTGGGCTCTGCGTGGGAACCTGTGGTGGGTCCTTCCAGTGACTTCTGTGTGGTGGACAGATTGTGTGGTCTGAGTGGCCAGACCTACCCTGTTTTCCCATTCAGATAGCCACCATCCTGGACTGCCACGCAGCCACCCTGCAGCGGAAGGCCGACCGGGAGGTCTTCTTCATGAACACCCAGAGCATTGTACAGCTGGTCCAGAAGTGAGTCCTGGGCCCTCCGTGGGATGTGGTGGTCACACTTTCTCATCCACGTGTCGCCCCAGGGTGCTGCTATCTGAAGGGCAGGCTCAAACCAATCGACAGTGCCTGGGGTCTGAGACCCCAGTTCCAGCCCTGGCACAGCCCTGCCTAACAGAAGAACAAAGCAACGTCCTTTACTTCCGAGTTTCAGTTTGCTAGTCTGTAAAATGGGAATTAAAAACACTTCACATGCTGAATCATTTTGCATTACCAGTAGATTAACTTTTGTAAAGTGCTGAAACACAGCAAGTCCTCATGGTAGCTTTGCTTATGAGACAGTGGAATGAAATTACTTAATAAGCTGTACATGATTATAGAAATTATTCTTGTGATTTGGGGGGATCCTTGCAAAGGAGGAATTGGTAAAGAACTTGTTCAGTTGCTCAGTCATGACCAGCTCTTTGCGACCTGTGGACTGCAGCACACCAGGCTCTTCTGTCCTTCAGTATCTCCCAGAGGTTGCTCCAATTCATGTCCGTTGAGTTGGTGATGGTTAGATACCATCTCATCCTCTGCCACCCCCTTCTCCTGTTGCCTCAATCTTTCCCATCATCAGGGTCTTTTCCAATGAGTCAGCTCTTCACATCAAAGTATTGGAGCTTCAGCATCAGTCCTACCAATGAGTATTCAAGGTTGATTTCCTTTAGGATTGACTGGTTTGATCTCCTTGCTGTCCAAGAGACTCTCAAAGAGTCTTCTCCAGCACTGCAGTTCAAGCATCAATTCTTCAGTGTTTAGCCTTCTTTATGGTCCAACTCTCACATCTGTACGTGACAATTAGAAAAACCATAGTTTCAACTATACAGACCTTTGTCAGCAAAGAGATATCTCTGCTTTTTAATCGCTGTTTGAAGTAAAGTGAAGTGGAAATCCCTCGGTCGTGTCCCACTCTTAGCGACCCAGGCCAGAATACTGGAGTGGGTAGCTGTTCCCTTCTCCAGGGGATCGTGCCAACCCAGCAACTGAACCCAGGTCTCCTGCATTACAGGCAAATTCTTTACCAGCTGAGCCACCAGGGAAGCCCAATACACTGTTTAGGTTAGTCATAGCTTTTCTTTCAAAAAGCAAGCGTCTTTTAATTTTATGGCTGCAGTCAGCGTCCACAGTGATTTTGGAGCCCACTTCTCTTTACTTCAAGAAAATAAAATGTGTCACTGCTTCCACTTTTTCCCCTTCGATTTGCCATGAAGTGATGGGACCGGATGCTGTGATCTTGGTTTTTTAAATGTTGCGTTCTAAGCCAGCTTTTTCACTGTCTTCTTTCATCAAGAGACCCTTTAGTTCCTCTTTGCTTTCTGCCGTTAGAGTGGTATCATCTGCATTATCTGTGGTTGTTGATATTTCTCCCGGCGATCTTGATTCCAGCTTGAGCTTCATCCAACCCGGTGTTTCGCATGATGTACTCTGCATATGAGTTAAATAAGTAGGGTGACAATATACATCCTTAGGCATACTCCTTCCCAATTTTGAACCAGTCAGTTGTTTTATATCTGGTTCTGTTACTTCATGACCCACATACAGATTTCTCAAGAGTCAAGTAAGGGGGTCTGTAGTCCCATCTTTGTAAGAACTTTTTAAAAGAATTTTGAGAACTTGTATTTTGTCTTACATAGCTCTTGAGCAGGGAGAACTATTCTGATGATAAAAAAGAACAGCCCTTTTGTATGAAAACTCTACCCAGCAAGAAAGCTTTGCCTTCTTGGACAGAATTCAAACATTTTCAGACTAGAGTGAGTTGATTCAGCACATATTAGCCACATGCCAAAAACTATAAGAGATGCAGAAGATAGATGGCTATAGGAAATTGCCCTTCTTTTCAGGGCACTCCTTGGCTTGTGAGGACTCAAACTGACAATATAGGGTTGCAGCTGAGGAAGGAGATTTGCGTTTGGATTCCTCACAAAGTGAGAGTTCCATAGCCAAGGGCTAATCCTTTCCCCAGAACTCTTCCAGCACTAACCCTAATCCATCCTTTTTTAGTATAGGACAAATGACCGACCGGCAGGTATGAACAAATGATAAATGAATCAAATTCCCTAGCAGGTTCTTTTTTGTGTTAAATATAAATCTCAGAGGTATATCCTATATTGTGTGCGTGTGTGTTTTTAAAAATCACATTTGAACACAGGAGCCTTTTTGGTTCGTACTTTCTTTTAATGTCATTTGCTGGTGCTGGGGCAAAGCCGGTTTCAACTTTCCTGAAACTCAGCATCCCATTCCTCATGTCCTGACATGGTTTAGAAGAGGAAGTAGTTTAAGGAACCTCCAGGTTACCATTTGGTTTTAAATGGAAAGTGAAATGTACACAGGGATCATTTGGTAAATGTCTTTCAAGTTTTATTTTTCAAATTGTCTTTATCCATTGGATGGTTAATTGAAAATATTTGTTTTCACTCATTCGTGCAAGGCTGACCCCATTCAGCATCCCGGCTCTGTGACTGTTTTTCCTTCTCTCTGGGGACCTCTGGTTGGATGTATGACCTTAGGCAAGTCGTCACTCTCTCTGATTGGCAGAGTTAGCACAGATGGACCAACTCACACATCCCTCCCAGACCTAAGGGTTAGAGGTGCGGCCTCTAGATTCTTTTTAAAAAATATTTATCTACTTGTTTGGCTGTGTCGGGTCTTAGCTGTGGCACGCAGGATCTTCACTGCATCATGAGGATCTTTGCTCATGGACTCTCTAGTCGTGACGCACGGGCTCAGCAATCGTGGTGTGCAGCCGTAGTTGCTCCACAGCACGTGGGATCTTAGTTCCCAGTCAGGGACTGAACCCATGTCCCCTGCATTGCAGGGCAGATCCTCAGCCACTGGACCATCAGGGAAGTCCTCCTCCAAATTCTTTATTAGTGTTTTCTCTTCAATGCTTTGGCCACCTGATATGCTGGGAAAAATTGAAGGCAGGAGGAGAAGGGGATGACAGAGGATGAGATGGTTGGATGACATCACCGACTCAATGGACATGGGTTTAAGTAAACTCCGGGAGTTGCGGATGCACAGAGAGGCCAGGCGTGTCACAGTCCATGGGGTCGCAAAGAGTCGGACACAACTGAGCAACTGAACTGAACTCAACTCCTTTTTCAAGTCTTGAAAGTCCTGCTGAAGACAGCAGGCACCCTGGGACATGGAGCTGGTCACTCAGCAGCCTTCTCCTCCTCCCCAGGTACCGCAGCGGGGCCCGCGGCTACATGAAGGCAGTGGTGTTGGAGCTCCTGCGGAAATATTTGCTGGTTGAGCACCATTTCCAACAAGGCAAGAGTTGCCACCCCAGGCACTGGTGATGAGCCCACGGGGGCAGGGGCCCAGAGCCTGACCTCACATGGCTTCTTGTCCCCTGCAGCCCACTACGACAAGTGTGTGATCAACCTCCGGGAGCAGCTGAAGCCAGACATGTCCCAGGTGTTGGACTGCATCTTCTCCCACTCGCAGGTGGCCAAGAAGAACCAGCTGGTGATCATGCTGATTGTAAGCAGGAAAAGGCGTCCTCTCCCCAGAGTTGGACAGGGCTCCACCGGCTTTCCCTGGAAAGATTCTGGTAGCCAGATTTTAAAATACTTCGTACCAAACTTTGTCTTGGGTCTTTCCTCTCTTATTTATTCCTTTCACCACGCTGCACAGCTTGTAGGATCTTCCCTGACCAGGGATTGAACCTGGGCCATGACAGTGAAAGCCTGGAATGCTAACCTCTAGGCCACCAGGGAACTTGTATCTTAGAAAACCACTAGCCTGGCCGTTGGACAGTGCCTGCGTTCTGTGTTGTCCTCGGAGGCACAGGCCAGGGGAATGATAGAGACTAATGTCGCCACCATTTGATAACACAAAGCAAATCAAAATTTGGGAGGGAGAGAAGGTTGAGAATAATTTCCCATGAGATTTCTTCAGCACAGACCTGCTTGTGTGCTTGTGTATGTGTGTGAAATGTTAATACGTTAAACAAATTTTCTGATTATAGAAACAAAATGTGGGCTCATTCTAGTTAGGCACATGCAGAGGCAGAAAGAACGACCCCCCCCCCCCGCCCCGGCCCCACCCTCTGGTGACTGCCTGGAGAACAGCCTGGTGCGGGGCTGGGGGCGTGACGCCTGCCTGGAGAACAGCCTGGTGCGGGGTGGGGGCGTGACGCCCAGGTATTCAGGGCCCCAGCAGTCACTGTTCCGTCTTAGTGGGTAGTGAGGAAGCACCGACTCAGCCTTTCCTAAGCTCTTCTTGCATTTAGGGCGTACGAGTAGATGCAGACTGGTCGCGCCCAGCCCTGGTCTCCAGTAGAAAGGTCCCTTGTTCCAGAAGCAGAGAGGAGGGTTGCCCATAGGAACCAGCATCCCTGCCTCATTGGCAAGTTTCACCTCTATATCTCCTCTCTGGCAGGACGTCTCCAGGCCCTGGATGCTTCCCCCATGCCAAGGCTCCTAGAGTTGGCTTGCACACCCGCCCGAGAGACTCACATAGCCCTTACTCTCTGTTCATACCTGCTTCTGTTTCCCCTCATCCCTCTTCTCTGAAACTGAGCCCCTTAAGTCAGGCAGAGACATGCAGAGGAAAGCGTGAGAGGGCCTAGGGATAGGAGAACCTTGGGTTCAAATATGACTCTGCCTTGCATGTGCTTGGTAGCCTGGGGGCAAGGCACATTGCCTCTCTGAGCCTCAGTTTTCTCATTGGTAAAACGGGTGTCATATAGTAACTTCTCAGTGGGTGAAGGACATTTGAGGAAATGAAAGGGTCTAGCTGCTTGCCTGGCCACAGTAAATACCTGTTACCTGCTGGCCATTAATAGTGATGCAGGCAGAGACTTGGTTCTGTTTTCCCTTGTGCCAGGAATTTAGGGCATGTTTTGGGGTGGGTGCATGGGTGAGTGAAAATGCAGTGGAGAATGGTGGAGGGTTATTGTATTAGACTGGGGAAGGTTGGCAGGGGCAGCTGGACCCCCAGCCAAGGGCCAGTGAGTGCTGGCCTGTCTCCTTCTGGTGGAACAGAAGATCCCCTTGGATCTTGTTTCTGTCCCCCAAAAGGATGAGCTCTGTGGCCCAGACCCATCCCTGTCCGATGAGCTGACCTCCATCCTTGACGAGCTGACCCAGCTGAGCAAAAGCGAGCACTGCAAGGTGGCCCTCAGAGCCAGGCAGGTAGGCTGGCTGGCTGCGGTCCCTGCTGCACCTGGGGCTCACGGGGTGCCATCCTCCACCACACCCAGCTCCCCACATGCACAGCCCCTCTGCTGCAGGACCAGCCCTTGGCGTCTCTCCTGCGAGGATGGCTCACCCCAGCCCNGAGCTGAGGCACAACCAAGTGGAGTCCATTTTCCTATCTGCCATTGACATGTATGGCCACCAGTTCTGCCCGGAAAACCTCAAGGTGAGACCATCTGCATCCTCCACGTTGCGCAGAGCACACGCCATGGCCCAAGTGGGGCCTGGGGGGGAGGCAAGCAGGCTCTCCCTGCCCTCCATGGGTTGGCGCTCAGATGCAGGGCACAATCATGAGCACCGGTGGTTTAGTTCAGTGTGGCCAGGGCTGCCTGAGGGGCCCAGGGGCAGCTCTGAGAGAGGCTGGGTCCTGCAGGATGCATGGCAAGGCAGCA
Organism: Oreotragus oreotragus; assembly: GCA_006410675.1. NCBI lineage: Eukaryota > Metazoa > Chordata > Mammalia > Artiodactyla > Bovidae > Oreotragus > Oreotragus oreotragus. The sequence continues at coordinate 451,023 of SJYX01006053.1, forward strand.
AGGCTCTCTCAGGAAGCATGATGTTAAAACTCCACATGTGATGGAGCTTATTGGAAGCTGCGAGCACTCACATGGTTGGGTCTTGGCTTCATTTTCGCAGGGCCCCCCTTCACCCCCTAAATCTGCCTCATTCACAAGCTTCCAGGCACCCCCTCTATGGCTACAGCTGGGAGCCCTGGGAACAGTCACCCTAGAACTGCCTGCACATGCAGATCTCATGGGCCTGGGGCCTGGCAGCATTTTGTGATAACAACACGTCCAACCTACCTTCCCTGCCACTATCCCTCCCCTCTGATTGCTGGTTGGAATTTGTTAGCATTCCCCTTTCCTTCTTTATTTCCCTTTCCATTTCCTGTAGAAATTAATACTCTCAGAAACAACCATCTTTGATGTGCTGCCCACTTTCTTCTACCATGCTAACAAAGTGGTTTGCATGGCATCCTTGGAGGTAAGTAAGTGAGAGGTCCCTGGAAAAGCTTCAGTACTGACCAGTGCCGGTCCTGGCATCTGCTGCCTGCACTCCACATGCCTGACCCTGGGCCATGTGTCTGGCAAACATGATCTCAGCATTTTCTCTCCAAGGTAGGTCCTTTTACTTACACCCGTCTCACAGAAAAGGGAATGGAGGCTCAGAGAGGTGAAGCAACTTGCTCAAGGTCACACAACTAAGAAGCGAAAGAGCCAGGATTTATATCAAGTCTGTCTTAGTCCAATAGCTCAGTTGGTAAAGAATCCACCTGCAATGTAGGAGACCCCAGTTTGATTGCCGGGTCAGGAAGATCCGCTGGAAAAGGGATAGGCTACCCACTCCAGTATTCTTGGGCTTCCCCTGTGGCTCAGCTGGTAAAGAATCCGCCTGTAATGCGGGAGACCTGGGTTCGATCACTGGGTTGGGAAGATCNCCAGTTTGATTGCCGGGTCAGGAAGATCCGCTGGAAAAGGGATAGGCTACCCACTCCAGTATTCTTGGGCTTCCCCTGTGGCTCAGCTGGTAAAGAATCCACCTGTAATGCGGGAGACCTGGGTTCGATCGCTGGGTTGGGAAGATCTCTGGAAGATACTGGCTACCCACTCCAGTATTCTGGCCTAGAGAATTCCATGGACTGTGTAGTCCGTGGGGTCGCAAAGAGTTGGACATGACGCAACGACTTTCACTTCACTGTTGTAGTCCAAAGTTCTTGCTGGTAACCCCAGCTGTCATGTGTTCTAGCCTCCTCTGGCACAGGCACAGTTAAATACTGACCCCCCAAGGGCCAGGTCCAAGGCACTTCATCTAAACTGCTGATTCCTTGAGCAACGAATTATGGCAACCTGTGAAAGTTGTCCACCTCAGAAGCTCATTAGAGACTTAGTGTCCAGGGTTTTATTGAGGGCTGGTCACATGAGCACCAGGGAAGGCAATGGCAGCCCACTCCAGTACGCTTGCCCGGAAAATCCCATGGATGGAGGAGCCTGCTGGGCTGGAGTCCATGGGGTCGCGAAGAGTCGACACGACTGAGCGACTTCCCTTTCACTTTTCACTCTCATACATCGGAGAAGGAAATGGCAACCCACTCCAGTGTTCTTGCCTGGAGAATCCCAGGGACGGGGGAGNGGGTGTCATATAGTAACTTCTCAGTGGGTGAAGGACATTTGAGGAAATGAAAGGGTCTAGCTGCTTGCCTGGCCACAGTAAATACCTGTTACCTGCTGGCCATTAATAGTGATGCAGGCAGAGACTTAGTTCTGTTTTCCCTTGTGCCAGGAATTTAGGGCATGTTTTGGGGTGGGTGCATGGGTGAGTGAAAATGCAGTGGAGAATGGTGGAGGGTTATTGTATTAGACTGGGGAAGGTTGGCAGGGGCAGCTGGACCCCCAGCCAAGGGCCAGTGAGTGCTGGCCTGTCTCCTTCTGGTGGAACAGAAGATCCCCTTGGATCTTGTTTCTGTCCCCCAAAAGGATGAGCTCTGTGGCCCAGACCCATCCCTGTCCGATGAGCTGACCTCCATCCTTGACGAGCTGACCCAGCTGAGCAAAAGCGAGCACTGCAAGGTGGCCCTCAGAGCCAGGCAGGTAGGCTGGCTGGCTGCGGTCCCTGCCGCACCTGGGGCTCACAGGGTGCCATCCTCCACCACACCCAGCTCCCCACATGCACAGCCCCTCTGCTGCAGGACCAGCCCTTGGCGTCTCTCCTGCGAGGATGGCTCACCCCAGCCCCTGCATCCCCTCCCTCCCCCCGCAGGTCCTGATTGCCTCCCACCTCCCCTCCTACGAGCTGAGGCACAACCAAGTGGAGTCCATTTTCCTATCTGCCATTGACATGTATGGCCACCAGTTCTGCCCGGAAAACCTCAAGGTGAGACCATCTGCATCCTCCACGTTGCGCAGAGCACACGCCATGGCCCAAGTGGGGCCTGGGGGGGAGGCAAGCAGGCTCTCCCTGCCCTCCATGGGTTGGCGCTCAGATGCAGGGCACAATCATGAGCACCGGTGGTTTAGTTCAGTGTGGCCAGGGCTGCCTGAGGGGCCCAGGGGCAGCTCTGAGAGAGGCTGGGTCCTGCAGGATGCATGGCAAGGCAGCAAGGCTCTCTCAGGAAGCATGATGTTAAAACTCCACATGTGATGGAGCTTATTGGAAGCTGCGAGCACTCACATGGTTGGGTCTTGGCTTCATTTTCGCAGGGCCCCCCTTCACCCCCTAAATCTGCCTCATTCACAAGCTTCCAGGCACCCCCTCTATGGCTACAGCTGGGAGCCCTGGGAACAGTCACCCTAGAACTGCCTGCACATGCAGATCTCATGGGCCTGGGGCCTGGCAGCATTTTGTGATAACAACACGTCCAACCTACCTTCCCTGCCACTATCCCTCCCCTCCTCTGACTGCTGGTTGGAATTTGTTAGCATTTCCCTTTCCTTCTTTATTTCCCTTTCCATTTCCTGTAGAAATTAATACTCTCAGAAACAACCATCTTTGATGTGCTGCCCACTTTCTTCTACCATGCTAACAAAGTGGTTTGCATGGCATCCTTGGAGGTAAGTAAGTGAGAGGTCGCTGGAACAGCTTCAGTACTGACCAGTGCCGGTCCTGGCATCTGCTGCCTGCACTCCACATGCCTGACCCTGGGCCATGTGTCTGGCAAACATGATCTCAGCATTTTCTCTCCAAGGTAGGTCCTTTTACTTACACCCGTCTCACAGAAAAGGGAATGGAGGCTCAGAGAGGTGAAGCAACTTGCTCAAGGTCACACAACTAAGAAGCGAAAGAGCCAGGATTTATATCAAGTCTGTCTTAGTCCAATAGCTCAGTTGGTAAAGAATCCACCTGCAATGTAGGAGACCCCAGTTTGATTGCCGGGTCAGGAAGATCCGCTGGAAAAGGGATAGGCTACCCACTCCAGTATTCTTGGGCTTCCCCTGTGGCTCAGCTGGTAAAGAATCCGCCTGTAATGCGGGAGACCTGGGTTCGATCACTGGGTTGGGAAGATCCCCTGGAAAAGGAAATGGCTACCCACTCCAGTATTCTGGCCTAGAGAACTCCATGGACTGTGTAGTCCATGGGGTTGCAAAGAGTTGGACATGACTCAGCGACTTTCACTTCACTGTTGTAGTCCAAAGTTCTTGCTGGTAACCCCAGCTGTCGTGTGTTATTCCAGCCTCCTCTGGCACAGACACAGTTAAATACTGACCCCCCCAAGGGCCAGGTCCAAGGCACTTCATCTAAACTGTTGATTCCTTGAGCAATGAATTATGGCAGCCGGCCTCCTGTGAAAGTTGTCCACCTTGGAAGCTCATTAGAGACTTAGTGTCCAGGGTTTTATTGAAGGCTGGTCACATGAGCACCAGGGAAGGTGATGGCAGCCCGCTCCAGTACGCTTGCCCGGAAAACCCCATGGACAGAGGAGCCTGGTAGGCTGCAGTCCATGGAGTCGCGAAGAGTCGACACAACTGAGCGACTTCCCTTTCACTTTTCACTCTCATGCATCGGAGAAGGAAATGGCAGCCCACTCCAGTGTTCTTGCCTGGAGAATCCCAGGGACGGGGGAGCCTTGTGGGCTACCGTCTCTGGGGTCGCACAGAGTCGGACACGACTGAAGCGACTTAGCAGCAGCAGCAGCACATAAGCACCCTCTGCTTGGTACATACCAAAATTCCAAACTCCCAGGAAGAAAACATGTGCTCAGCATAAGTCATACTGTTTGCTTAGTTAATGTACTGCCAACCATTCTTCTCTGGGAATGGTGGGAACCCTCCCCAAATCCAAGTTCTCACATGCTAGCCAAGGGCCAGCCTTGCAAGCAGCAATTTCAAAGGATAGCAGTTAATCCCCGGATTCCCTATCCAGTTCAAAAAATTCCCAATGCTTAGTCTTCAGAACCATGCTGTCTAATATGCTGGCCACATGTGGCTTGTGAGCACCTAAGATGTGGCCAGTCTGACTGACGTGTGCTCTAAGTGTAGGATACACACTGGATTCCAAAGACTCAATATGGAGAAACAATGGAGACTATCTCAATTTTTAAAAAATTGGTTGCCTGTTGAAATGATAATATTTTAGTTATTAAGGATGAAATGAGGTATGTTATTAAAATCATCTTTACCTGCTCCTTTTAAGTGTCTACTAGAAAATCTCAAATTAATTTAAAACTGCCTCTGTGGCCTGTGTTATATTTCTACTGGATGGCATTACTCTAGAGCAGGAGTCAGCAAACTGTAGTCTGTGGGTCACATCTGGCCCCCTGCCCAGTTTTGTAAAGTCTTGTTGGAACACAGCCACGCCCACACATTTACATATTGTCCATGGCACAAACTCGTGGCTCTTACAGTGGGAGCTCGGAGCCTTAACTACTGGACCATCAGGGAAGTCCCTACAGCAGCAGAGCTGAGCAGTTGTGATTTGTGATAAAGATGATATATTCCACAAAAGCCTAAAATATTTACCACCTGGTCTTTTGCAGAGGAAGAGTGAGCACAGTTACTCTTCACTGCTTTCAGTTCAGTTCAGTTCAGTCACTCAGTCATGTCCGACTCTTTGCGACGCCATGAATCGCAGCACACCAGGCCTCCCTGTCCATCACCAACTCCCGGAGTTCACCCAGATTCACGTCCATCGAGTCAGTGATGCCATCCAGCCATCTCATCCTCTGTCGTCCCCTTCTCCTCCTGCCCCCAATCCCTCCCAGCATCAGAGTCTTTTCCAATGAGTCAACTCCTCGCATGAGGTGGCCAAAGTATTGGAGTTTCAGCATTAGCATCAGTCCTTCCAGTGAACACCCAGGACTGATCGTCTTCAGAATGGACTGGTTGGATCTCCTTGCAGTCCAAGGGACTCTCAAGAGTCTTCTCCAAAACCACAGCTCAAAAGCATCAGTTCTTCGGTGCTCTGCTTTCTTCACAGTCCAACTCTCACATCCATACATGACCACAGGAAAAACCATAGCCTTGACTAGACGGACCTTTGTTGGCAAAGTAATGTATCTGCTTTTGAATATGCTATCTAGGTTGGTTCTAACTTTTTTTCCAGGGAGTAAGCATCTTTTAATTCCACGGCTGCAGTCACCATCTGCAGTGATTTTGGAGCCCAGAAATGAAGTCTGCCGCTGTTTGCACTGCTCCGCTTTAGGAATCGTGTTTTGGGCTTGTCCCTGGGCCTTCTCAGGTGCAGTCTGTGCTTCTGTCTCATTAGGTTTATGTGCGGAGGGGCTACATCGCCTATGAGCTGACCAGCCTGCAGCACCGCCAGCTCCCAGGTGGCACCTGCGTGGTGGAATTCCAGTTCATGCTGCCCTCCTCCCACCCACACCGGTACACAGTGCTCCACCTGGGGAGGGCGTGGCTTACGTTTCGTTTCTCCCTGACCACTGTAGTCCTGTCTCTAGAGGGACCCAGCAGGGATGTCTGGGAACTGCTGGGGAGACATTAGGCGCGCCACTCCCCAGCGTGGCGTCTCTCCACATCTCCATTCTCTTTTCAGTAGCATGGAGATAACCCCATGCCTGCCTCCTAACTCTGTACTGTCTGGGCTGGTAGCCGCTACCTACCTGTGGGATATTGAAATTAAAACGCATCAAAACTAAATTGAAAATTCAGGTCCTTGGTCACACCAGCTCACGTGTGACTTGTGGCTGCCATATTGGACATTGTGGTTCTAGAACATTTCATCAATGCAGAAAGTTCTGTTCGACAAAGTTGTCCAAGACCCCGATGAAGAATGAGGCACAGACAGCATTCAGGCCCGTGCCTGGCACACAGAAAGTTGATGAATGGCGAGGATCCCTTTGATGATCGTGATGGATACTGCTGTTACTGTCCGATGGCATGACGTGTCAAGTCCTATGCTAAGTGCCGTCATNTGTCTCATTAGGTTTATGTGCGGAGGGGCTACATCGCCTATGAGCTGACCAGCCTGCAGCACCGCCAGCTCCCAGGTGGCACCTGCGTGGTGGAATTCCAGTTCATGCTGCCCTCCTCCCACCCACACCGGTACACAGTGCTCCACCTGGGGAGGGCGTGGCTTACGTTTCGTTTCTCCCTGACCACTGTAGTCCTGTCTCTAGAGGGACCCAGCAGGGATGTCTGGGAACTGCTGGGGAGACATTAGGCGCGCCACTCCCCAGCGTGGCGTCTCTCCACATCTCCATTCTCTTTTCAGTAGCATGGAGATAACCCCATGCCTGCCTCCTAACTCTGTACTGTCTGGGCTGGTAGCCGCTACCTACCTGTGGGATATTGAAATTAAAATGCATCAAAACTAAATTGAAAATTCAGGTCCTTGGTCACACCAGCTCACGTGTGACTTGTGGCTGCCATATTGGACATTGTGGTTCTAGAACATTTCATCAATGCAGAAAGTTCTGTTCGACAAAGTTGTCCAAGACCCCGATGAAGAATGAGGCACAGACAGCATTCAGGCCCGTGCCTGGCACACAGAAAGTTGATGAATGGCGAGGATCCCTTTGATGATCGTGATGGATACTGCTGTTACTGTCCGATGGCATGACGTGTCAAGTCCTATGCTAAGTGCCGTCATACTCTCCTCTACTCAGCTTTATTCCCCATCCCACAAAATAAAGATTGTCACCTTTGCCCAGCTGTGAGAAAAGGGGACTGACTAGGGGCTTGGGATCATTTTGGGGTCTGTGAGAGATGTGGCATAAGGGCGTGTGAACTTGTCCCCTCCTGAGGAGGCAGTCTTTGCCTTTGTTTGCGTTATTTATTTGGCTGCACCGGGTCTTAGCTGCGGCACAAGAGAGCTTCAGTCTTCACTGTAGCATGTGGGGCCTGTGCTCGTGGCATGTGAGATCCAGTTCCCTGACCAGGGATTGAACCCAGGCCCCCTGCATTGGGAGCATAGCGTCTCAGCCACTAGACCGCCAGGGCAGTCCTAGAATTCTTAGCCTCTGGCGCTCTTTGTTGCAGCAGTTCAGCGCTGCTAGGAAAGAAGGCTGGGGTAGTCGCTCACACTTTGTTTCTTGGAAGAACCCACATGAGTGTCCTGGTCATCGTTATGACCCTTGGTTGTGTATATATAGATACACGGCATTATCATCAGTCATGGAGACGCTGAGGACCCTGGAGGGCTTCCTTGACCATCTCAGGCCCGTGATGTTGCTGTCGGCTAGAAGGGCCAGGAGCCGACCCGGGCCCTGTGGCCTCAGCTGCCCCATGGCCCTGCTCTTCCAGGTCTCTGGGACGGTCCCAAGGGGTGACATCTCACCCCCCGCCCCAAGCCAAGCCTGACTGGACCCTCCACACCTGCGTCTGTAAGACCAGGTGCATTGTGACCATAGGGGAGGTCAGGTGAGAGACCAGGACTGAGGTCCAGGCCCCTGGTGCGCTGTGCATGGCCAGAGGGGGATCTCTCCCCCATCCCTTCCATCTCTGATTCTAAGCCCCCTCTTTCAGAAGACTCTGTTGTGGGGCTGGCTCACCGAAGCTTCCAGGGCAGGAATGGCTCTTGGGGCTGGATCTGCAGGCGGCTACCTCACCCCCCACCTCCCACCCCCACTGCAGGATGACCGTGCCCATCAGTGTCACCAACCCGGAGCTGCTGAGACACAGCACGGAGCTCTTCATGGACAGTGGCTTCTCCCCCAAGTCCCAGCGAATGGGGGCCATGGTCGCCTTCCAGAGATTCGAGGATTTCGTCAGGTACCCAGCGGGGTTCAGTATCCCCAGAACACCCCAACCATAGGGCTTGAGCAAGCTTCTCCCGAGCCCTGACCTGTTCACTGCACACACAGGCGGGGGTGGCCTAGACACACGGCACAGGGAGTTAATAATAATAGAATAATATAGCATCAAAAGTGTGAGTTTTCATGTCAGCACCTCCTGCTTTTGAATACTGTCTCACCCTGCTTCTTGACGATAAGACTCTGAACAAATGATTTCTCTCAATACCTTTGTTTTCTCATCCATATAAGGGGTACAAGAGGACTTTACTTCATAGGGTCACCATGAGACAATACATTAAAAATATTGTATTTAAACCGTTGTTAGTATGTAGACAGCATGCTCAAAAATGTCAGTGTCATTCCCCTTTTAAAAGTGTTTGTGTGCGTATACAGCCGTGCTGGGCCTTTGATGCGTCGTGCAGGATCTCTTGCTGGAGCACACGGACCCTCCAGGTGTGGCGCGTGGGCTCACTACGCGTGAGAGCCTAGTTCCCCGACCAGGGATCAAAGCCACGTCCCCTGCAAGGCAGATTCTTAACCACCAGCCCACCAGGGGAGTTGCCCTTTCTCAGCCTGCCCCTGTATATTATGCATCATGCTTGGATTATCTTGTATCTTCACAACAGCTTTGGGAGGCGTAGTGATTACTTTTATTATCCTCAGTTGACTCAGAGAAGTGAGATGAGATTGCAGGACTCCCCCAGCCAGTAAAAAAAGGGACCCTAGCCATGCCCCCAAAGTACTGGAGCCCTTTCTTTTACTCACCATCTCAAACCGCATAGCTTCATTCTTCTTTTGGGGGAAGGCCCCATCACTAGCGCCTCGGACCTAGTCAGGAACCACAGGAGCTCTGCACAGACTTGGATGCGCTCGCAGCGTGGTGGTTGGGAAAGAGGGAGGGTCCAGGTCTGACCTGTGACCGCGTGGGGCAGCGGCCCCTCAGCCCTCCCTCTCTGCCCCGCACCCCCAGGAACTTTGATGAGGTCATCTCTTGCTTTGCCAACGTGCCCAAGGACACCCCCCTCTTCAGCAAGGCCCGGAATTCCCTGTACGCCGAGGACGACAGCAAGGTGAGGGTGTGAGTGGGGAGCAAGCCGAGGAGGGGCGGGCTGGGGGGCCCCGGGCCCTTCTACTTGGTTTTCTTGGTGCCCCCCTTCGTTTTCTGTCCCAGGGCCTCCGAGAGGAGCCGATCCACATCCTGAACGTGGCCCTCCAGCACGCGGACCACCAGGAGGATGAGCAGCTGGTACCCGTTCTCCGAACATTTGTGCAGTCCAAGGTACGCCAGGCAGCCTCTGGGTCTGGGTCCCTGAGGAGGAGGAGGACCGTCCTGATGAGGGGTCCATGCGCCCGAGTTGTCCTGAGAGCTTCAGAGCCGCAGGCCTGGGTGCCCACACCGGCTCTGCTTTGCCAGTGACCTTGGGCAGAGGAGGCTGAACAGGCCAGGAGTTCGGCTTTTCCCCGCAGTAACATGGGGGTGGCGTTTCTCTCTCCCTGGGAGTTGCCGTAATAAGATGACACAGTATATACACCACCTTATGCAGATGATAGTCAGTAAATAGTTGTGGCGTTCAGGGCAATGTTTTCACTGGGATAAGCCAGAAAACTCACTGTTGTGTGTGTTTGTTTTTGGTTACACGGGGCTTTGTTGCCGCGAGCGGGCGTTCTCTACCTGTGGACAGCGGGGGCAGCTCTCCAGCTGTGGTGCTCGGGCTGCTTGTTGCAGTGGCTTTACAGGCTCAAGGGCATGAAGGTTTCTGTAGTTGTGGCACACAGGCTTAGTTGCTCTGTGGCGCGTGGGATCTTCCCTAGCCAGGGATCAAACCCCTGTCCCCTGCATTGGCAGATGGATTCTTTACCACTGGGCCACCAGGGAAGTCTAAAACTCCCAATTTTAAACTGGTCACTAACATTAACAACCATTTATGCAGATAACTGGGTTGGTTTTATAAACATGTGGTGTCATGTATGATAATATGTGTGTGTGTGTATTTTAGTAGCTGTATTGAACATAGTGTACGTACCATACTGTTCCTCCATATAAAGTATGCACTTCCGTGCATCTTGGTACCATATCCTCTTTTCTGCAGTTTTGTTTTCCTTAGTTTCAGTTTCCCATGGCCAACTGTAGTCCAAGAACGTTAAATGGAAAATGCCAGAAGCAGGCAGTTTGTCAGTTTTAAGTCACGTGCCATTCTGAGTTGCTATGAGGAAATATTGCACCATCCTGCTCAGTCTGACTCAGATGTGAATCATCCCTTTGTCCAGCGCATCCACCGTTTGTCACTTAGGAGGTGGCTGGGTTGTCCCATCAGTTGTCATGGTATTGCAGTAGTTATGTTAAGTCACCTGTATTTTACCTAATTATGCCTCAAAGTGCAGGGGTAGCGATGCCAGCAATTCGGATATGCCAAAGAGAAGCCATAGAGTGCTTCCCTTAAATGAAAAGGTGAAAGTTCTTAACTTAATAAGGCAGGAAAAAAATATATGAGTTGCTAAGATCTACAGTAAGATTGACTCTTCTAGCCATGAAATTGTGAAGGAGGAAAAAAGAAATGTACCCTTAAACTGTAAATATTATGGCCACGGTGAGTGATAAGTGCTTAGTTAAGACAGAAAAGGCATTAAACTACAAGAACGTATTTTGAGAGCCCACAATCACATAGCTTTTATTACAGTAAATGGCTATAATTTATGTGGTTAATCTCCTATTGTGGGCTTTCCTGGTGGCTCAGATGGTAAAGAATCTGCCTACAATACAGAAGACCCAGGATTGATCCCTGGATCAGGAAGATTCCCTGGAGAAGGGAATGGCAACCCACTCCAGTATTCTTGCCTGGAGAATTCCATGAACAGAAGAACCTGGCGGGCTACAGTACCTAATTTGTAAATTAAACTTTATTGTAGGTATGTATAGGGGGGGAAAAAAAACAACCTAGTATATATAGGGTTTGGTATTATTCATGGTTCCATTCATCCATGAGATCGTGGATCATATCCCTGGTCAGTAAGGAGAGACTACTAATATATTCATAGACGTGTGTAACCATCATTACGGTCATTTTATTTTAGAATGTTTTCACCACCCCTACCAAAATACCCCATACCTGTTAGTAGCCACCCCATTTCCCCTGAACTCAACACCCTTTTCCCTGCCCTCAGAAACCACTAATCTACTTTCTGTCTGTGAATTTGCTCATTCTGGGTGTTTCCTATCAATAAACTAGGTGGAGTTTCATACAATATGAGGCCTTTGGGGAAAGGCCTCTTTTACTTGGCATGTTTTCAAGGTTCATCCGGGTAGTAGTAACATGTATCAGGACTTCATTCCTTTGTGTGACCAAGTATGATCCTATTGTATGTTTGGTTTTCAATGCAGAAAAACATCCTTGTGGAGTGTGGACTCCGAAGAATCACATTCCTGATTGCCCAAGAGGTCAGTCCGATGCTCGGCGCATCTGAGTTCCTCACATTCTTCAAGACTCGGTGCCATTTATTTGAAGTTTGCTCTGTAGATTGGGGTGGGAAAGATCAATGGCTAAAGGAGAGATGGCTTCCCAAATGATTTGTTCTAGCAGTGGACTGGGTAATGGTTAAAAATCGTAAAACAAGTCTATAAATATTTAAATAAGTCTTGCTTGACTTAATTGTCTTTCATATGTCTTTTTTTGCAGAAAGAATTTCCCAAGTTTTTCACATTCAGAGCAAGAGATGAGGTATGGTGAAGAGCAATTAAGTGCTTCTCTCTTCCCTGGGATCTTTGATATTCAGCAAGAATATTGTCCCCGGTCCTTATGATCCCTGTATTCTAGAAGCGCAACTTAAGTGCAGACTCCAGCCTTCCTCTGGGCTGGTATTTCCAGTGAGAGCCCCACGTTTGTATGTGGGCCTCAGACCTCACATTTCCCACCCTTTCAGCCTTTGCTATACACGTTTCTGTCTCACCTGGAGAATTTTTATCCTTGCTGCTGTGACTCTGTAAGACAGGTCTCCCGACCTCTCTTGTTTATATTCTTCTAGGACAGTGGTTTGCAAACTGTGGCTTGCAGACTGGCTCCCTTTTTTTTAGGGGTCGACTGGTTGGATTCTGTTTTGTTTTCTGGCCGTGTTCCCCAACCTAGTTCCCCCTGCGGTGGAAGCACAGAGCCTCAACCACTGGACCACCAGGAAATTCCCCAGCCCCTTGTTTTTATAACCCAAGTTTGACTGGGACACAGGCCACACTCATTAATCTCTTGCTGTCCCCTGTGGCTCTCTGGCTCCAGCAGTAGAATCGGGCAGAGTCGAGTACACTCACCCCTCCACGTCTGCAGTTTCCACATCCGTGGATTCAGCCGACCACAGGTGGCATCTCTGTGGTTGGTCTTATCTGCGGACGCAGAACGCATGGATTCAGAAGTCAGACTGGGTTGTGACTGACTGTACTCCATCGGTTCTCTGGCCTTTTGAGAAAAAGTTTGCTCATCCCTGTTCTAGAACAGGTGGTCTTGTTCCCAGCACAGACCCAGCCTCCAGCAAATAGTATTTTAATCTATCCAGAGCCTCACTTTACTACTTAAGACCCATCCTTCCTTTAGCCTCTTCAGTTAAAACTCTGGCACCATCAGTTGCTTCCTTCTGGGGACCAATCTCCACAAGGAAGCCAGGGCTTAGGGGCTTCTTGAGAAGTACTGTGTCGTGGCTCACAGAAAACAGCCTGGTGGGCCGTAGGTTCTGGGGACTCACTGGGCTCCCCCAGGGATGAGAGACTTGCACCAGCACAAGGCCTTCCTCTCTGCTGGACCTTCACAAAATCTCAACTCTCCAGTCTCTCGAGTTCATGGTTAGAGGACACCGTGACTGCTTCATTCCTAAGCACTAAACCCGCAGCGCCAGGGGGCGTGCAGGACAGGGCTTGGGTCAGCGGGCATGCCGCCTCAGTGTCCAGCTCCACGTGGGTCTGTGTGTCCGTCTGTTTTCTCTCCCTGGTCGGCCCGCAGTTTGCAGAAGATCGCATCTACCGTCACTTGGAGCCGGCCCTGGCCTTCCAGCTGGAGCTCAGCCGGTTGCGAAACTTTGATGTGACCGCCATGCCCTGTGCCAACCACAAGATGCACCTGTACCTGGGCGCCGCCAGAGTGAAGGAGGGTGCTGAGGTCACGGACCACAGGTTCTTCATCCGGGTCATCATCAGGCACTCAGACCTGATCACCAAGGTTGATGTCAGCGGGAGTTTGTGTCTCCCCACTGAACTTGTCACTTGGGGGCCAGCCTTGCCGGGATTGAGTCCCACTCGGGGCAGGGCCTGGGCTGCAAGCAGGGATCACAGGGTGAACGGGGCACCCACAGCTCTGGCCTTGTGACCCACAGTCCAGTCTAGAGGGGACAGGAGGTAGATAGTGGCTTATTTTCATGGGGTAACGTGCAGATTCTTTCTTCCGTCACAGAGACGTGTCTGCATGAGAGAATCAGGGGGATAGAAAAGACAGATCCTGGTTTGTTAAGGGGCTTTTTTTGTAATTGTTGATTGAGTGCACCATCATGTCCCATTGTTTCATTCATTTACAAAAGTAATTTGTGACTATCCTGTGAAGATTGCAAGCAATACTGAAAATACTTCCAAAACTCAAGGAGGGACTTTCCTGATGGTCCAGTGGTTATGACTCTGCTTCCAGTGCAGAGGGCACAGGTTCGATCCCTGGTTAGAGAACTAAGATCACACATGCTGCGTGGCTTGGCCAAAAAAAAAAAATAAAGAAAAGGACCCAGAATCCTGCTACCCAGGGGTCAGCCCTGTTGGTGACCCTTTGTGGGCCTCATTCCATACGTGTATTCGAATTGGGTTGTAGGTAGAAGGTTCCAGATGGGAGCTCAGGCTGGACATACCATGTAAAGACTTGGTCTTTACTGTAGACCTCCTTCTATGTTAATGAAGATGATCCCCTCCCTGCAGTTCCCTAGCACGGAGGTATCACATGTATGTAATGTTTTTAAGGAATCCTCTAGTGATGAGTGCTAAGCTAATCTCAGTGTTTTCCTGCCTCAGGCTCAGGTGTTCTAATAGCTTTTATGATTATCCAGGTAAGTGCAAGTCGCTCAGTTGTGTCTGACTCTTTGCAACCCAATGGACTGTAGAGTCCATGGAATTCTCCAGGCCAGAATACTGGCATGGGCAGCCATTCCCTTCTCCAGGGGATCTTCGCAACCCAGGGATCGAACCCGGGGCTCCCGCGTTGCTGGCAGATTCTTTACCAGCTGAGCCACCAGGGAAGGCCAACAGTCCAGGAGATGGTTGCCATTGAAAAGATGGTTTGCTGTCACTCACAGATCCCAGGGGGAGGGGGCACTGTCTCATGGGGACCCCGTGGGGAAGAGCCGGGGCTGCACAGGAGGCCGTGCGAGGGGGATTCGTGGACAGGGGCCTTTATCGTGGGTTTCGCAGGAAGGACCAGGTGAGGCAGGTGGGCAGGCTTGGCAGTGGCTGGCTTGAGTGATTTCAGCAGGCTCCGAACATAGGGGCTGTCTCTAGTTGGCTGATGCCTGGCCCTGGGGTGATTAGGGCCCGAGGACAGTAGCCTGGAGCATGAGCCTGATGAGGAATAGCGGGGTGTGGACCGTGGATTGGTTGGATTGGTTGGTTTGCCTAAAAAGCGGGCTCATGGGAGAGTTGTTTACAATATCTCGGAAGAGACTTTAAGACCCCTCTGGGGTCAGCACAGCAGAAAACACAGAAAATTAAAGAGGTGCCGTGTACACGAGACGGCCTTGGACATCTCTTTGAGGAGGGGCTGTTCTCCCCTCTCCCTGACTCTCTGAGCCCTGCACCCCTGGCCTTAGTGGTTGCCCCCTCCCGCTTTTACAGGAAGCCTCCTTCGAGTACCTCCAGAACGAGGGTGAGCGGCTGCTCCTGGAGGCCATGGACGAGCTGGAGGTGGCATTCAATAACACCAGCGTGCGCACCGACTGCAACCACATCTTCCTCAACTTCGTGCCCACCGTCATCATGGACCCCTCCAAGGTCTCCTCTCGGCGGGCGGGGCTCTCACCAGGCTCTGGGGGTTCAGCCTTCCCTGGGACTCTCCTGCTTCAGGGTATTGTCTCCCGGTGCTCAAGACTCGAGTTGCAGGGTACATACGTGCGTTTCTGAGCCTCAATTGCTGCAGGTGGAGCACAAAGCTTCCATCAATTAATTCTAGAGCCATATTCCAGCCATCCCCCTGAGGACTGTCCCTAAGGATGTTCCCCCACCATGGGCTGCTTCACTTTTCAGGAAATGCGGATGCCCAGAATGTCCTCTGCAAAACAGAGTCCTGGCCTCTTGCTGGTTCCAGGCTCTGTCATGGGCTGCCTGTGGGTGGGGGAGCGGGTGAGAACCTGAGGTCTGTGGCTCAGCCATCCTCCACGGCTGGTTCCTCCACAGCTGGTTCCTCACAAGCAGGCAGAGTCTGTGGTGGTGATTCTGGGATGAAAGAAGTCCTTTCAGTCCATCAGCTTGGCATGTGGGGTGGTGCAGAGGCTCATGCTGACTCCCCAGCTCCACCAGTTCATGTCGTTCCCAGAAGAGAAAATGCATAGGCTTGGGATATATGACGGAGAGGAAGACATAGGCGCTCTAGCTCTTACCAGCCTCAGCTTCCTCCTCTGTCAATGGGGGACGAAAATGCTAGCCTCTCTGGGTAACTGTGGGGACAGAGTGAGATACTGAGCTTAAATCAAAGATGCCTTTGCTTCTTATCAGCTAACAGTGATACATGCAACACATTACTGTGCTGTATACATGCAGTACCTTTTGCATTCGGTATATTTCACCATTCTGTCATCGTCAGAGCAAGAACTGTCACGAGTATGCGCAGTTTAGGTTCTGAAATTGAACCCCTGTGGTTTGCGGCAGATCGAGGAGTCGGTGCGGTCCATGGTGATGCGCTACGGCAGCCGACTGTGGAAGCTCCGCGTGCTCCAGGCTGAGGTCAAGATCAACATCCGTCAGACCACCACCGACAGCGCCATCCCCATCCGCCTCTTCATCACCAACGAGTCAGGCTACTACCTGGACATCAGCCTCTACAAGGAAGTGACGGACCCCAAGTCTGGGAACGTAAGGCCGGGCTGGGTCACAGAAGTCGCGTCAGAGTGGAGGCCCAGGCCCCTTCTCCGTGTCCGTGGGTCTGTGTCTGCTTCAGGAAAGCTCATTTGTGCCATAGGTTAGAGCCCACACAAGTGACACCACGTGGCATCTTTCTGACGTACTCCACTTAGTATGCTAATCTCTAGGCCCCTCCATGTTGCGGCCAGTGGCATTATTTTGCTCGTTTTTATGGCTGAGTAGCATTCCCTCTTTGCATTTTCATTGAGGAGCAGGAAGAAATAAATTGAGCAGGAGTGTGGTTCTCTGAGACTTGCCTCCCTTACTCTCTGTTTTTCTCTCTTTCTGGTCCAGATCTTGTTTCACTCCTTTGGAAACAAGCAAGGCCCCCAGCATGGGATGCTGATCAACACTCCCTACGTCACCAAGGATCTGCTTCAGGCCAAGCGATTCCAGGCCCAGTCCCTGGGTACCACCTATGTGTATGACTTCCCAGAAATGTTCAGGCAGGCAAGTCCTGGGACTGAGACTCAGTACTGCCCGGGGTCCCCCTTTAGAGACTCCACCAGCATCCACAACCTCCATTCCCAGTTACTTTTCTAAAGACCTCACTCTAAAAAACAGTCTTCATGAACGAAAAGAAACTAATATTGGGAATGACTTCATAGTATATTTTTCTAAACAAGACTTATATCATCCAGTGGTAAAAAGAATATAATGTAGAAACTTTGGACAACAGAGAAGAGTGGAAGGAATAAAAAAGTAACTCCTAGTTCCATATATTAAAGACAAATTGTTTACCATTTCCTCCTGGTCTTGTTAATGCTTATATTAAGTACCTGCTATAAACCAGGCACCATTCTAAGTGTGGCTAGACCATGAGGAAGACGATGGGGTCACTACCTTTGAGGAATTTAAAAAAATAATGTTTTATGTTTTTATGAATTTTGAAGTATACACTGGATACAGAATATATACTGGATGTTTCCTTCGAGCGTGTTTTCTATGCCTATATTTTTTTATGTAGACGTGCCTTTCAAGGAGACTGACCACACTGGCACTGGTGATAAGGATGCCTTTGTAAATCCTCTCTGTTGCCTTGTCAATGACATTCATGAGACTGAGGCCGTGGACTTACACTGTAGACAGGAAAGCATCAGTGCACTTTAGGCATGAGATGCAGGGTAGTAGGAAAAGCTGCTGTTTAGGGTCAGTAAGTCCCGGACTTGAATCCCAAATCTGTCCTTTTCTTCCTGTTTGTCCCCAGGGAAGTTCCTTCACCTCTCGGGGCTTCTCTTTTCTCCTCTGTTAAATGAGAATAATAATCAGTACCTACCTCCCAAGGTTGTAGTAAGAAATGCATATTAAGTATTCAGTAGAGGCTACAACTGAGCGATTTCACTTTCACTTTTCACTTTCATGCACTGGAGAAGGAAATGGCAACCCACTCCAGTGTTCTTGCCTGGAGAATCCCAGGGACAGTGGAGCCTGGTGGGCTGCCGTCTGTGGGGTCGCACAGAGTCAGACACGACTGAAGTGACTTAGCAGCAGCAGCAGAGGCTATTTTAATAAATGGAAACTTTTATGATTAAGAATGTTATCGTCTGTATCCTTCTGCCTTGGACATCATGGGCCACAAGAATAAGAAACAGACACATCGAAAATAAATCCACCCACTTTTCTTTTAGATAAAGAGTACTGTGGACTACCCATAAATTTAAAAACAGATGAAAAGGAATATTTCCCAGAAAGATACATCTTATCAAAACTAACTCAAGAAGAAATAGAAAATATAGATTATAAGCATTAGTGAAATTGAATTACTCCATCTGTTCCACCTTTTTTAAAAGCTGGAGTTCTTGATCAATGCATTAAAATAAGAAAAAGAAATAAAAGATACAAGTCTAGAAAGAAGCAAAGTGGTGTTTTTTGTAGATGATAAAATGTCTATACAAGTAATCCAAGAGGATTTGAAGAACCAGCAAGATAATACAGCAAGATTACTAGATACAAGTGCATGCTTGTTCACTCAGTCGTGCCTGATTCTTCAAATCCATGAACTGTAGCCCGCCAGGCTCCTCTGTCCCTGAGATTTTCCATGCAAGAATACTGGAGTGGGTTGCCATTCCCTTCTCCAGCTAGGTCAGTATACAAAAATTAATTGTGCTCTCATAGACAAGCAATAATTCTAAAATCTAATTGGAAAAATGCCATTTACAATATTAAGATCAACTCTAAAGTTTCCCTAGAAATAAATTTTAAAAACATACAAGGCCTTTATAGGGGAAATTTTGAAACTTTATGGAAGTACTTTAAGCCTAAATAAACAGAGATATATCGTGCTTATGAATGATCGGAAGAGTCAATATTGTAAAGATAATAGTTCCCCACATAATATATTCAGTATAATTCTGGAGTTTTGGGTGCAACTTAAAAGTTCATAGGAAAAGTAAAAGTTTGTGGATAGCAAAAGCAATTTTGAAAAAATAATCTGGGGGACATGTCTTAGCCGTCTTTTAAAATAAGTCACTATTTTCAAGCAGCTGTACTTACTGTAATGCATAATATTATTGAAATGGAGCTAAACAGATAGACCAATGGAACAGAATAGAGTCTAGAATCAGACCCACTTATAAACAAAGCCTTGACAGAATGCAGAGGTGGAATTGTGAATGAAGGGAAATACGTCTCACTAAAAGATACAAAGACGTTTCTTATCTAATTTGGAAAATGAATTTTTATTTCTACCTCATCTGGTATACAAAAATAAATTTCAAGAGAATTAAAACCACTTGGAGTGAGTGAAAAGCATAAGCATAGGAAAACCCTACAAATTGGACTACATTAAAATTTAAAAGTTATTTATATAAAAAGGCCCCAGCTTGGGGGACCCAAAGCTGGGGCTCTGGGACAACCCAGAGGGATGGGGTGGGGAGGGAGGTGGGAGGGGGGTTCAGTGTCGGGGGAGACATGTACACCCATGGCTGATTCATGTCTATGTATGGCAAAAAACCACCATAATATTGTAATTAGCCTCCAATTAAAATAATTATTTTTTTTTTTAAAAAAAAGGACCCCAGCTTGGGAGAATATGTTTCAATGTCTGTTACCAGCAAGAGATTAGAACAATATTATGTAAGAGAAACTCTGATCAATATATTCTAAGGTGCTCACCTAGGTGACAATCAGTGAAGTACAGATCAACATCACAGCAAAAAGAATATCAGTACAATTTCACACCCAGCAGATGGGAAAGCATGAAAATATTTGACAAAACCAGATGTGGGCAAGTATATGGAGCAAAGGAGCTCTCACACATTCTTACTGTAAAGCAGTGTGATGATATCTAGGAAAACTGAAGATTCGCATACGCTATGACCCAGCAATTCCACTCCTAGGTATATACCCATGTAGAAAGACCATGGGAATGTTCATTATAGCATTATCGGTAGTACTGTCGACTTGGAAATCTAAACGTTTCTATTAAAAATTATGAGTAAATAAGCTGTGACATATTCATGCCATGAAAAACTGAACATGAGGGGAAAGGAATAGACCAGAGCTAAACTTATCAACATGGGTAAATCTCTCAAATATACTGGCGAGTTGGAAAAATAAGTTGTAGAAGGACATGTCTGGTGTGACACCATTTATTTAAAAGACAAGTCATGCGAAATAACGCCACATGTTTTAATGTCTGCACATACGATGAGATAAAAGCATAAACACATTCAGAGGACTTGACTGACACTAAGTTCAGAATGGGCTTCCCTGCTGGCTCAGCTGGTAAAGAATTTGCCTGCAAAGCAGGAGACCTGGGCTCGAACCCCGGGCTGGGAAGATCTCCTAGAGAAGGAAACGGCAGCCCACTCCAGTACTCTTGCCTGGAGAATTCCATGGACAGAGGAGCCGAGCAGGTTACATCCATAGGATCACACAGAGTTGGTTACAAATGTGTGACTAACTTTCACTTTCTTTCAAGTTCAGGATAATGGTTACCTGAGGGGAGCAGGGGGAGGGACAGATGGGAATGGGATGGGAAGGGGCACACCAGGGGCTTCAGTTGCATTTCTATT
This sequence comes from Oreotragus oreotragus, assembly GCA_006410675.1. Classification (NCBI taxonomy): domain Eukaryota; kingdom Metazoa; phylum Chordata; class Mammalia; order Artiodactyla; family Bovidae; genus Oreotragus; species Oreotragus oreotragus. Next base: position 471,311 of record SJYX01006053.1, read on the forward strand.
ATTTCTTTTTAAAAAATTCTTAAAGCGACTTTGGAGAAATTATGATTTGACAAAACTGCAAGATAGATGTACGGGTGTTTATCTTTTCTGCGTGTTTTTGCTGAGTGGTTTAGATAGTTTGTGATTAAGAAAGAAAGGCAGCCCTAGAAAATGTACTTCCTTACCGGCAACTTCAGATTTTTCTCTTTCCTCCCTTCTCTGTAGGCTCTTTTTAAAATGTGGCACTCCCCAGACAAGTACCCCAAAGACATCCTGACATACACCGAACTCGTGCTGGATCCGCAGGGCCAGCTGGTGGAGATGAACCGGCTTCCTGGAGGAAATGAGGTAGAGAACTGAGTCACAACATTGTAGATCAACTATACTTCAATAAAACTGTTTTAAAAAGCAAACCCACAGAGCCCAGCCCCTGGCTGGAATCACCCTTTAAAAATTTTTCTCCCTAGGGATCTCCCTGGCTGTTGAGTGGTTAAGACTTTGCTTTCCAGTGTAGGAGGGGCTTCCCTGGTGGCTCAGCTGGTAGAGAATCTGCCTGCAATGCAGGAGACCTGGGTTCGATCCCTGGGTTGGGAAGATCCCCTGGAGAAGGGAGAGGCCACCCACTCCAGTATTCTGGCCTGGAAAATTCCATGAACCGTATAGTCCATGGGGTTGCAAAGAGTTGGTCACGACTGAGCAACTTTCACTTTCCAGTGAAGGCGGTGCAGGTTTGATCCCTGGTCGTGGGACTAGGATCCCACATGTCTCATGGCCGAAAAAAGATAAAACAGAAGCAATATTGTAATAAATTCAATAAAGACTTTTAAAAATGGTCCACATTAAAAAAAAAAAAAAAAACTTAAAAATCTTTTTTCTCCCTGAAGAAGCAAACCTGTTTTCTTGTGCACTTATCTCCTTTCCAGGTGGGCATGGTGGCCTTCAAAATGAGGTTTAAGACCCTCGAGTACCCAGAAGGGCGTGACATTATCCTCATCAGCAATGATATCACCTTCCATATTGGATCCTTCGGCCCCGGAGAAGACCTTCTGTACCTGCGGGCGTCCGAGCTGGCCCGGGCCGAGGGCATCCCCAAAGTCTACCTCGCGGCCAACAGTGGGGCCCGTATCGGCCTGGCAGAGGAGATCAAGCACATGTTCCAGGTGGCCTGGGTGGACCCGGAAGACCCCCACAAGGTACGGCACGAAGCTGGCGTGGCACTGTGGTTCCACCTAGCTCCTGCTGTGCCCCCAAGGAGTGGCAGTGCCTCTCGGTGGGGGGAGTCTTAGCTCCTGCTGTGTCCCCAGGGAGTGGCAGTGCCTCTTGGTGGGGGGAGTCTTAGCTCCTGCTGTGCCCCAGGGAGTGGCAGTGCCTCTCGGTGGGGGGAGTCTTGCTCTTAGCACGGATACACGTGGTGGTGGTGGTTTGGTCACCAAGTCCAAACTTAGCGCGTCTGGCTCTTTGCGACCCCGGGGACCGTAGCCCGCCAGGCTCCTCTGTCCGTGGGATTCCCCAGGCAGGAATCCTGGCGTGGGTTACCGTGCCCTCCCCAGAGGATCTTCCTGACCCAGGGACCAAACCTGCCTTTCTTATGTCTCCTGCATTGGCAGGCGGGTTCTTTACCACTAGTGCCACCTGGGAGCCCTCACTCCTTCTTAGCCACTAGCAGATGACTCAGGTTCCTTATCTGTAAAATGGGAATAATCCTAGTAGTCACTTCAGAGAGCTCTGAAAGCGGTAGTCATGTCCGATTCTTTGTGACCCTATGGACTACAGCCCGCCAGGCTTCTCTGTCCATGGGATTCGCAGGAATACTGGAGTGGGTAGCCATTTCCTTCTCCAGAGGATTCTCCAACCCAGGGATCGAACCTGTGTCTGCTGCATTGGCAGGCGGACTCTTTACCACTGAGCTACTTCAGAAGCCCTCAGAAGGATCCTTGGAGAACAATAATGAAAATAGTTATTTCTTATATAAACATGTAGTTAATATCAATACGTACTGAGCCTCTTCTGAACACAGTACATACCAAGGATGCAGAGGTGAGTGGTATCTAATCCCTGGCCTCAGGAAGTTCTTAAAATTCATCCCGAAGACCTCAGGACATCATAAAAGGCAGAATGAATAAAGAAAAACACACGTCTTGTGATGTGAAAATGCAGGGGACAGTGGCATTCTTTGCAACCACAGCACAGGTTCCCAAGGAGGTGGTGTTGTCCCCCCAAAAGGGACAGAAAGTATTATTTTCATGTAGAAGCGTGCGCACACATATACGTATATTTATTACATAACCAGTATATCTATAATAAAACTTGACTGGGGCAAAGGGGTTGGTAATCAGGGAAAAAGAAGTATCTGAAAAGCTCCTTTGGGGAGAGAGAATGAAAAGATTAAACGATACTGAATCGGTGACTTCCCTGGTGGTCCAGTGGTTAAAACGCCCCCTATCAATGCAGGGGCTGAGAGTTCGATCCCTGGTGGAGGAGCTAAGATCCCATGTGGCTGGGGGCAAAAAAAAAAACAAAACATAAAGCAGAAACAATATTGTAACGAATTGAATAAAGATTTAAAAACAAAAAAATAGTGAATCAGACCAGGGGAAAAGTGAGGTTGTGTGGTAACGGTAACTGGCAAACACAGAGCAGACATTCAGTTAATTGCTGTTATTAATGTGTTAACATCAGATGTCTGTTAACATCAGACAGGTGACTGTGTTATTAACATGGTATTCTCCCTGAATCCCTCAAACACAGTGCTGGCACTAAAAACAGTGGCTGTTGAGTACACGGAGCTGGACTCATAGCCTCATTGAAGTATTTACATATTTTTAAGGGAATTAAATACCTGTACCTGACCCCCCAAGACTACACCAGAATCAGCTCCCTGAACTCCGTCCATTGTAAACACGTGGAGGAAGATGGAGAATCCAGGTAAATAACTTAGCAGGCAGCTCCCATGTTCTGACTGTGGTTCATTTCCGCTGCTTGTGGGGAGTCTGCCTCTAGGCTGGTGACAGTTTCTCAAGCAGTGTGGGGAGTGTTTGTACAGAGCAACCCCCAGCTTCCATTGTGGGTACTGACAGCTCAGACACCTGGGGCCCCCTTTAGGGTGACCCCATCCTTGCTGTCCCCACATGAGGCACGTCTCTCACAAAAACAGCACATCACTCAGGGACAGTTAGGGTGGACTCCCACATGTCCCCAGAGCTTGCGGGCTCACATCTTACGACCAGATGAGCCAAACTGACTCACTGGGTGAGCTGGGAAGACGTGGACAGGGTCTGCTCCATGAGTACAGGCAACACTGGTGTCTTTTCCAGGGAAGGTTGTAGGTTTTAAAAATCAGATTCTGATTTAAATCAAAATTTCCCAGGCTGAGTTTCCTGGGATGTTAGTCATTGATTTGGGGNCTCACCCTCCAGTCCCTCACCTCGCTCAGCCTTCCTTCCCCGGGTGCGTGGGAAGTGCATCAGCCTTGGATTGTCCTGGGCTGGACCTCAGTCTGTAACTCTCCTTTGGTTCCTGAAGGTATGTCATCACGGACATCATCGGGAAGGAGGAGGGCCTGGGCGTAGAGAACCTGAGGGGCTCAGGCATGATTGCTGGGGAGACCTCCCAGGATTACGACGAGATCGTCACCATCAGCATGGTGAGTCCCCACCCGTTTTCTATTCCAGCTCAATTTTTTACTATGGAAACTTTAATCAGGAAAAGCCTGTCATACAAAGTGAAGTAAGTCAAAAAGAGAAAAGCAAATATCATATATTAACACGTATGTATGGAATTTAGAAAACTGGTGCTGATGAACCAATTTGCAGGGCAGGAATAGAGACACAGATACAGAGAGCAGACCTGTGAACACAGCAAGGGCAGGGGAGGGTGGGATGAACTGAGCAGCACTGAAACATATATTATACATTACTGTATGTAAAGAGCCAGCGGGAAGCTGCTGCATGACACAGGGAGCTCAGCTCGACGCTGTGACAACCCAGAGGGGTGTGCAGGGGTAGAGGGTGGGAGGGAGGTTCAGAGCGCGGGGGCGTATGCTTTCTGATGACTGATGCACGCTGCTGTATGGAAACAGTGGACACAACATTGTAAAGCAATTATCCTCCAATTAAAAATAAATGGAAAAAAACAGGCGCGAACGTAAAGAGAATTGATAACGAGCCCCATGTACCCATCACTGGCCCCAACAGTTGTCAGCGTGCAACCATTCCTGCATCCTCAGCCCATCTGCCCACTGTCATGGAATATTTTAAAGCAACCTCCACTTATATCCTTCCATCTGTAAGTACCGTAGTATGGTTCTTTGCTAGATAAATGCTCCCCCATTCATTTTTTAAAAAAATAGCATAACCATGATACTATTACACCCAACAATATCAACAGCAATTCTTTAATATCGTCAGAACTCAACTTGGGTTCAGTTTTCATAATTACCTCAAAATGTCTTATTATAGTTGGTTGGCTTGAATCAGGATTCAATCTCTTCTTCTTTAAAAGATATTGAGTATTTAGAAGACCTTTTGGGCCTTCCCTGTGGCCCAGTGGCTAAGACTCCACACTTTCTCTGCAAGGGGGCGCGGGTTCAGTCCCTGGTCAGGGAACTAAGATCTCGCACGCCCAGCAGTGTGGGCAAAAAAAAAAAAAAAAGAACTTTTGTCTAATTCTAACTGGTACTAAGTGACTGTCTTCTCATTCCCTAGTGGGGCCTTTACAGAAGTATCTTCTGTTTCTGTTGGAGTCGTGGTAATAGTTCTCTTTAGTGGTAAACTGTCACTCAGGTCCTGATTTTTACCCTGGGTGTTGGGTCTTCAGTTGCCAAGGTGGGAAATGCTGGCCTTGAGTGTCTTCCTTGGACTTATCATCTAGGTGTCATTATGTATGTTTCGTACCTATTTCAGACTAAAAAGACATATATATATCTACATATTCCAAAATATGTCATTTTCTTTTGAAGGATATAAAAAGGAATGTTTTTATATATTCCAAAATAGATATACATATGCATGTATATATATATATATATATCTTTAATTTATATGTATATACAAGGACAGGCACACCTCAGAGATGTCTCAGGTTTGGCCCCAGACCTCTATGGTAAAGCGAATGAATGTAGCATTGAAGTGGAGATTGCAGTAAAGTCACATGGATTTTTTGGTTTCTCAATCCATGTAACGGTTATGTTTATACTATACTGTAGTCTGTTAAGTCTACGATAGCATTATGTCTTTTAAAAATGTATACACTTTAATTTTAAGACCCATTATGGCTAAAAAATGCTAACCCTCATCTGACACACAGGCTTGCCACAAACTTTGTTAAAAAAAATAAGCCTCAGCATCCACGAAGTACAATAAAGTGAGGTCTGCTGGTATGAATCTTTCTATTTGGAAACAGTTTAGACTGCATCGGAAGTTACGGGTTAGTTTAGGCGGGTCCTGGGTGCCCCTCGTCCAGCTCCCGTGTGATAGTGTCTTGTGTTACCGTCGCACGTGAGCAAAACAAGGACACTGACATTGGCACGATACTGTTAACTCGACACAGACCTCGATCATTTTTTCCCAGTCCCACCCGCCCTCCTAGGCTTCCTTTGGTTGTGTGAATGCACGCAGTGTCTCGGGAGCGACCCCACTCACAAGGGCCACAGAGATGCCTCTTGAAGCGAGAGCCAGAACATTCCACGTCTGCTGCGTGTCTTTACAACACTCTTCCTCGCTAGCCCCATTCTTTCTGGACAGGAGGTCGAGGTCAGGCAGCCTGAAGGACAGGCTTGTGCCCACGCGGTCCGGCCACCAGTCAGGATGCCCGTGGCCAAGCTGAGCTTCCACTCAGGCCCAGTGGCTCCTGGACCGTCCCCACTGTGGGGGGCGGGGCACTGGCCCTGAGGAATGCAGGAGGGGTCCTGTCTCCACAGGTGACCTGCCGGGCCCTCGGGATCGGGGCCTATCTGGTGAGGCTGGGCCAGCGAGTGATCCAGGTCGAGAATTCCCACATCATCCTCACGGGGGCGACGGCTCTCAACAAGGTGACCGCCTTGAAGGGATGGCGGGGGACTGGACATGTAGGGGCGGGGGCGGGGTCATTCTGACATTCCCAGGGTCCCCAGTGGGGAATTTTTCTCAGCATGAAAGCAGTTCCAGAATTCCCTGGTGGTCCAGCGGTTAGGACTCCACACTCTCACTGCTGAGGGCCCGAGTTCAATCCCTGGTTGGGGAACTAAGACCCCACAAGCTACATGATACAGCAAGAAAAGGGAAAAAAGAAACCAGTTCCATCCCTGCTAATATAAGAGCTGTTCTTTCATTTTGTAGTTATATGGGCCTCTTATGAGCTAACATATATTATAGATACATACATACATATAGATGTGTATAGATAGATACATACATATAGATCCTTGGTGGCTCAGCATTAAGAGTTTGCCTACAAAGCAGAGGATGCAGGTTCGATCCTTGGGTCAGAAAAATCCGCTAGAGAAGGAAATTGCCTTTTCCCACTCCAGTGCAACCCACTCCAGTATTCTTGCCTGGAGAATCCCACGGACTGAGGAACCTGGCGGGCTACAGTCCATGGGGTCAAAAAAGACTCCAACACGACTGAGCGGCTTAACAGCAACAATGTGTGTGTTAGGCTCTTCTGGTGGAACTAATTTTCTGTGTTACTGTAATTTAAATGTTAAAATCCTATTGAAATTTTAAAAATTATTAAAATAGCATTACACACTGCAGAAAATTGAGAAAAGACAAAAAAAGAGTTAACTTTGTCCCTGCTGTAGTTTTTGTGTAGTTTTCCTCTCACTCATGTCTTTACATAGTTAGACTCCTAGTGAACAGCTTCGTGTGACTGTTTTCACTGTCTTGAAATGCCTTCCACCATGCTGTAAAGCCTCCCTAACATCAGGTCTGCTAAAAATCCCACAGTGGGTCTCAAAGTCTGGCCCCTGAACCAGCAGCGTCAGCATTGCCTGGGATCATGATAAAAATACAAAGTTCTCTGGCCCCACCGCAGACCTGCTCCATCAGCAACGCTAGGCTGGGTTTTGCCTGGAGATGACCAGTCACCAGCTGGATCTCTGGTTCTCAAATTGGGCTGCATATTGGAATTATCTGGAAGTTGAAAAAAAAAAAACAACAGATACCCGAGATTCTGATGTAATCGGTCTGGCTGCCTGCAGCCTGGACATCAGGACTTTTGAAAGCTCCCAGGATTCTGACATGCAGCCAGGGTTGAGGACCACCGAACATGCAGCCAGACTTGAGGACCATCTGAACAGATGGAAGGTCCCCAGGTCGGGCAGGACCTTGCTAACCGTGTCATGTCAAAGCAGGTCCTGGGCAGAGACGTTTACACGTCCAACAACCAGCTGGGAGGTGTGCAGATCATGCATTACAATGGCGTTTCGCATGTCACCGTGCCGGATGACTTCGAGGGTGTTTGTACCATCCTGGAGTGGCTGTCCTATATGCCAAAGGTGCAGTATCCTTCCCCTCCTCCCCCTTGAAGCTTGGAGCCTGGAAGACTCCGTTATCTGGTTCATTTGCCAAATGGTGTGGAAGGGTAGAGAGTAGGTAACACTGAAATTGTGCCTAGGGTTAATTTTTCTTTCCTCTCCTTCCCTCTCTGATGCCCAGCCCTGTACTCACTGTTCTTTGCTTTTTTTTTTTTGATGACCTTGTATGGAGGCTGTGTGTCGATCCTCTAGAAAGAGGTGACATTGCCTGTCATCAAAAGAGGTAACATGGACAACAGAGAACCCTCAGGCTTTGCAGTCAGGCTGGATTTGATTCCTGGCTTCCTTCTCGTAGCAGTGAGACCTCAGGACCGTCTCTTAATCTTTCTAAGCCTCAGTTTCCTCATCTGTAAATTGGGAGTAACAATGGCACCCATCCCAGGGTGTTGTCATTGATGGCTCAGTGACATGATGTGTGGAGCTCAGCACTTGGCAGGCCCTCAGCCAAATGCTACTCCTAACTGTGATGATGACCTACTTTGGGTTGGGCTTCTGCCACGTAGCCAGGCATCACCATAGTCGGAAGGGGAGAAGAGGGCCAAGAGTGAACTGCAGACATTATTGACGAGCCTGAAGGACCGAGTCGGAGACCTGACTTTCTTTCCTAGGATAATCGCAGCCCAGTTCCAGTCATCACACCCAAGGACCCCATTGACAGAGAAATTGAATTCCAACCATCTCGCGGGCCCTACGACCCCCGGTGGCTGCTTGCAGGAAGACCTCACCCAAGTAGGTCCCTCCAGGGTTTTGTCTGAGCCCTGTCTTGGGGTTTCTTTTCTGCCACCAAGATAACAAGTCAGTAGAAGATTATCGCCAAGGGATACACCTGAGGTCGAATGCAAAAAGGGGTGGAAGAATGGAGATTTTTCTCTGTGCTTTTCCCAAGCTGATGACCGAGAAGGGGTGGGAACAGCCTCCAGTTTCTGGAGCTGATGGATGGAGGTGAGAAGCAGCAGAGGTCATGACCTCCTTCCTCAAAATTGCCCCAGGTGTGGTCACATAGGTGGAAACTCTGGGGCTGAAACCTCAGGGTTTCAGAGAGAAGAGCGCTTCTCTCTCTGTCCCTCTCTGTTTGGCTTAAACCTTCATAAGGTAGCTCTCCGTGAGTTTACCCAGGTCGAGCAACTTTGCCTCTTCTGCAGCTCCGTGTCTAGACGTACGTGTGGGTGTGCACACATATATCCAAACACACCCGTGTGCACGCACGTGCTTGCACATGCTCACGTTCTCTCTCCCTCCCTCCCTGTCCCCGGCTCCCGCAAAGGGACAGGTTGGCCTCCTGGAGGTATCTGATTACATTCTGAGCCACCAGGACAGAACTGGAAAGCTGAGCTGCCCCTGTTGCCACAATTCCGAGTCTAGAATTTCACATGCTGCCCCGTTTAGAACTCGGCCTCTCCTTCCAGCTGCGTGGGGCAAGGGAGGTGCTGCCAGGAGCATGTCAGGCTCCACCAGCGAAAGATGCCCCATGGCCTGTTCCCCACCCCTCCCACCCCCCGCCATTTCTCTTAGGCTTTCTCACCTGCGAGCACTGGCTTTAGCTTGACTTTTTTTAATGTCTGATGTATTACCAACCATTTGCTCCAGCTAGTAGGGCCGGCCCCCAGACAGACCCTGAGGCTGGGGTGCTTTGTTCCCAGGGGCCCCAGCCCCCCTGTTCCTGCAAAGTGAGATCTCTCCTGCTACCTGCCTCCTCATGTCCAAACCACAGTCGGGTACACTGCGGTGTGGATCCCAGGCACCGCGTCCTCCCCAGGATGGCTGCAGTGGACATCCGCTTGTTCACTCTCCCTTTCTCGGCCTCTCTGTCTCTCAGTGGAACACGTTCTTACCAGTGTAACGGTTTTGAGGCTGCAGCCACTAGGTCTGGGATGAGTGTTTTTCTGAATAGATGGTCCATTCTGAAATCGTGCCTTCTGAAGGCAGCCATCTGCTCTTTTTGCCTCCTGAGAAGAGAAGGCAGACAGTGACCAGGGTCTCCTCGTGTTTGGCGTTGAAGGGAGTTGATGCGGTTGGGTGTTCTGTATGGACTGACTTCCTGATTTGGTATATTGTTTGGCAGCCCTGGTTTTGTGTGTTGGCGGGTGGGCAGGGGAAGTGTTGTTTTCCAGGAATAAAGATGTCTGGGCTGTCAACGTCGGGCTGTCCTAGAGAGACGGCAGAGGAGTCTGCCCTCCAGGTGGACATCGGGGGCCCTCAGCAACCAGCCCCCTGCCTGAGCTCCCACCCTTCTGCCCACAGCTCTGAAGGGATCCTGGCAGAGTGGATTCTTTGACCAGGGCAGTTTCAAGGAGATCATGGTGCCCTGGGCCCAGACCGTGGTGACGGGACGAGCAAGGTAACCCTGAGGGCGGGCCCAGACGGTCTCAGTGATGCTTTCTCCCTGGCCTTGGATTTTCTGAAAGAAAAACCAATGCAGGGGGTTCAGGGGGCAGTTTCTGGCTGATGAAATTCTTCATAGAGTCTGGATTTGTCTGTAACTTTAGAAGACATCTCCACCAACTTCTTCCTGGGGGCCAGCACCCTTGCCCCTTGTGTCTGCCCCTGGGCCAGGGCACCCTTGCCAGGGGGGCCATGAACCCCTTTGGGAATCAGAAGGTGGCCCTGGTACTTTCTGGGAAACTGCACAGTCAGAAGTATGAACTCCATTTAGGAGGACCGTGGGCAGGAACCACTGTTGTATACCAGAGCTGGCGGAAGGCTTAAATGCTTGAATTCTTTCAAAGCTGAGCTCACTCCTTCTCTTCAGGATGAGTCCAACTGGCCCAGAGTTCTTCCTTTTATGGAGCCCAAAGCAACAGCCTCATAATTTACCACTCAGATTCCTGGCACAAGACGGTTGCGACGAGTTCAGGTTCTGGAGTCAGACCTCTGCTGTCACTCACCCTTTCTGGGCCTTTCCATCCTCATCTGTACAGTGAGGCTAATAACTCTACCCCTTCCCACTCCCAAAGGATCGTTGTGATTAATAGAGGTGGTGATGTGTTAGGCATTTAAAATGTCACAAATGGGGAATCCCTCTGCGGCCCAGCAGTTAAGACTCCTTGCTTCTACTGCTGGGGGTGCTGGTTTGACACCTGATTGGGTAACTAAGATCCCAAGTGCCACATGGTATTTAATATTTTTTAAATAAATAAAAAGCATTTTAAAATCATAAACGCTCCATAATGTTATTAATAGCAGCTGCCATTATTGTTGTTATTTACTTCTCTGTAATAACTGTTAAAATACTAAGTTTATTACTGAGATTGCTTCTCCATAAGTGTTTCACTTTTTTCAAATGTTCTTTTTGGGGGGGGCTGCACTGTCTTCATCCAGTATGTGGGCTTAGTTGCCCCGCAACATGTGAGATCTTAGTTCCCCACCCAGGAATCAAACCCATGGCACCTGCATTGGAAACTGGATTCTTAACCACTGGACCATCAGGGAAATCCCCTGGAATGTGTTCTTTAAACCTGAGATGAAATCTGTTCCCCCTTCCACATGGAAGCGCTTGATTTGAAGACTGCTCTCCCCAAACCTTCCCCATAAACTGTTGGGAGAATAATCGAGAGGAATCAAGTGACGCAGGTGGCCAGGGGCAGCCGGTGGTGGTTGCTGATGGAGACTGATGCCATGGACCGCCCATAACTGAAACTGCTCAGGGTTAACGTACCTCCATCCTTTCCCGATGAGGCGTGTGGTCCGGACCCACGCTGTCCACCGTGGTGGCTGCTGGCCACGTGTGACAGCTCAAAATCAGATGAATCACAGTGAAAGCATGTCACATATTCAGTTCCTCAGCCATCCCTGCCACGCTTCAGATGCTCCGTGTTCACGTGCAGCTCACGGCTGCCACACTAGTCAGGCCACTAGAGAGCGTGGTCATCATCACGGAAAGTTCTAGGTGACAGTGCTGCTCCCATCCCTGTCTTGGCCCAAGCCTCCCTACAATGCTGGCAGCTGTTGCCCCAACATGGGCACCCAGAGGACCTTTCCAGCCTGCTTGTTTGTGAGACTTTTCACTGCTTCAGGGCCAAGTTGAAAACAGCACACTTTTCTCTGTCCACCCTCATCCCAGCCCGTGTGCCTGTAGAATATCAGCCCCGGCTGGCCGGACCCACCTGCCCCCCCGAACTGGCCTGGGGTGCTGCCCCACGCCCCTGCTCACTTGTGGTCCACCTTGCAGGCTGGGGGGCATCCCCGTCGGAGTGATTGCTGCAGAGACACGGACGGTGGAGGTGGTCGTGCCCGCCGACCCTGCCAACCTGGATTCTGAGGCCAAGGTTAGGGGCCAGGGAGCTGGGCTGGCTCTTTTCACGTTTTGTTTTTTTACTGAAGTGTAGTTGAGTTACAAATTATATTCATTTCAGGCGTACAGCATAGTGATTCAGCATTTTACAGATTGTGCGCCGTTAAAAGTTACTACAAGATGACGGCTGTATTTCTCGGTGCTATGCAGCACATCCTTGTTGCTTTTGTAGTTTATACACTGCAGTTTGTATCTCTTAATCTCATACCCCTGATTTGTCCCTCCCATCTTCTCCCTCACCTTTGGTTAACTACCTAGTTTATTTTCTGTCTGTTTTATTTTTGTGAGTCTGTTTCTGCTTTGCATATATGTTTATTTGTGCTATTTTTTAGGTTTTCCATATCAGTGATAGCATGCAGTGCTTGTCTTTCCCTGACTAGTTTCACTATGTGTAATATTCTCTAGATCTACCCACAGTGCTGCACGTGTCAGAATTTCATTCTTTCAGTGGTTGAGCAGTATCCCATTGTGTATATATGTATGTGCCACGTCGTCTTTCTCCATTCATCTGTCGTTGGGCACTTGGATCGCTTCCGTATCTTGGCTACCGTAAACACTGAGGTGCATGTATCTTTTCAAATTAGTGCTGGGTTATATATACACATACATACCCAGGAAGAGAGTTCCTGAGTCATATAGCAGTTCTATTTTTATTTCTCTGAGGAACCTCCATACTATTTTCCACAGTAACAGCACCGGTTAACATGCCCAGCAGGAGTGTTCCAGGGTCCCCTTTTCTCTACATCCTCACCAGCATTTGTTTCTGCAGACTCTCTGCTGATGGCCATTCTGACGACCATGACTGTGGTTTTGCTGGGTCTGCTGTGTGGCCGGTTGAGCAGGTCACAGGAGCGGGTCCTGAGTGGTCACACGTCTGTCCTTCCAGCTCAGAGACTCAGAGGCGTCCTTGGCTCTGGAGTGGGGTGGGGTGGGGGCCCCAGCCCTGAGTCTACAGGATGCATGGTGCTCCATGCTGTCTTCTTCAGAGGATGACAGGCCCCTAGGAATCCCTCCCTCCTCCTGCCCCCGTCACTGTTGCTGTTTTTAGGATGGGCCACGGCGCACCCTGGGAGGAGTTCAGAAGTCAGAGAGCGGGTCCTGGGACCCTACTCAGGGTGGCCTTTACTAGCTTGGCACCTATCAACAGGCAACAGGAGCCTCCCTGGGCCGCAGTGTGAGAGTCACGCGTCTGAGCCCCATCTCTGGTGTTGTCACCGATGCCAGTCAGGCTGCCTGCCCTCCAGGGTGCCGTGTGGGTGGCCATCCCATATCCCGCTCAGAGGAGTCTGATGCAGGCTGCTCTGTGTTCCAGATAATCCAGCAGGCTGGCCAAGTGTGGTTCCCAGATTCGGCCTATAAGACGGCCCAGGCCATCAATGATTTCAACCGGGAGAAGCTGCCCCTGATGATCTTTGCCAACTGGAGGGGGTTCTCCGGGGGCATGAAAGGTAAAGTGGCCTTCCTGTGGGTGCCCTGAAGACTCAGGGTCAGCACCCTGGACGGCTCCCGTGGGGTTGCAACATCGTCATCTTAGTTGAGCTTCCTCCAGCCCTGCAGACGGGAGCTGTTCAGGGAATTGAGGGCTTCCAGTGTGACTTTCCAGAGGTCCTCGTCATGCAGGGAGAGGCAGGGGTGGCCCCAGGAAGCTGCCGAGTGATCTGGCTGTCACCTCCCCGCTTGGGAAGATGAGAAGGCGCCTGCCCCCTTAGGGGGCTACTGTGAGCCTCAGTGACCTGACACTCAAATGCAAGTGCTTCAAGGCACTGAGCATTTCAAGAGACAGAGGCTGTCAGTGGGATGTTTCAGAAAGAGCTGGACTGGGGCCGGGCAGACCTGGTCTGAGTACTTGTTGGGTGGGTGACTGCTCTGAGCCGAAGTTTCTCTCCTCTGCGAAGAGGGGTAAGGATAGAACCAACCTCAGAGGGCCAAGGTGAGAAGGGTTCGTTGGCATGTGGTGGTTACTCTCAGTGTGATTTTGAGTTATTTTTTAAAAAATATTTACCTCTGTGTTTGGCTGCACCAGGTCTTAGTTGCAGTGTGTGAGATCTAGTTCCCTGACCAGGGGTTGAACCTGGGCCCCCTGCATTGGGAACCAGAGTCCTAGCCACTGGACCGCCAGGGAGGCCCCAGATTTTGTTATCGTGCTGTTGTTTCCACGTACCATGCCTGATTGGACATGTCTTGGTAGAAGATAAGGACCATATGCCTGTGGGCAGCAGGAGGGAAGAGACTGTTATCCTTGGAGAGGGTTCTGTTCTGGAAACAGTGGGACAGGCCGGGGGCATCTCTGAGCCAGGGCTGGAAGGGATCTTAGAGATCAGCCCATGCCTCCTTTTCTGGGTGGGAATGTTGAGGCCCCGGCAGGGAGGAGGACCTGGTCAAGGGAGCCCTCTGTGCATTGATCCTGCCTCCTGGCCCCATGAGAGCCTCTCCACAGCCCCCGGGCAGCAAAGGGTGGGCCTGAGGTTGCCTCAACAGTGGCTGCCTTGCTTTTCAGACATGTATGACCAGGTGCTAAAGTTCGGAGCCTATATCGTGGACGGCCTCCGGAAGTACAGACAGCCCGTCCTGATCTACATCCCGCCCTATGCGGAGGTCCGGGGGGGCTCCTGGGCGGTCATGGACACCTCCATCAACCCGCTGTGCATAGAGATGTATGCGGACAGAGAGAGCAGGTGAGTGTGCCGCCCCAGCCCAGCCCCGCCTTCCTGCGCTCACTCCCAGTCCAGAGGCCCCACGCCCTTGGAGTCACACTCTGGGGATCGCAGGGCTGTTCTGAACTTCCAGAGGGATGGAGAGCCTCCAGTTCTCCCAGTCTGAAACCAGCGTCCAGCATGCTACTGGAGTTTCTCAGTGTAATTAGTGACTGGAGCCCAGAAGAAGTGGAGGGATTGTAGTTCTTTCACAACTTACACTCACCTGTTTCCCAAGGAGGTTTGCTATCACTTAAAGAAAATATAAAAATTATAATATATAATTACTATAACATATAGTATCAATATATTAATAAATATATTGTATATGTTATATTATATATAACATATATAACACATAACATGTTATATATATTATACATGTTATATATTATATATGTTATTATTATATATTCTTATATATAGAATATATTGTCATATGTGTATATGTAGTTATATAATTCTATAATATATATTATATATATTATAAAATAGTAATATAATTATAGTAACTATATTATAATTATATAATTATAATTACATAATTATATAATATAGAGCATATAGTATATGAATTATAATATATAAATATATATATTATACATAAAAAAAAAAAAAAAAACTTAAAAATCTTTTTTCTCCCTGAAGAAGCAAACCTGTTTTCTTGTGCACTTATCTCCTTTCCAGGTGGGCATGGTGGCCTTCAAAATGAGGTTTAAGACCCTCGAGTACCCAGAAGGGCGTGACATTATCCTCATCAGCAATGATATCACCTTCCATATTGGATCCTTCGGCCCCGGAGAAGACCTTCTGTACCTGCGGGCGTCCGAGCTGGCCCGGGCCGAGGGCATCCCCAAAGTCTACCTCGCGGCCAACAGTGGGGCCCGTATCGGCCTGGCAGAGGAGATCAAGCACATGTTCCAGGTGGCCTGGGTGGACCCGGAAGACCCCCACAAGGTACGGCACGAAGCTGGCGTGGCACTGTGGTTCCACCTAGCTCCTGCTGTGCCCCCAAGGAGTGGCAGTGCCTCTCGGTGGGGGGAGTCTTAGCTCCTGCTGTGTCCCCAGGGAGTGGCAGTGCCTCTTGGTGGGGGGAGTCTTAGCTCCTGCTGTGCCCCAGGGAGTGGCAGTGCCTCTCGGTGGGGGGAGTCTTGCTCTTAGCACGGATACACGTGGTGGTGGTGGTTTGGTCACCAAGTCCAAACTTAGCGCGTCTGGCTCTTTGCGACCCCGGGGACCGTAGCCCGCCAGGCTCCTCTGTCCGTGGGATTCCCCAGGCAGGAATCCTGGCGTGGGTTACCGTGCCCTCCCCAGAGGATCTTCCTGACCCAGGGACCAAACCTGCCTTTCTTATGTCTCCTGCATTGGCAGGCGGGTTCTTTACCACTAGTGCCACCTGGGAGCCCTCACTCCTTCTTAGCCACTAGCAGATGACTCAGGTTCCTTATCTGTAAAATGGGAATAATCCTAGTAGTCACTTCAGAGAGCTCTGAAAGCAGTAGTCATGTCCGATTCTTTGTGACCCTATGGACTACAGCCCGCCAGGCTTCTCTGTCCATGGGATTCGCAGGAATACTGGAGTGGGTAGCCATTTCCTTCTCCAGAGGATTCTCCAACCCAGGGATCGAACCTGTGTCTGCTGCATTGGCAGGCGGACTCTTTACCACTGAGCTACTTCAGAAGCCCTCAGAAGGATCCTTGGAGAACAATAATGAAAATAGTTATTTCTTATATAAACATGTAGTTAATATCAATACGTACTGAGCCTCTTCTGAACACAGTACATACCAAGGATGCAGAGGTGAGTGGTATCTAATCCCTGGCCTCAGGAAGTTCTTAAAATTCATCCCGAAGACCTCAGGACATCATAAAAGGCAGAATGAATAAAGAAAAACACACGTCTTGTGATGTGAAAATGCAGGGGACAGTGGCATTCTTTGCAACCACAGCACAGGTTCCCAAGGAGGTGGTGTTGTCCCCCCAAAAGGGACAGAAAGTATTATTTTCATGTAGAAGCGTGCGCACACATATACGTATATTTATTACATAACCAGTATATCTATAATAAAACTTGACTGGGGCAAAGGGGTTGNCATAGAGGCTGTTTTATTCATTTTTATTTATTGTTATAGCCTAGGGCCTAGGCTGACTCCTAATGGGTGCTTGGGAAATACTGGACAAACGAGGTATACTTGCATGAGAGGGCACTAGTTCCTCAGGGCAGAGAAACCTTCCTGGCACTTTTTTTTTAAGTGGGAATCTATCCCAGATGGATTCTTCCAGAAAGGATGCTGACGATAATGCTTGTAACTCGGTGTTTGAGTGTCTTCAAAATGAAGAGTATGCCAAATGCTGTGCAGAATGTGAAGGCCGCAAGAGTAGTTCTGCCCAGGACTTCCCTGGTGGTCCCGTGGCTGAGGCTCTGTGCTTACAATGCAGGGGACCCAGGTTCTATCCCTGGTCTGAGAACTAGATCCCACATGCCATGACTAAGAGTTTGCATGCTGCAACTCAGACCCAGAGCAGCCCAATAAACAAACATATTTTTAAAAAACAATCATTCTGCTCAAGGTGTAGATAGGCACCTTCCTCCTGTGTCTATCCCCGTATTCGTTCCTCAGTTCAGTGAATATTTACTGAGCACCTACTGTGTCTCAGGCATTACGTTAGGCATCGTGATATGGTGCAAATGAGCCGAGCCTATCCTTCCTTCAGTGCCCTGTGACCTTCATGGGAGGCCACTGAGGTCAGACCTCCAGAAGACTCAGGACAAAGGCGGCCCCAAATGGGGTCGCATTAACTTTTCACTCTGGTCACCGGGAGACTCAGAGCTACATGTAGTATTGGTCAGGGCTTCCAAGCTGTCAGAAGAGAAGGGGGCAGGGGGAAACCAAGGGGTGGGGTGAGAGGGTTGGGAATGGAGGGGGCCACTCATATCTTGGATTCCTCCATGTGCCTTTGTGTGCTTTAAGGAGATTAAAGAATACTTTGTAGCCACGAAATTAAAAGATGCTTGCTCCTTGGAAAGAAAGCTATGACAAACCTAGAGAGAGTATTAAAAAGCAGAGACATCACTTTGCCGAGAAAGGTCCATATAATCAAAGCTATGATTTTTCCAGTAGTCACATATGGATGTGAGAGTTAGACCATAAAGAAAGCTGAGTGCAGAAGAACTGATGCTTTCCAACCGTGGTGCTGGAGAAGACTCTTGAGAGTCCCTTGGACTGCAAGGAGATCCAACCAGTCCATCCTAAAGGAAATCAACCCTGAATATTCATTGGAAGGACTGATGCTGACGGTGAATCTCCAGTACTTTTGGCCACCTGATGGAAAGAACTGACTCACTGGAAAAGACCCTGATGCTGGGAAAGATTGAAGGTGGGAGGAGAAGGGGACGACAGAGAATGAGATGGTTGGATGGCTTCACCGATGCAATGGACAGGAGTTTGAGCAAACTCTGGTGAAGGACAGGGAAGCCTGGTGTGCTGCAGTCCGTGGGGTCGCAAAGAGTCAGACACAACTGAGCGACTGAACGCTACCACCACCCTGGCCTGAGGAGAGCAGAGATTAGGAAAGCCAGAGAGGACTGTAGCTGAAGAGCTGGTGTGATATGCTGTTCTGGAAAAAGTCACACACTCTTGTTGCTGAAGGGCCTTCCAGAGTTCAGAACATTTTTATTTTTTAGCTTCTGGCCATGCCATGGCATGCGGGATCTTAGTTCCCTGATCAAAGATTGAACTCATGTCCCGTGCAGTGGAAGCATGGAGTCCTAAGCACTGGACTGCTAGGGAAGTCCCAGAACACTTTCTTTTAAAAGCTGGTTTAATTCTTCGTTCTATGGATAGAAAAGCAGATGACCAGAGAGGTTGTGACTTGCCCAAGGGCACACAGAAAGCCAGCTACAGAGCAGAGGACTGCCACCACCTTTCCTGGTGGTCTTGCCTCCCTCCGCATGTCCTCTGGCGGTCGCTTGCTGGGGAACCCCTCATACACGCCTGCCCCCGCTGCTGGCTTTTTTCAGAGCGAGTGTTCTGGAGCCAGAGGGAACAGTGGAGATTAAGTACCGGAAGAAAGATCTGGTGAAGACCATCAGAAGACTCGACCCCGTTTCCAAGAAGCTCGTGGAACAGCTCGGTGAGTGGGTCTGAAACGTATCACCTCTCAAGAGGTCATGAAAGGGCTCAGCCCACTCATTGCTGGAGGCTTCTAGTATGTTAAAAATAGTGAAGACAACCCAAAACTCAGCAGCAACAACTGTGAGATGTTTCAAACGTTCCCACACAGCCCATCCATCCCTTTAACATTAAAAAATATACACAGTGCCTTAGTGAATGTAATTTCTCAACATACACAAGATAGAAGAGTTGAAGTATTTCAAGCCAATGAGAAACATTTGAATTTTGGTAGCAAAATTACCCTTTAGAATTTTTCCATCAGGCATTTTACTAATTTTGTTTGAGTGAGAGGTTTGTTGCACTTGCACCTTATCTGTAGTTCTCTTTAAAAATCCATATGAGGTAGCATTGCATTTATAACTTATCTATGTCACCAGAAATTCACAAGGTTTATGATGATGGTGATGATGGGTATATCGTTTCTTTGATTTGGTATCAGGGTAATGCTGGTATCATAGGGTAAATCCAAAAGTGTTCCCCTCTCTGTTTTCTGAGTCTGAGCTGGCATTATTTCTTTAAATCTTTGATAGCAAAGATTTACAGTTCAACTACAAATGCAATTGCTTTTTTATATACAGGACTGTTGAGTATCATCTGTTTGTTCTTAGGTGAGCTTTCGTAGTTTATTTCAAGGAGTTTGTTTCATTTAAATTATCAAATTGGCATAGATTTGTTTATAATATTCCCTTATTAGATTTTACTATGTAAATTAAAAATGGCAACTGATGGTGTCCTGTAAGTGCAGCGGGCCTGATGAAAGGGAACAGATTTGAAGCTGAGTGTTGAATGCTGTCTTGCAAATCTGGATGCATTTTTTTTAACTGGAGTCAGGTTGCTTTACAATGTTGTGTTAGTTTCTGCTGTACAACGAGGTGGATCCTCGTGGAACATCTGTCTCCCTCTTGGACCTCCCTCCCACCGTCACCCCCTCTCCCACCCCTCCAGGTCATCATAGAGCACGGAGCCGAGCTATCAGAAAAAGAAAAGCAAATATCGTATATTAACGCGTATATGTGGAATCAAAAAACTGCTACAGATGATCCCATTTTCAGGGCAGAAACAGAGACAGAGAGAACGGATGTGTCGGGCAGTGGATGAACTGGGAGATTGGGGCTGACATACATACACTCCCATGTGTAAAACAGATTGCTAGTGGGAACCAGCTGTTTAGCACTGGGTGCACTTTCGAGGGTGCAGGAGCAACTTGGCTTGGGAGCACTATCAGGGTTAAAGCTCAGGCCTGCCCTGCAAACCCTGGCTCTTGCCTTGCCTGCAGGAATGTCTGAGCTCTCGGACACGGACCGCAAGGAGCTGGAGGGCCAGCTGAAGGCCCGGGAGGACCTGCTGCTGCCCATGTACCATCAGGTGGCGGTGCAGTTCGCCGACCTCCACGACAAGGCGGGCAGGATGCTGGAGAAGGGCGTCATTTACGTAAGAGCCTGCGGCGCTCCAGCCGGTCTGAATGGCTGAGCCTCAGGTCACATGGTGTCCAACACACACACACAGAGTATTTGCACTCAGGCCTGTGGGATGAGGCAGATTCCACCTGTGAGAATCACCTGGGGATCTTTTTTTTTTCTTTTTTAAAGAACAAAAACAACTCCAGTGGTTAAGAATCCACCTTCCAATGCAGGGGACGTGGGTTCAATCCCAGGTCAGGGAACTAAGATCCCAATGCCACAGGGCAGCCAAGCCCACACATCCCTCCACAACTGGCGGGAAGCCCGTGTGCCTCAGCTAAGACCCAGTGCAGCCAAAAATAAGGAGCTAAGTAATTTTGTAAAACTCTAGCGCCCAGGTGGCTCTCCAGTTAAATCAGAATATGGGTGGGAGGGGAGTCAGGCATCAGTTGTTTTTTTTTTTCCAAATCCCCCAGAGATTCTAGTAGGTCGCCCAGTTTGGGAACTACCAGTGCAACGCCTGCGTGTGTTCAGAACCGCTGGGCCAGGGTTGGGACCGTTGTTCCCACAACACCCTCCCCCACCACTGATGGTCACAACCCCATCCTCTTGCCCCGTCCCCACGAGGTCATCCCCAGTCCTGAACACCCCTGTGTGCTGGGCTCCTTCCTGCCTCTCCAGGCCCTCTGCACCCTTCGTGAGCCCCTGTTCTGGGTGTGGAGGTAGAGATGGGCACCGGGTTTGTACCCAGGGGAGGTGGTCCAGAGACCTGGCAGTGTCCTGTCTCTGCCGCCTCCCTGAGCCTAAGTTTTCCAGCCTGTGAAATGGAAGTGATCACAAGGCCAGGCCCTGGGCAGCTCCTAGAATCCCTCTCCACCGTTCCAGTTGGGGAAGGGGGGCTCAGGCCCACGGCTTATCCCCAGGACATCCTGGAGTGGAAGACGGCCCGCAGCTTCCTGTACTGGCGCCTGCGCCGCCTGCTGCTGGAGAGCCAGGTGAAGCAGGAGGTCCTGAGGGCCTGCCCCGAGCTCAGCCACATGCACGTGCAGTCCATGCTGCGCCGCTGGTTCGTGGAGATGGAGGGCGCAGTCAAGGTGGGCCTGGGGCAGAGATGCGCACGCGTGGGCGGGGATCCAAGGGGCAGAGACGCACACGCGTGGGCGGGGATCCAAGGGGCAGAGACGCACACGCGTGGGCGGGGATCCAAGGGGCAGAGATGCATGGGGCGGGAGCCCAAGGGGGCCTGCCCAGCTGTCAGGGGTCCCTCGCTGATGCAGCCTCAGCCTCCACCCCAGGCCTACACACGCGTGGGCGGGGATCCAAGGGGCAGAGACGCACACGCGTGGGCGGGGATCCAAGGGGCAGAGATGCATGGGGCGGGAGCCCAAGGGGGCCTGCCCAGCTGTCAGGGGTCCCTCGCTGATGCAGCCTCAGCCTCCACCCCAGGCCTACCTTATGGCTTCACTGGTGGCTCAGACGGTAAAGAATCCACCTGCAATGCAGGAGACACGAGTTTGATCCCTGGGCGGGGAAGATCCCCTGGAGGAGGAAATGGCAACCCACTCCAGTATTCCTGCGGACAGAGGGGCCTGGCGAGCTACAGTCTGTGGGGTGGCAAAGAGTCGGACATGCCTGAGCGAGTCACGCTTTCTCTCAGGCCTACCTGTGGGACAACAACCAGATGGTGGTGCGGTGGTTGGAGGCGCATTGGCAGGCGGGCGAGGGGCTGCGCGCCACCATCCGCGAGAACGTCGCCTGCCTGAAGCGGGACTCCGCGCTCAAGACCATCCGGGGGTGAGTGGCTGGCCCCGCCCCCGACCTTGCCCAATCACGAGGACTCGTGTCCGGCCGCCTGGCCCCAAAGCCGCCCCTCGAGTCCACCGCATCTCACGGTCCACGGCCCCTGCTTCAGGGTCGGGGGCCACAGCCCAGCCCCCCAGCTAAGAGGCTGCCACTCCCCTCAAGCCAGGTCTCCTGGCCCAGAGTCCTGGGGATGCCGTTGGTGGGGGTTGGGGGGTGCGATGATTTCAATTTGTTATCCTGGTTAGACCTCATCCAAGGTCATGGCCAAAGCGCGTTTGTTTAGACAACCGTGTTCTGAACACCTAGTCCTTGGGCTGCCAGCTCCTGCTGGATGTGACCCTTCCTGGAGAGCTGGCTCCCACCGTCCCTATGGGGTAGGAAGCTGAGCGCACGGGGCCCCATCTGAGGGGTGAAGCTGAGGTTCAGGGTGAGAGTGTGTGTGTATCAGATCACACAACCTGTGAGCAGGAGGATCCACTGTTGTTCCTTGAGGTTGTGCTGTGGCCCTCCCTGTGTCCGCGACAGGAAGAGGGTTGGGCGCTCCGGGTGGCTGGTTGCCCACCCAGGAGTGGGACAGGCCCTGCACAGGGCTCTGGGGCTACCGGGGGGCGGGGGCCCACTGAACTCAGTGGGAGAAATGACCTCGCCCTCCTCCCCCAACTCCTGCAGCCTGGTTCAAGAAAACCCTGAGCTGGCCATGGACTCACTGGTGTACATCAGCCAGCACATCAGCCCGGCCGAGCGGGCCCAGGTCATTCACCTCCTGTCCACTGTGGACGGCCCGGCCTCTACCTGACCCCCGGTCTTCCCAGTCGTTCTCAGGACATCAGGCAAGAGAAACCACACCGATCCATTGACCGCAGGCCAGGACCGCGGGGGTTTGCTTTTTAAAACTCCTGGACGTTGCCGCAAGGCTGCTGACCCCCAGCTCACTCCTGTTTAATAAAAGGCTCGGGAGCACCCCCTTCCAAGCAGAAACCGCCCCCTTCTCCATTGCTGGGAAGTCTGGTTTTTAGCTCTTTAAGACACTTCGCTCCATCGCTGAATTGAATCGAACCCAAACACTCCAGTTTCCGTCCACTTTCTGTTGCCTTGCGGGATCCAGGTGTTTTTTTAGACTCATTTTCTATCAGAGCGTGGAATCTTATTATTATTATTTTTTTACTCCGAGACCAGCTCTTGATGTAAGCCTCTCACAGGTTTCAGCAGTATAATAAGGAAAGCAAAATAAGAGACGAGAAAAGAGAAAATCTGTTTTTGTAGTCTGCTTATTTGAACCCTTATTTGAATTCCTCTCACCCAGGAAAGGGTATGAATGATTTTTTTCTTTAATTAAGAGTACAAAATGGTGTTTTGTTCCCCACAAGACTCCTAGCTAATCACTAGCAAAGTCCCATTACTGGGCTTAGTTCCCTCATTAGTAGAAAATTGCATAGCCCTAGGCTCAAGGGCGTTGGGAGCTTTTTTTTTTCACGTGGTTCACAGCCCTCTGCCTGCCCCTTCTCTCCAAGGAGAAGGGGACTCCAGCTTGGGGTGGGAGGGCAGAGAAGTGAGGCAAGACCTTCTCCAACCTCAGCAGCCTGGCTTGCTCACAGGTGTCACCCCTGTGGTTGCCATCACCTGCCTCGGAGGCCCCTTCGGGTCCCCTTCACTCTGCGCCTCCTGCCTCAGTGTCCGTGGTGGGCTGTAGCCCGAGGGACAGAATCAGTCGTTCCCAAGGACTGGGCTGTGAGCATCACGCTGATTCACTCGGGGAGGGTTTCGCGAAGCCACCGCCAGCACCTAGCCCCGAAGACCACACAGCGTCAGGACCTGCGGTCCTCCCGGCCGTGTCCACCTGTCCCCGGTGCCCGTGATGGAGGGAGCTGGCCACCCTCCAGTGCCGTGACGGGCAGTCTGCCTGAGGACACCGGACATTACACCTGGCCAACATGGAGGCCAGCGAGGTTTCGCGGGGAAGCCCCTACAAGCGGGAACGCTGGGGGATGTCTGAGGCCATCGGCCCATGATGACAGCCCTGGCCAGCGTGGGTGGTGTGGGCGCAGTGAGGGGTGGGAGAAAGACATCAGCCTTTGTTGTGTCCCGAGACTGATGGGGGTGGGTACGAGTCCATGCGGCTTTGGGAACCGATTTCTTTCCGTGTGGGGGAATCCTGCAGGTTTGGGAGAGATGATACATCGATGACTAGCTGCAACCCAGGAACAGTGGGTGGAGGAACCTACCAGGAAATGTGTAGAATAAATTATTTTTGGAAGGAAGCATTTTGGCCTTGGCTTATTACCTGGAGTACAGCAGGCAGGCAGACTGGCAGGGGATTCCCCAGGGATGCTCCCTCCTCCTGCCGCTGAGATCTTGTGCCAGCCCCCATCTCAGGAGCACGGAGCTCTGGTGCGAGGGCCCCTCCTGGAGGCCACAGGGAGACCGCTTCATCCTAGCACTGCCGTTTCACATCTGGATACAAGCTGCTGTCCGCAGGCCGGTGATGCCGAGTTTAGCATGAATGGACCTTCCCCGGTAAGATCGACTTCTCTCTTTCGGGAGACTTAGCACAGCTGCCTCCAGGGAAGGGAGAAAGGATCAGACCACTGAGTGTGCCCAGAGGCCTACATAGCACTCAGGGTCGTGCCGCTGGCCACCTGCAGTGCCCTGGCCTCCATTGCCTGCGGTCCTTTTGCAGAGCCTTTTGAGGGAGGATGCTACATTTCTAGCCTCACTTTTACAAACAAGAAAACCTCAGCTCAGAGATGAGCGGACTTGATGTCCAAGGTCACACAGCTGGTGAGAAATGGCCAGGCTGACCCAAACCCAGTCCTCCGGTTTTTTATGTGTGTGCAGCAGGTCCTCAAAGGGTGGCAGTGAGTACATTTCACCCATTAGTTAGCCAGCTGCAGAGACTCTCAGTGAAGCCTTGCTCCTGTGTCTCCAGGCTTTCTTCCAGCATCAGCAGGGTCCTGGAACAGGCAGTCTTCCGGCTGTGACTGGGGCTCTCGCCCTCGGTCCGTGACCCTGTGACCTTGGCATTTTTGCTTTGACTCTATACATACCAGCCCCACTTGCCCATGGTAAGGAGTGGATGTCAGACCCAAGAAAGGGCTCCCCAGCCCTCGGCACGTGGTGATCCAGGCACTCGGGCTCCATCCGCCCAGCTCGGCACCCCAGCAGGAGAGCACCCCTGTGCCTCAGAGGTTCTGCAGACCGTGCAGGTGATGCTCTTTGGCTGTGACCCATACGGCCAAGGCCCTTGCCCCCAACCCATCGCCGAGGGTGCCTGGGGGCTGGGAGGCAAGCCACAGAGCCACCCAGGAGCCAAGCTGCAGAGGAGGGGTGCTGGGGAGAGAAAGGCAGCACCCCCTCCCCGCTGCCTGCCTGTTCTCCTCTGAAGCAGGGCCCCGGTCAGCCCTTCCCGGTACCACCTACAGCCCCATTAATTGACCCCTGCCTTCCCTACTGGCTGATCATCGCCTGTGTGTGAGTCTGGTCTCCCAGCGAGGCTGCAAGCCCCTTCCTGGGTGGGCTTAAAAGTTCGACAGATTTGCAAGTGTTTATTTCTTTCTATTTTTGGCTATGCTGGGCGTTGGTGCGTGGGCTTCCTCCAGTGGTGGTGTGTGGACTTCTCATTTCAGTGGCTGCTCTTGCTGCAGAGCACAGGCTCAACCACTTTAGTAGTTGCAGCTCGTGGGCTTAGTTGCCCCAGAACCAGGGATCGAACTTGTGTCCCCTGCATTGGCAGGCAGATTCTTAACCACTGGACCAGCAGGGAAGTCCCAGACTGCTAATCAAAATGCCCTTCTGCTGTTATCTTGGGTGGCAAGTCACCTCCTTTAGTCCTGGGCCTCAGCTTCTCCATCTGTAAAATGGGTGTAGCAAGTAGTAAGACATGCCTCTTAGTGTTGTCACGAGGATCGAATGAGCTGATTTACAGCCCTGACTGGCACAGGGTCCTGGTGCTGGAAAGAGTGTACCTCCTCCCACCTTGCTGCCCTCCCTGACCCCAAGCAGGCACAAAAGAGATAGCTCTGGAGCCTGGCACACATGGTCTCAGTCCTGCCTCCTCACTGGGACCCCAAGTCCTGCCCACCCTCTCTGAGCCTCGCCTTCTTGAGCAGTAGGCAGGGTTCACATCCCTGCCTGAAGGAGTGCTTGTCCAGAGCCTGGGCACTGTGGGGTGGGGACTGGCAGCCGGACTAATTTTACCAGTAATGACCGAGTCCTCTCAGTCTGGCAGAGGGGAACCTGGCATCAGAGGACCTGGGTCCAGTGTTTGCTCTTGGGGCCTCAGTTTTCCCATCTGTAGGTGGGTCTCCACTGTGAGGGTCTCGAGGCGCTGTTGTCCTCTACCCTCCTCCCCTGCTCACCCCTCCCTCCTCTCTTCACCCCTCCCTCCCCTGCTCACCCCTCCCTCCCCTGCTCACCCCTCCCTCCTGTCTCTTATACACATCTAGATGTGTATAAGAGACAGCATTACACCTGGCCAACATGGAGGCCAGCGAGGTTTCGCGGGGAAGCCCCTACAAGCGGGAACGCTGGGGGATGTCTGAGGCCATCGGCCCATGATGACAGCCCTGGCCAGCGTGGGTGGTGTGGGCGCAGTGAGGGGTGGGAGAAAGACATCAGCCTTTGTTGTGTCCCGAGACTGATGGGGGTGGGTACGAGTCCATGCGGCTTTGGGAACCGATTTCTTTCCGTGTGGGGGAATCCTGCAGGTTTGGGAGAGATGATACATCGATGACTAGCTGCAACCCAGGAACAGTGGGTGGAGGAACCTACCAGGAAATGTGTAGAATAAATTATTTTTGGAAGGAAGCATTTTGGCCTTGGCTTATTACCTGGAGTACAGCAGGCAGGCAGACTGGCAGGGGATTCCCCAGGGATGCTCCCTCCTCCTGCCGCTGAGATCTTGTGCCAGCCCCCATCTCAGGAGCACGGAGCTCTGGTGCGAGGGCCCCTCCTGGAGGCCACAGGGAGACCGCTTCATCCTAGCACTGCCGTTTCACATCTGGATACAAGCTGCTGTCCGCAGGCCGGTGATGCCGAGTTTAGCATGAATGGACCTTCCCCGGTAAGATCGACTTCTCTCTTTCGGGAGACTTAGCACAGCTGCCTCCAGGGAAGGGAGAAAGGATCAGACCACTGAGTGTGCCCAGAGGCCTACATAGCACTCAGGGTCGTGCCGCTGGCCACCTGCAGTGCCCTGGCCTCCATTGCCTGCGGTCCTTTTGCAGAGCCTTTTGAGGGAGGATGCTACATTTCTAGCCTCACTTTTACAAACAAGAAAACCTCAGCTCAGAGATGAGCGGACTTGATGTCCAAGGTCACACAGCTGGTGAGAAATGGCCAGGCTGACCCAAACCCAGTCCTCCGGTTTTTTATGTGTGTGCAGCAGGTCCTCAAAGGGTGGCAGTGAGTACATTTCACCCATTAGTTAGCCAGCTGCAGAGACTCTCAGTGAAGCCTTGCTCCTGTGTCTCCAGGCTTTCTTCCAGCATCAGCAGGGTCCTGGAACAGGCAGTCTTCCGGCTGTGACTGGGGCTCTCGCCCTCGGTCCGTGACCCTGTGACCTTGGCATTTTTGCTTTGACTCTATACATACCAGCCCCACTTGCCCATGGTAAGGAGTGGATGTCAGACCCAAGAAAGGGCTCCCCAGCCCTCGGCACGTGGTGATCCAGGCACTCGGGCTCCATCCGCCCAGCTCGGCACCCCAGCAGGAGAGCACCCCTGTGCCTCAGAGGTTCTGCAGACCGTGCAGGTGATGCTCTTTGGCTGTGACCCATACGGCCAAGGCCCTTGCCCCCAACCCATCGCCGAGGGTGCCTGGGGGCTGGGAGGCAAGCCACAGAGCCACCCAGGAGCCAAGCTGCAGAGGAGGGGTGCTGGGGAGAGAAAGGCAGCACCCCCTCCCCGCTGCCTGCCTGTTCTCCTCTGAAGCAGGGCCCCGGTCAGCCCTTCCCGGTACCACCTACAGCCCCATTAATTGACCCCTGCCTTCCCTACTGGCTGATCATCGCCTGTGTGTGAGTCTGGTCTCCCAGCGAGGCTGCAAGCCCCTTCCTGGGTGGGCTTAAAAGTTCGACAGATTTGCAAGTGTTTATTTCTTTCTATTTTTGGCTATGCTGGGCGTTGGTGCGTGGGCTTCCTCCAGTGGTGGTGTGTGGACTTCTCATTTCAGTGGCTGCTCTTGCTGCAGAGCACAGGCTCAACCACTTTAGTAGTTGCAGCTCGTGGGCTTAGTTGCCCCAGAACCAGGGATCGAACTTGTGTCCCCTGCATTGGCAGGCAGATTCTTAACCACTGGACCAGCAGGGAAGTCCCAGACTGCTAATCAAAATGCCCTTCTGCTGTTATCTTGGGTGGCAAGTCACCTCCTTTAGTCCTGGGCCTCAGCTTCTCCATCTGTAAAATGGGTGTAGCAAGTAGTAAGACATGCCTCTTAGTGTTGTCACGAGGATCGAATGAGCTGATTTACAGCCCTGACTGGCACAGGGTCCTGGTGCTGGAAAGAGTGTACCTCCTCCCACCTTGCTGCCCTCCCTGACCCCAAGCAGGCACAAAAGAGATAGCTCTGGAGCCTGGCACACATGGTCTCAGTCCTGCCTCCTCACTGGGACCCCAAGTCCTGCCCACCCTCTCTGAGCCTCGCCTTCTTGAGCAGTAGGCAGGGTTCACATCCCTGCCTGAAGGAGTGCTTGTCCAGAGCCTGGGCACTGTGGGGTGGGGACTGGCAGCCGGACTAATTTTACCAGTAATGACCGAGTCCTCTCAGTCTGGCAGAGGGGAACCTGGCATCAGAGGACCTGGGTCCAGTGTTTGCTCTTGGGGCNCTTTACCCCTCCCCCGAGCCACAGAACTGCATTCAGCCTTTATTGACAGAAGACAGGTCTCCAACACTACGATACACAGTCCTGGGGTCGCCCAAACACAATCTTCGTTAACAATGACTCAAACATCTTAACTTATGGGAGGGGACCTCATGTCACACAAAGCAGACTAGCAGTGCTGTTCCAATAGGTAGCACTGAGCTATGAGTAATGATGGTGATGCTTGGCAGAAAGTTCCAGAATTTGGAAGAAGTTAGAGATGGTCCTTCAAGACAGGCCTGAACACCATGCCTACCAGGTGGCTGGCAGACCTGTGGATTACTCAGAAAATTCTGGCTCTAAGGTTCAGGAACTCCCAGATGGAGGAACCGAACATCCAGAGAGGACAGTGGTTTAAGTGGTTGCCATGGTTTCTCAGATTAGCTGGATGACCCCTGGCTTTTTTCCCAGCCACTCACCTGGCTCCCCTCTAAGCCAACTATCTGTAGAAACTGCCACTTGGAAAGTCAGTCACTGGCAATAAGAGAGGGAAAAAAGACATAAAGAAGGTCATGGGGCAATGAGACAGGCCAACAAGTGCCAATAAATACTCTGCATTGCAGCTTCTACAGCCCCACTAGCCACGTGGGTCAGTTGCTTTACCTGGTTCACAATTAACTTTCTTTCCATCGGGGTGTCTTCATTTCCAAAACCCCTTCCCATTCCTCTCATCCCATCCTGACTTAAAAGCCTCCAAAATCCAAACTAGGAGTCTCCCTTCTTAGGTGCACATTTCAAGAGGTTTGAATCATGACTAAGCATTAGCAAAATACCCAGTCCCTAATTTTAAAAAAACAGGATGTTTCACTGTATCGAAAGTGCTTGCTTGTTCTAAAAAAGCAGCCTAAGACTGCAGAGGGCTTAAGAGTCAGTTGGAGATGTGATGTACAGATCATTTAGGGGTGCAGGGAGGGACCACGGAATCTCATTCCAGGGGCCATGGGCGGGGTTTGAAGAGGTGGCGTGGATGGGCTCCAATAAATATAAATAAAGGTACATAGGGTCCCAGTGCCCGGTGTGGCTCAGGAATCTGCCTGTGAAACCCTAACAGACTACGAGGAAGGGGGCCTGCCGGCCAGTGGGGCAGGCACCCTGTTCAGAGTTCAGCCTACTCCGGTCCACGAAGGCTGGACAGTCTGCCAGCCCACCCCAGCCTCGGGGCCTGTCTGCTGGAGACTGAGGCAGGTGTTCCATCCCAGGAGAATAAATTAAAGACCTTCCCATCGGAGTGTTGTCGTGGAGCACCCGTCCCAAAGCAGGCTGCAGGTCTTTCAGGAACCAGCGGGAGGCAGACTGCAGAGGCCTTGTTCTCAGCTCGGCCAGGCCTCGCATCTCGAGCCTCGGAGGAGCATCACGGGGGCCTTGTCCACTCTCCTCTGTCCTGCCGACTTGAGGAGGGCCCAGAAACTTCCCCTGGGGCTCAGGCAAGGTCAGCCAGCAGCCACAGTTCAGAGGCCTGTGGGAGGGTAGGGGGCCCTTCTTCCAGCAACACCCGGCTCCATGAGCATCCTTCCAGGGCCCACGTTCTGGGGCAGGCGAGGCGGTCAGCTCAAAGCAGGGCTATCGGCTTGTTCCCTGGGGTGCCCAGGTACTGAGAGGAGGAGGTGGTGGCTGACGTGGCCACACTGTCTGGGGTCGCGTAGGCAGCGTAGAGACCGGTCACCTGAAGGTCTGGGAAGGACTGGTCGCTGCCCCCAGAGACGGATGTCAGGCCCGGGGCCCCCAGCTCACAGCCCAGCGGGGAGTCTCCGAAGGCCCCCAGCGTGTCCAGGCCGAAGCCTTCGTCCTTGATCTCCTCCCAGAGGTTCCCTTCCAAAGACAAGAGCGTTCATGTAAAAGGACAGGAGTTCGAATCCCATCCTAGGGACGCAGCAAAGACCGCGCATGGGGCTTAAACTCTCAGCATCACAGGACAGTAGGGAGGAGCCGGTCTCCAGCCCCAGTCCTCCCCTCCCACCCCAGGCGTCCTCGGGAAAATCACCACCGTCTTGGAGCCTTGGGCTCCTCTGGAGGAAGTGAGATGATCAGAGAACCCACCTCCTGGGACTGCAAGGCTTAAACTAGGGGGTGAGTGGGAAGCACTCGGCCTGCGTTAAGTGGCACCATCGTGGTCAAAGTCGGGACAAAAGCATGATTTCCTTTTAACTGCACAGTAATCCGGGGGGGGGGGGCAGTTCAAACATACCCAGTTCACAGCTATAACTGACCTAGTTAGTAATTTGCTGACTAACTCACCTGCTAACTAACTAACCTGCTAACTAACCTGCTAACTTGTCCCGTTCCCTCACTAGACATGCGACTCCTGGAAAGGCAGGGGATTTCTCGGCCCTTGGCAGGCTCATAGTAGTCAGTGCATGGCTGGTTTATGAGGCTTCGTTGAATCTGAACTTGCCTTGCTCATTCATTTGTTCATTCCCTGTGTACTGAGGGTGACCATGTGGGTCAGAACATGACCTGGCATGAGGCTGGCACATGCAAGTGGACGCAGTTTCTGATTGACACCGTGGGGTCAGAGAGGGCTGGGTTGAAATGCCAGTTCTGCCACATACAGCCAGGTGGCCTCAGGCCGAATGAGGTCTGAATGAAGAAATGGGACTTCATTTCTCTTGGTCGAAGTTTTCTCAGCGGCGGAATAGGAGTGTGAAATGGCACTGGCCTCCAGGACTGTCGCAGGCTGAGATGGGATGATGCCTCTGAAGTGCTTGGCGCAAGGCCTGGTATACTGTAGGCACTAACTAAATGCCTGCTGTGATTAACTATAATTAGGTGCTTGGGAGGTGTTTGTTGAAGGAATGAGCTGTGGGGTAAATGCTGACGGCTCTCCTTTCCCCCAGTCTTTCTGGCTGCCCCCTCCCCAGTCCCTCCCTTCCCTTCTGTTCCCCTCACCCCCTTCCTCCGACCTCACCCTGCAGAGCAAAGTCCATGATGCTGGGGTCCAGGGCATCCACCTCGGTGTTCATGTCGGTGCTGATGTTGATGAAGTCCACGGGCGCCCTTCCCATGGTGGGGTGGGGGAGGGGGCTGGGGCTCAGGTCTGGCAGGGCGTGCAGAGGTGGGGTCTGGGCCGGGGCAGGAGAGTCTGGCACCAGATGTGCCTGGGGCTGTGCCTGGTGGTGCAGGGGGGCTGACGGCAGGGACAGGGTCATCAGCGGCTGGGGTGGGAGCTGGGAGCCGGCCAGACAGCTGTGGGCCACGGCCGCCGTGGTGGCATGGGTCAGCTCCGGGGCTTCAGGCTCCCCTGGCTTGCCAGGGCGTCGGCAGCTTTCCGGCCGGTCCGAGATCAGCTTGTCCAGCTCCTCTGCAGGCGAGTGGGAGAGGTCATTCATCAGAAGCCACCCTACAGCTCCTAGGTCCCCAGCCCAGGCCTGGACTCAAAACCAGTGTTATCAGCTGTGTGATTTTAGCAGGCCTCTTGGACTCTGAGGACATCAGTCTCTTCGAGATGGCCTCACGCACTCTGCACGGGGTCGTGGACATGGAATGAAATCACAAATGACATAAGGACTTGGAACGATGAGATGGGTCTCAGATAACACTGGCTCCCCTCATGGGGACAGTGCTTTATAGAATAATCCTGAAACTCTAGGACTTCACTAAAACCTTAGAACGGGCCTACAAGAGGGAAATAAGGCAGAGACTACAAATCCCACGAGACTGGGACAAAAGTTATAAACATACAGGGGGCCCTGGCCAGAGACGTGAAGCCTTGCTCTGGGCTGAAAATTGGATCCTCCTCCCTCGATGCTCTTCAGTAGAGATCAGATGGAAGTTACTCAAAATTATTTTTAGTTGTTCGCTTGTGTCTCACTGACTGCAGCAGTTCTGAGTGGACCACTAGGGTTGCACACGTTTTAGAAATAAGGACACTTAGAATCTAGAAGGTGAAATGGCCTGCCTGAGATCTCACACCAAATAGATGTCAGGACGAGTCCTGGATATCACACCAGACCCCAGAGCTCGCAGCCAAGGGCCTACTGGGTCCCGCTGTGGTCCCGATCAACTTACGAACTGTTCATCTCTGAGCTAGACCCCCATGCCCCTTCACACCCAAACTTCAAGTGTGATGCTGCCCACAGGGCCAAGCCAAATATTCCGAAGGCTGGGTGGCATTAGCCTTCCAGGTCACTCTTTCTACTCACATGTCACTCATATAGCCCCAGCTTCACATCTCTTAATTAAAAAAAAGCAGGTGTGATATTTTTTTTAAATCTAAAGTAACTCATGAACAGGGTAGGCAGTTTGGAAAATAGAGAAACGTGAAGAATATAAAAATTATCAGTGGTCTCTCCACAGTAAAGATTCTTATATATTCTAGTCCCTGTGTATACATATATATCTATATAGATATACATTAATTGACACACAAATGGTTGTGGCTACATATGCATTTTAAAATGTGACTATACTATGTATATTGGTTCATAACCTGTTTCTTCATTTATCATATTGGGAACATTTCTTTTTAGAGAGAGAAATATTTTTGGACTACTAATACTTGCATGGTATACTATTATATCTATTTAATCTCCTATTGTAGGATGTCTAGATTGCTTTCAGTTTTTTACCATCAGAAATCACTTCATGATGGATAACTTTGTTCATAAACTTTTTGCTCAAATCTTTGATTTCTTCAGCATGAACTGCCAGAAGTAGAAGAAAGGAACCAAACTGGGGACCAAATCTGCAAAGTTTCATGATATTACTTTGCCCTGGGAAAGTTTCACACTTCATATTCCCACCAGTTGTACGTGACAGTGCTGACTTCTCCACATCGTAGCCCACACTGGGTGTTACTGTTTTATTACTTTTGGGAGTCTGTTCCAGTACGATAAGAAAGGTAAGGAAGCCTTGCTTTCCCATGGTGGTTTTGTGTGGTGTGTCTGTTGGAGACACTGGGGTTGTGGGTGAGGTGCTGTAGTCATTGCAGGGTGGGCAGAATGCAAGCGCGTGTGTGAGTGTGCGCGCCTGGGCCTCACCGGGGTTGGCCATGCTCCGGTGGATGGCAGCCAGGTCCTTCCTTTTCCACTTGTGCATCTCCTCCTCCATCTTGTCGATGCGGGCCAGGTTCAGGGCCCACAGGCATCCCTTGCGCGAGGAGCCGCTCATCTTGTTCTCCACCTTCTCAAAGCACTTGTTCAGGGACAGGTTGTGCCGCACAGAGTTCTTCCAGCCGTCAGGAGCTGTCTGGGGGGAGAAATGGACCCATGGGAGACCTCTCTGCAGGGACCCCTCTCTAATCCTGTCTCCCTAGGGGCAATCTCAGACTCGGGCCTAGGGGAGTAGGAGGGACAGTGTCCAGTGCTTAACCTTGAGTTGGGAAGGCGAGAGGGAGCAGTGAGAACTGTGGCAAACAGGAGGGCCCGTGCTCTGATTGAAGGGGGAGCTGTACTTCAGCTCTGGGCAATGGTTAAGACATAAGGACAAGGCCCAAGGCTTCCAGACCTGCTCTTTCTCTCCTACTTAGGAGACAAGCAAGTGGATGACGCTAATATGTGGGTAATTTGTCAAGTGTTTTAAATGCCTATCATTTTAAGTGCTGATATTGTACTCTAAGGTAACCAGACATTGGAATGCACCTCACACTCTATTCATTTTACACACAGTTTCTCCATGTTTGCGTCATTATGTTTTACTGAGTCTGTGCTAGTTGACCCTCTAGCCTTTGCCCCCTGAGATGCCTGGTGAACTCCTATTCATCCGTTAAGGGCCCAGCTCAAATGCCCCCTTCTCCTTCTGGATTTCTTGGCCCATGTCTGTGGGAGTGCACATTGCAGGTGTCTTTGGACATGACTGTGGGGATGGCAATGGCACCCCACCCCAGTACTCTTGCCTGGAAAATCCAATGGACGGAGTAGCCTGGTGGGCTGCAGTCCATGGGGTCGCTAACAGTTGGACAGACTGAGCGACTTCACTTTCACTTTTCTCTTTCATGCATTGGAGAAGGAAATGGCAACCCACTCCAGTATTCTTGCCTGGAGAATCCCAGGGACGGGGGAGCCTGGTGGGCTGCCGTCTATGGGGTCACACAGAGTCGGACACGACTGAAGTGACTTAGCAGCAGCAGCAGGGGACTAAAAGGGTGGCTTAGTTTGGCCCAGGTTCTAGCAGTGCCAGGGAGAGACCAGAGCCACTCTAGCCACCCCCAACCTGGCTGAGGCCCCTCACCTTGAAGTAGGGGAAGTGCTCCTTCATGAAGCTATAGATCTCGCTCACGGGCAGGCTTCCTGTCTTGCTGTTCTTCAGGGCCATGGCGATCAGACAGCTGGAGGCAAAATGTGGGACAGGCCAGATGTGAAGCCATCTCAAGCTGACAGCCCAAGGTCCCCTCTGCCAGGAAGTTGGCCCTACGTAACCCTGCTGGTACCAGCCCCTAGACGCTCACAATGTTAGCTCTAAATACCTTTTCACGGCTCTATGTCTTTGCTACCCTCTGCCCTTGACCTTGAGCTCAGCTACTGGTAACGATTTTAGAAACCTTGTCTTTTCCTCCTTTTACCCCTTTCTCATCATTAATGGGCCTTTAGACATTAACTGAGCTGTTTAACTGCCTTCCCCAAATCTTGTGAAGTACCCAATACTATTATTTGATGACTTTCTGCATCAGAGGGAACTGAAACTCAGAGAGGCCAAGCCTCTTCCCCAAGGTCACACAGCCAGCTTGTGAATTAGAGTGGAGCACTGGGATTCTCAGCCCTGGGAACTGACTGACCACATGACGATCCATCCTGAGAATGGGTCCCACTTCCCAAAACCTTCCCCTGGGAAGCTTAGACCACCACACCCAGCTCTCTGAGGTGCCCTCGAGAGAGCCCTCACCCTTCTCTTCCCTGAGTCCCCCACCGTCCCAGCCCCCCAGAACCTCACCTGTAGGAATAGATGGGCTTGGGATAGTGTTTGGGGTGCAGTTCCTGGGATGAATGCACAGCCATGCGGGGCTGGGGGTAGGGAGGCCGTGCCCCAAATGGGGAGCCATACAGGCCCACGGGAGCGCACTTCCCATCGGGGGTGGGGGATGAAGAAGGGTGGCAGGGAGAGAGATGGTGAGAGAGAGCATCAGTCACTCACGATCACCCCGCCACTCCCCCATCTTGAAGACGCAGGGTTTATAGCCCCGGCAGACCATCTTGTCTCCACCCAGCACAGGGTTTTGGGTGGAAATCAAATGAACAACCCCATGACATGGTGAAGAATGTTCTTCCCATGTTCCAGGTGGGGAAACTGAGGCTCAGAGCAGTCCCTAGCCAGCCCAAGTCAGGAGTGTCTGCTTCTGAGTCCAGGCCCCCCCGCCAGACCCCAGTACCTGCTGGACACCTGGGGGTAGCGGGAACTGAGGTTGGGAGGCGGCAGAGTACAGCTGTGGTGGGTTCTGCAGGCTGGACGAGGGCTGGCCCCCCACAGCGAATTGGTTCATTTGCTGGGGCCGGGAGAGAAGGAGACGGAGGGTCGAGGGCGACCCCAGCCCTGTAGGACACCTCCCTCGCTCCCCGACCCACGTGGTGGCACTTACACTGGCTCCGTGGTTGGTCAGGGGACTCAGACCCAGCACGCCTTGGGGGGCCATGCCGGGTGGGGCTTGGAGCAGGTGGCCTGGGGTGACTGCCACGTGCACGTCAGCTGCCCTGGCCAAGGCACCTGGAAAAGGGAAGCGCAGAGACGCCTGGGCTGGGGGAATGGTGGCTGTGGACAGGGCCAGCCCCACCCCTGGACACCTCCAGAGAGTGAAGCCGTCCCCTACCCTTGGGGTTCAGCGCGTAGCAGGTGCTTGGCAATCCATGTCTCTGGATGATAGGGGTGGAGAGTGGGTTCCCACCTTCTCTTCTGCCAAGGACCAGCCCAGGAATAGCAGATGTCCCCCCTTTTCCTGTGCTGGGCCTGTGACAGGCATTGCTAATCTATCACAGAGTCTCACTGCCCCAGCCTGACTTTAGGTAGATGCTGCCAACCAAGCAAAGCTGGTGTTCAAAATGGCCCTGCCCTGGGGCCTTCTGCTCTCCTTTGTGCTCTGGCTGCCACCTGGGCTCATCCTCTGTGGTTTGGTCTGTCTGCTTTGTCCTTCCATCCCTGACCAGACCCTTAGCCCCCTGAGAGCTGGCACCACATTATATATAACTCAGTGCTGCCAACACCTCGCATAGTGACAGGCACACAGGAGATGTGCCATGATGCCATGAAGGAAGGGGCTTCCTTACTGCACAGTTCCCATCCACCGAATGCCTACTGTGTGCAAGGTACTTTCTGCATTGAGTCCTCCAACACCCCATGAAGGCAGTTCTATTATCTTTTCATCGTAGGTGAGGAAAGAAGTTCAGAGGCAAAGCCAAGGTCACATAGCTGTCCCCTCAGGGTTCTAGATCAGGGATCAACAAACTATTGGCCACCAGACCAAATTGGCCCACAACATGTTTTTGTCAATAAAGTTTTATTGGCACACAGCTACAGCCATTCATTTACGTATTATGTATGGCTGGTCTTGCACAGCAGTGACAAAGTTGAAATGTTTCAACAGAGACCATCTGGCTCACAGGGTCTGAAATATTTACTGGCCCGTTACAGAAAAACTGTGCTGACTCCTGCTACTGATGTTTCAGCCAAGAACAATTTGTCCAATGAAAGAAATACTCCTAGGCGATAAGTTTTTAACTATGGGTCCTTTTAATGTATTGCAGTGATTGTTTTTGTTGATTTTTTTTCTTCTTATGACACACTTTCTGTGTCCCTAAACATTTAATCCACTTGCTATGACTGCAAACAGGCTGCCGTTTGTTGAGTACCAACTGTGTGCTGGGCCCTGTGTCCAGTACTTTTGAAACACATATTTGTTTATTTATTTATTTGGCTATGCTGGGATCTTCTTCACTGTGGCACACAGGATCTTTAGTTGCAGCTTGCATATGGGATCTTGTTCCCTGACCAGGGATCGAACCCAGGCCCCCTGCATCAGGAGCTCAGAGTCTTGTAGCCACTGGACCACCAGGGAAGTACCTGTGATATTTTCTTTAAAGAAGTCAAAGTACTTAAAAAATTTTGGGGGGGTAACCATTTAAAAAAATTGAAGTATCTGCCATGGAGAAGTAAACTCAGCACCACCTTGAATAACACTAATATTAAATCACTTTCTTCTAAGGTTTTTTTTCTGGCTTAAGACTGATAGTGACTTCTGGGACTTTCCTGATAATCCAGTGGTTAAGACTTTGCCTTCCAGTGCATGGGATGTGAGTTTGATCCCTGGTCAGGCAGCTAAGATCCCATGCGGTAAGATCCCACAATATTACTTCCGTTTGATGTTTTGCTTTTTGGCTGCCAAAAACCAAAGAGTCAAAACATGAAATGGAAGCGATATTGGAACGAATTCAATAAAGACTGAAAAATGGACGGTTTAACTATAGTTAATTTACAATGTTGTGCTAGTTTCAGGTTAGTTTCAGGTATACAGCAAAGTGGTTTAGTTATATATATGTATATAGGGACTTCCTGGTGGCTCAGACAGTTAAGCATCTGTCTACAATGTGGGAGACCCGGGTTCAATCCCTGGGTCGGGAAGATCCCCTGGAGAAGGAAATGGCAATCCACTCCAGTACTATTGCCTGGAAAATCCCATGGACAGAGGAGCATATATATATATATATATATATATATATATATAAACTTTTTATATATAATCTGAAAATCTTTTCCAGATTCTTTTCCCTTATAGTTGTTTAGTTGCTCAGTCGTGACCGACTCTTTGCAACCTCATGGACTGCAGCACGCCAGGTTTCCCTGTCCTTCACTATCTCCCAGAGTTGGTTCAAGCTCATGTCCATTGAGTCGGTGATGCCATCCAACCATCTCATCCTCTGAAATCCCCTTCTCCTCCCGCCTTCAATCTTTCCCAGCATCAGGGTCTTTTCTAATGAGTCAGTTCTTCACATCAGGTGGCCAAAGTGTTGGAGCTTCAGCTTCAGCATCAGTCCTTCCAATGAACATTCAGGACTGATTTCCTTTAGGATGGACTGGTTCGATCTTCTTGCAGTCCAAGGGACTCTCAAAAGTCTTCTCCAGCACCACATTTCATAGGCATCAATTCTTTGGTGATCAGCCTTCTTTATGGTCCAACTCTCACATCTGTACATGACTACTGGAAAAGCCATAGCTTTGACTAGACAGACCTTTGTTGGCAAAGTGATGTCTCCACTTTTTAATACACTGTCTAGGTTTGTCATAGCTTTTCTTCCAAGGACCAAGCATCTTTTAATTTCATGGCTACAGTTACCATCTGCTGTGATTTTGGAGCCCAAGAAAATAAAGTCACTGTTTCCATTGTTTCTCCATCTATTTGCCATGAAGTGATGGGACCGGATGCCATGATCTCAGTTTTCTGAATGTTGGGTTTTAAGTCAGCTTTTTCACCCTCCTCTTTCACCTTCATCAAGAGGCTCTTTACTTCCTCTTTGCTTTCTGCCATAAGGGAAGTTTGTTGTGATCCACACAGTCAAAGGCTTTAGTGTAGTCAATGAAGCAGCAAATATTTTTCTGGAATACTTGATGCTGGTAACTTGATCTTTGGTTCCTTTGTCTTTTCTAAGTACAGCTTGTACATCTGGAAGTTCTTGGTCTGTGTACTGTTGAGGCCCAGCTTGAAGGATTTTGAGCATTACCTTGCAGGCATGTAAAATGCGTACAATCATGCGGTAGTTTGAAGATTCTTGGGCATTGCCCTTCTTTCGAATTGAGTGTAGTTTCCTGTGTTATACACTAGATCCTTGCTGTTTATCTATTTTACATATAGTAGTGTATATATGTTAGTCCCAAACTCCAAATTTCTCTCTCCCCCACCACCTCCAACTCAAAGTACTTCTAAAGGAATAAAGGAACTGAACTTCTGTAAAGGGTCAGACAGCAAATATTTTAGGCTTTTGCCAGCCACCTGATCTGTCTTGTCTGTGGTTTATAACCTTTGAAAAATGTAAAAGTACTCTTAACACAAAGGCCACACAAAAACAAGCCATGGGCTGCACTGGCTCCCGGGGTGGTCATCTGCTGAGTGCTCTAGATGCCCCGGGGTGAGGGGAGGGGCTGTCTTTATTCTTTGCTGAAACCTGAGCTCACACAGGGCCTGGCACACCATGATGAGCGAAAGAGCGAACCACATCCCTCTGGGGAAGGTAGAATTTAGTCCCGCTTTATAGAGGCAGAAACTGAGGCCTGCAGAGAGAGAGATTGACCTGGACACGGCCACCCCCTGGTTCACGAAAGCACCGGTCATCGCCTCTCCCCATCTCCCAGTCCCACCCCACCCTCCAGCCGCCCGCCTCACCCCTGTGCCTACCTGGGTGCGTGTGTGGTACACTGGGGCCGCCCAGGCCCACACGGCCACTCGCCATCTGCTGCAGCCTTGGCACATCCACGGCCGTGAGCCACGACAGCGACTGCAGGTCCCCGGGAAGGTCATCATCGCAGGTGGTGGCCAGGAGCCTGCAGGGAGGGGCAGGAGCTCGGGCAGGGGCGGGGAGCTTGGGCCAGCTCCTGGGGGCTCCTCCACCTCTGGAATCACCCCAAAAGCTTCTCACCTCCCCCAGGCCACCTCATCCTCCAATCTGCCCATCCCTAGGGAGCCCTCTTTAGCAGCCAGATTGCACATCCTCAAACCTTTCCTTCATTTATTTGCTAGACACATCTTACTCAATCCCTACCCCCAAATGATAAACACTAGTGTTTGCTGAGCACTTATTATGTGCCATGCACAGCATCAAGTCCTTCCCAGGTAGCAACCCAGAGGACACCCCCAGTCACCTGATGAGGCAGGTGTTATTATTCCCATTTCACAGATGGGCAAACTGAGGCTCATTGCCCCAAGTCACTCACCCAAGGCCAACCCGGAACAGGAAGTGGTAGGGCTGGAACCCCAGCCTGAATTCCTCACCATGACCCCAGGCAGCCCCTGGAGCTTCCAGTTAGGATACATGCCCCCCACAACTCACCCAACACCAGAGCAAAAGCATTTCTTTCTATGCAAAGAAAGAGTGCCCATCAAGGATGCCAGGCCCAGTACCCCCAATTTTGGGATAACCATGGCTTCTTCATGTCCTTCAAGAGCTCACCCCACACCTCCAGGGCCTTGGGCCTCACAGCACCATCTTGTCTGTGTTATAATGTAGTGTGTTGGCAAATCGGCCAGGAGCCCACGCCAGCCCCACCATGCCTGCCACCCCACAGGCCAGGCACTTTCTGGTCTGCTGACCCAAGGCCCACCGTCCCAATTTTAAGCTCCAAGTTTCAAAAGTAGGTATCCTGGGACCTCAGAGAGAGAGTAAAGGGTGTAGAGCCTGGGATTTTCTCGTGCACAGGCCCGTGGACGCAGCTGGGGCACCAGCCTCCACCCTTTCCTGCCATCTGCATGGCCCCCTCAAGCGGGTCTCTCTCCCCATCTCTCTCTCTCTCTCTCTCTCTCTCTCTCGCTCTCTCGCTCTCTCGCTCTCGCTTCCTTGTGTTTTAGGGCCACAATTAGTGTTGCCATGGCGCCGGCTGCTCGGCTGTCACAGGGCCGGGGCCCTCAGCCCACCAAGCTAGCATCAGGTGACCGCCCGGCCGCCCTGGCGATTGGCTGCCTCGTAGGAAAACACAGCCTGGAAACGATTTGAAAACTCGGCCAGCCCGTGTTGGTGGCAGCAGTTGGCCCGGCTGCTGTCCCCTGGAGGTCCATTGTGTGACAAACGACTGTTGCCCCCATGGCACGTGGCTCCCATTGTCCTGGGGTCTCCCTGCAATTGTTTTTACAGCCCCCACCCCACCCCCCGGCTGCCGTCCATTCGACCTGCTCATAACTCATCTGGATGAGTGACAGCCACGGGCCAGGCCTGGGTGATGCCATCTGTCCCCTCGGGCCCGTGGAGACCACGGGGTGAGGCTGAAGGCTTGATGTGACGCCCACCCAAGCCCCCTCCTAGCCCCGGGGCTGGCCGACCTTCCGGCCTCTGGTGGCGGGAGCCCCACCCCTGCTCAGTAACCGGCCATGGCTCCCCGGTGCCCTTGCGGCTCTGCCTGGCATCATCCTTGTCTCCTCCTGCTCCAAGGAGGATTGGAGGTGAAGCCCTGGTGCAGGTTTCTCAAGGTGGGGGCCCCACCAGAGACCCATGAATGGTGGGATGAGGCTTGTAAACACACCAGGGTCCTGGACATCACCATGGGGCAGGATATCTGGAGGCAGTTGAATCTGTTAGGTGATATGTTATGTAAGAGCTTGGACTCAGTTCTAATCCTGGTCTTACACACTTGCCTGTGTGCCCTTGGGCCACTGACTTAACCTCTCTGAGCCCCAGTTTTTTTGATCTACAAAGTTGGGCTAAATAATAGTTCCTATTGGACTTCCCTGGTGGCTCAGTGGTAAAGAATCCACCTGCCAGTAGAGGAGATGAGGGTTTGCTCCCTGGGTTGGGAAGATCCTCTGGAGAAGGAAATGGCCACCCACTGCAGCATTCTTGCCTGAAGAATCCTACGGACAGAGGAGCCTGGGGGGTTACAGTCCTTGGGGTCGCAAAGAGCCAGACACGACTGAGCGACAGCAATATTTCCTATCACACAGTACGGTCAGGACCAAAGGTGCTGTTGCATGAAAAGGCTTGGAACCATGTCTGACTTTGCTGCCTTTAATATCAATATTAATGATAATATTAGCCAGGTCCTCTGGACTTCCCTCGCAGTGTAATAGGTAAAGAATCTACCTGCAAGGCAGGAGACCCGGGTTTGATTCCTGGGTCTGGAAGATCCCCTTGGAGAAGGAAATACTGGGTTATTCTCCAGTGATACTCCAGTTACACTCCAGTATCCTTGCCTGGAGAATCTCATGGACAGAGGAGCCTGGCGGGCTACGGTCCACGGGGTCGCAAGAGTCAGACACGACTCAGTGAGTAAACCACCACAGGAGTCTGAAAGCACATCAAAGCTCTGGGCTCTGGGGTCACATAGACCTGCCCCTGCTGCTGCCGCCTCTGCTGCTGCTGCTGCTGCCTCTGCTGCTGCTGCTGCTGAGTCGCTTCAGTCGTGTCCGACTCTGTGCAACCCCACAGACGGCAGCCCACCAGGCTCCCCCGTCCCTGGGATTCTCCAGGCAAGAACACTG
Organism: Oreotragus oreotragus; assembly: GCA_006410675.1. Lineage (NCBI taxonomy): Eukaryota > Metazoa > Chordata > Mammalia > Artiodactyla > Bovidae > Oreotragus > Oreotragus oreotragus. The sequence goes on from SJYX01006053.1 coordinate 514,119, forward strand.
GAGTGGGTTGCCATTTCCTTCTCCAGTGCGTGAAAGTGAAAGTGAAGTCGCTCAGTCGTGTCCAACTCTTAGCGACCGCGGGGACTGCAGCCCTCCAGGCTCCTCTGTCCATGGGATTCTCCAGGCAAGAGTGCTGGAGTGGGGTGCCAGAGCAGCTTCCATTTACTGAGTGCTTGTGTCCTTTGACAGGCCCATTTTACAGATGGAGAAGCTGAGGCCCTGAGCTCACAAATGCTCTGAGTTTCTTTCCCCCAGAGTGAGAATCACAGCTGTACAGGTGGTAAAGGCTGAGTTAATGGTGCTCATCTGATCAGTCTTTTCTTTTTTTCTTTCTGCTTGAGGGCCCTGTCAGGCTTCCCTGGCCCCACAGCAGCACACACACCCCCGCCCCACCCACCCCAGCCCTGCAGCGGCCTGGCATCCGTCCTGCCCCTGGCACCGCCCTGCTCCGACACGGGAGCACGGTCCCACCTCTGGGACAGGAAAGCTCTTTCAGATCTCTCTCCCCAACCCAACTGTGCCCACCCCTGGAGACTCACTTCAAATCCTATGTTCTAGCTTCTTCATCGGGGAAGGCAATGGCACCCCACCCCAGTACTCTTGCCTGGAAAATCCAATGGACGGAGTAGCCTGGTGGGCTGCAGTCCATGGGGTCGCTAACAGTCGGACAGACTGAGCGACTTCACTTTCACTTTTCTCTTTCATGCATTGGAGAAGGAAATGGCAACCCACTCCAGTATTCTTGCCTGGAGAATCCCAGGGATGGGGGAGCCTGGTGGGCTGCCGTCTATGGGGTCACAGAGTCGGACACGACTGAAGTGACTTAGCAGCAGCAGCTTCTTCATGCCAAATTCCCGCCCCTCACTTTACCCACATGGAGACTGAGACCGAGAGAAAGGAGGCAGTTTGCTCCCAATGTCATCGTCCAGGAAGGGACTACGGAAGGGACTCCGGGCTCGCTGTGTGGGCCCCTTCCAGCCAGGGAGCACCTTCTCCTCTAGGAAGTCTTTGCAACCTAGACCCCAAGCTCAGTGACCTCGTCTGCACCCTGGGTGAGTGAGTCCTGCCCAGCCATCTCTTTGCCCAGATCCTGCCTCTTGGCTCACGGAGGGCTGGCCCCCAGTCCCCATCACCTCAGGTCTCAGCACACAGTGGAGTTACTTCAATGCCTGCTTGGCCAGTCAAACAGGCTGACGCCAGGCCACCGATCCAGAGAACCTGGGCGACAGGACAATGACTGTCCCGTCCAGCAGTTTAGCCATCCTCTGCCTCCTCAAGCCCTTGCAACAGCCTCGGGACAGGGGCAGGGGGCAGGCAGCCCCACTTTACAGATGGGAAAACTGAGGTCAGACCGGTGAAAGCAAAATCGTGGCCAGGACTCAAACCCGGGTCTGTCTGCTGCACTGTGGTCTGTACCTGCATCACCACAGGCAGAGAAGCCCCGTCCTCTAGGGGAGATGCCCCGACCCTGAGTCTGGGGCTCTCAGCGGGGGCCGTGTGGACCAGCATCACCCAGGAGCTGGTTCCACTGCAGAATCTAAGGCTCAGCCCAGTCCCTGGAGTCTCACACTGGGGCTGTGGGGCTCTGGAAGCTGTGGATTAGTGCCTCCCTGAGCTCTAGGGGGCGAGAGGTGGGGGACAGCCCTGAGAGGGTGTGGCAGGGGCTTCACACAGCTCAAGCTTTGACTGGACAGATCTGGGTTTGAGTCCTTATGATCCCCTGTCTGTGTGACCTTGAACAAGTCACTTGAGGTCCCTGAGTCTCCATTTTCTCATCTGGAAAATGGGAGAGGAACAGACTGCTTCTCCCTGGTCTGACCCCCACCCTCGCTTCTCAGGGGCTGACTGCTCATTCTGGGGGTGGACAGCTAGACCCTGCCTCCCCCACCATCTCCAGCATCCCAGAGGTTGTCTGGTCCTCCCTCCCAGCCAGGCCAGAATGCCAGCCTCCCTGTGCCTGGCACGTGGCCCTGCCAGTCTCCTGCGATGGCTGTGGCTGCCCGGAGCTGTGCTGGAGCCTGCCGGCCCTGAAGCCTGGCTCACGTCCTGCTGACCCTGGCTCACCTGGCTCCAGGCACCTCTTCACCGTGGGTCACAGGAACCCGGAGGTGATGCTCTGGGGCCTAAATGGGAGTGTCCCATCCCCACGGCCTGGCCCAGGGCCCTGAGCATCTCTGTTTCCTTCTCTCCACCCTCCTCTGCCCCCTGCAGAGGCACACAGCCCCTCTCCATGGTGCCGTGTGAAGACCCCCAAAACCTCCCCCGACCTGTGCCTTGAGTCTCCTCATTTGAGGTGACCCCAGGGGCCTACTTCTTGCTCTGTCCTGGAGAATTTCATGTTAAGTGGCCTCAACCATGGGATCCATGGCAGTTGTGACCAGAGAAAGACTGTGGTTCAGGAACCACTATGGCTTCTGAGCCACAGGCCCTCGGAAAGGCACTGAATCCCCCAGCCTCAGTTTTCCCACCTGTAAAATGGGCACAAATGATAAATAGAGCTGCAGTGTCTTATACCACGCCCAGGACTGGCATGTCAGTGTGGAGGCGAAGTGGCTTGTGAACCATCCTGCCATCCGCGAGGGTTTGGGATTATTGCCACAAGTGAGTGTGTGTGTGAGCCTGTGCCAGTCTCTTGAATGGGTTTCTCCTCTGCTGGAAAAAGATGGACATTTGCGATGCAAAGGAAGGGGCAAACCCAGCCCCATCGCCCTGGGGTCCCTCTGTGTCTTTGGGTGAGGAGGAGAGCACTCCCCCAACCCCGGGTCGCCATGTCACTGATGCCTGCCCACCTGGGGTCACCTCCAGCGAAGGCCACAAGGAGCATGAAACTGCAAAGAGGCAGCCCCTTCCATCTGCTCCCCCCACTCCGCCACCCCCATCCTGTCTCACCCCGTCCCTCTGCTTCAACTCTCTCCCTCTCCTGCCAGCGTCTCTGTCTTCTTGGTGTAGCTCTCTGTCCCTGGGTTTGAGGGGCCCTGTGATGAAGTCCTGGCCCCGCTGTTCCTGTCTGCTGACATCAGGCGCACTTCCGCACCTCCTGAGCCTCCGTTCCCTCCCCTGCGGAGTAGGGTGAAACTGACAGAGGCCAAGAGCCCACAAGAAGCTCTTGCTAAACCTCTACCAGCTTCCTGCAGTCCCTTCTCTCTGACCCAGCATCCAAGTCACCCTCCACCACCCCCATCTCCTACAGACTCGTCTCCCTCCCCCACACTCACCCACCCATCATTCCTGTGTCCCCACCGCAGGGCTGCCATTGAGCCAGGCTTTCAGGGGATGTGGCTTCCCTGATAGCTCAGTTGGTAAAGAATCCGCCTGCAATGCAGGAGACCCCTGTTCGATTCCTGGGTTGGGAAGATCCTCTGGAGAAGGGATAGGCTACCCACTCCAGTATTCTTGGGCTTCCCTTGTGGCTCAACTGGTAAAGGATCTGCCTGCCATGTGGGAGACCTGGGTTCAATCTCTGGGTTGAGAAGATCCCCCAGAGAAGGCAAAAGCCTGGAGAATTCCAGTTGGACACGACTAAGTGACTTTCACTGTTACTTTTAGGGGATGACGGCAGTTAACCCACACGCCTGTGCTCAGGTAATTCCTACACGTCAGTTCCCCCATCCATAAAGCATTACTGGCTTTATATATATATATAAACGCATATAGTTCCCTCAGGGTCCCACTGGCCCTAGGACTCTAAGAAGGTGGAGTAGCACCCCAAGGTTAGAAGCAGGCATGAACTCCAAGACAGTCCGGCCTGAACAACTTCCTGACTGTATGACCGTCATCTGCCCTGGGACTCAGTTTCCCTATGTGTAAAATGGGAATAATAATAATAATAGCACCGACCCTAAGCGGGCTGTCAAGAACCCATTGAGAGTTCATCTAAGCATCAGATCAGATGAAGCATCTAGTTTTCTGCAGGAAAAGCAGGTTAAACTATTAGCTCAGGGGCTCCAAAGGAGACCCCTGGCAATGCATCCTTCTCACACCCAGTGGGGGAAATCTGTCGCCAGCAGGGGATCCTCCTTAGTGAATGGAAAGCTTTGGGGTCAAAAAAAAAGACGACCTAGGTAGCAGTGAAAAGCCCCCTTTTGAATGAAAGGGTTCCCCCACAGCTCTCCACCCACTCAGGGGGCAATCTTCCTTTTCAAAGCTCAGCCCCACTCATCTTATNACCCACTCCAGTATTCTTGGGCTTCCCTTGTGGCTCAACTGGTAAAGGATCTGCCTGCCATGTGGGAGACCTGGGTTCAATCTCTGGGTTGAGAAGATCCCCCAGAGAAGGCAAAAGCCTAGAGAATTCCAGTTGGACACGACTAAGTGACTTTCACTGTTACTTTTAGGGGATGACGGCAGTTAACCCACACGCCTGTGCTCAGGTAATTCCTACACGTCAGTTCCCCCATCCATAAAGCATTACTGGCTTTATATATATATATAAACGCATATAGTTCCCTCAGGGTCCCACTGGCCCTAGGACTCTAAGAAGGTGGAGTAGCACCCCAAGGTTAGAAGCAGGCATGAACTCCAAGACAGTCCGGCCTGAACAACTTCCTGACTGTATGACCGTCATCTGCCCTGGGACTCAGTTTCCCTATGTGTAAAATGGGAATAATAATAATAACAGCACCGACCCTAAGCGGGCTGTCAAGAACCCATTGAGAGTTCATCTAAGCATCAGATCAGATGAAGCATCTAGTTTTCTGCAGGAAAAGCAGGTTAAACTATTAGCTCAGGGCTCCAAAGGAGACCCCTGGCAATGCATCCTTCTCACACCCAGTGGGGGAAATCTGTCGCCAGCAGGGGATCCTCCTTAGTGAATGGAAAGCTTTGGGGTCAAAAAAAAAGACGACCTAGGTAGCAGTGAAAAGCCCCCTTTTGAATGAAAGGGTTCCCCCACAGCTCTCCACCCACTCAGGGGGCAATCTTCCTTTTCAAAGCTCAGCCCCACTCATCTTATTCTTATTAAAATGCATACACACCCCAGGGAGCACCATCACTCCCTTTCAGAGAAAGGAAAGATGAGGCCAAGCCCAGTGAGCTGGCCTCAGCCACCTCCTGGCAATGGCCCCAGGTACCTGCCCCCGCACCTCCCGCCTGTCCCTCCGGGGGCCTCAGTTTCCCCATCTGGAATGTCGGAGTTGAGCCTCTCGCATCTCCGTGGGGCACACTGGGACACACAGCCTGCAGGGCCTGGAGGACTATAGAGCTGGGCAGCCCAGCTCTGCCAGCGAGTGGGATGCTGAAGGGTGCCGACCCATTATGAGCGGGTCACGGCCTGGAGCATCTGAGAGGAGGCAGACTCCGGGTTAGGAGCCAGGGAAAATCAGCATCAGAACAACCTATTATCAGTGCAATAGTGCATGTGTGAGTGTTCATTTGCTCTGTTGTGTCTGACTCTTTGAGATCCCATGGACTGTGACCGCCAGGCTCCTCTGTCCATGGGATTTTCCTGGCAAGAATACCAGAGTGGGTTGCCATTTCCTGCTCCAGGGGATCTTCCCGACCCAGGGATAGAACCCGCGTCTCCTCTGTAGCAGGTGGATTCTTCACCGCTGAGCCCCGGAGGAAGCCCCCGTGCAGTAGCAGGGCTGCCGCTTGTCACGTGCTTCCTCTGCGCCTATCACTTTACACGTGTTCCACGTGTGCCGTTGTGCATTCTGCTCTGAAGCCTCTGGGCTTGTCAGAGGGGCGGGCCCTCCGCAAGGCTATCTTCTGCGCTCACCACACCTAGAAAACCTGGGCCCAGGGCGCCTGTGCTTCTCTTTCTGTAGCACTTCTGTGTAGCTGGTTGTGAGTGGAGGCTCTGGGGTCCACCACTTGGTTTTAAACCCCACCCAGTCCTTAATAGCTGTGAGATTTGTCTGCAGTCATCTGCCTCTCTGAGCCTCATTTTGCTCATCTGCAAAATGGGGGTGCTAACACCCTCTCATAGGGGTTTGTAAGGACTAAATGTAGTTCAGGTGGGACACCCCAGAGCACACATCAATATGCATGGCGTGCTAGCAGTTCAGATCAGCGTACACGTCCTCAGCAGGATATGGACAGCATGAAGCAGGCTCCATGGGGAGGGACACCGCAGAGGATCTGACTCAGGAAGCATCTGATTCACTCCACAAATACCTCCTGAACTCCTACCTGCCAGGCCTTGTTCTGGCAGGCAGACAGAATTCCCTCTGTTCAAGCAAAGAACTTTCTAATTGACTTAGGGATGCAAAGGAGGAGAGGCCTACCCCCTGGCATGCCCACCTTCCTGCCCGTCCACTCAGGTCTGTAACTCCCTCATCTCCTGCCAGCCCATGGAATGGCTGCTTATAATACCCATTCCACAGATGGGATGACTGAGGCCCAGAGAGAGGCAGAGATACCCCTCAGCCACACAGCATGTCAGCAAAAGAGCTGGGATTTACACCACCCACCCTGGAGCCTATTCACTTGGATATTCTGCCAGCATGGCTGAGCTATATCAAGTTGAAGGCAGGAAGGGCAAACCCTATTCACGTTATTTTTAGGAGGATCAGGCTGCAAGGTGCCTCCATGCTGCTGGGGCCACTGGTCAGGGGCCCTGTGGTAGCCCTGGGCAAAGAGAGATATCCTTGGACTCCATGGCCACTATTCTGCACTGGCCAGGGGGCCATGCTGAAAACACTGATGAACAACATCCTTCATCAATTAGCTATGTTCATTGATCCTTTGGAGGGATGGAAGATGAGCCCGGAAAGCGGGGCCTGGGGTGGTGAGCCCCAGGAGACCTAGATCCCAGTCCTGGCCCTGCTCCTAATGGAAGGGGGGTCCTTGTGCAGGCGACTCACTGCCTTTGATCCTGTTTTCTCATTTACAGAACAGAGGTGATGGAAGGGCCCAGCTTGCTTCCTGGTTCAGGGTAGGTCCATCACTGCAGGGCCCAGTGTAGCGTCTGGCTCAAGAGCTAGGCACATGTTTGTGGAAGGGGTGGATTGCATGCCTTTTACAAGGGACATCAGAACCTGTCACTGTCCTTAAAACCCATTAACGCAGTAAGACTCAAGCTCCTTGCCGTGATCTGACCCTTGGCCATCTCCTCTCTCCCCTTTGCTCTAGCAAATCTGCTCATCTTTCAGGTTCCCCAAACATTCCATGTTCTGTTTGCACATGCTGTTCCCAGGAGACTAGGAATGCTGTTCCATGCACTCATTCACGGCTAGCGCTTTCTTGTGCTTCTGACCACAGCCTAACTGGTCCCTCCTTTGAGAGCTCCTCCCTCATCAGCCCCATCCCTGGTGGTCCTTGCAGTGTTGTGTCTGAGGAATATTTAGCATTTTGCCATGAGTTATTCACTTATACATGTTTCCAGTCTTTCCACTCTAGGAGGGCAAGGACAGAGAGGCCCTCTTTTGTGGTCAGCACCCAGCAAAGGACCTGGCACCCTGTGGCATTTATTCCATACTTGCTAGAGTAGCGAAAGGAAGAGGGATCTCCCCCAAGTTCAACCCAGTTCAGCTCCAACACATCTAACATTCCCCAATTTCTATCCATTTTCTGCTCAGCTTAGACACCACCTCCCCACAGGAAGCCCTCCCAGACCAGCCCAGTATCTCCTAGTCCTTCCATCCCCTGGAATGACTACTGCTGCTAGCATTTACCCTGGCATGGATTCCTGAGCTCACTGATTTATTTTAACCCTATTATCTACCCCTGCCTTCTCAGTCCAGTTCAGTTCAGTTCAGTCACTCAGTCATGTCCAACTCTTTGCGACCTCATGAATTGCAGCACGCCAGGCCTCCCTAGCCTATCACTTTACACGTGTTCCACGTGTGCCGTTGTGCATTCTGCTCTGAAGCCTCTGGGCTTGTCAGAGGGGCGGGCCCTCCGCAAGGCTATCTTCTGCGCTCACCACACCTAGAAAACCTGGGCCCAGGGCGCCTGTGCTTCTCTTTCTGTAGCACTTCTGTGTAGCTGGTTGTGAGTGGAGGCTCTGGGGTCCACCACTTGGTTTTAAACCCCACCCAGTCCTTAATAGCTGTGAGATTTGTCTGCAGTCATCTGCCTCTCTGAGCCTCATTTTGCTCATCTGCAAAATGGGGGTGCTAACACCCTCTCATAGGGGTTTGTAAGGACTAAATGTAGTTCAGGTGGGACACCCCAGAGCACACATCAATATGCATGGCGTGCTAGCAGTTCAGATCAGCGTACACGTCCTCAGCAGGATATGGACAGCATGAAGCAGGCTCCATGGGGAGGGACACCGCAGAGGATCTGACTCAGGAAGCATCTGATTCACTCCACAAATACCTCCTGAACTCCTACCTGCCAGGCCTTGTTCTGGCAGGCAGACAGAATTCCCTCTGTTCAAGCAAAGAACTTTCTAATTGACTTAGGGATGCAAAGGAGGAGAGGCCTACCCCCTGGCATGCCCACCTTCCTGCCCGTCCACTCAGGTCTGTAACTCCCTCATCTCCTGCCAGCCCATGGAATGGCTGCTTATAATACCCATTCCACAGATGGGATGACTGAGGCCCAGAGAGAGGCAGAGATACCCCTCAGCCACACAGCATGTCAGCAAAAGAGCTGGGATTTACACCACCCACCCTGGAGCCTATTCACTTGGATATTCTGCCAGCATGGCTGAGCTATATCAAGTTGAAGGCAGGAAGGGCAAACCCTATTCACGTTATTTTTAGGAGGATCAGGCTGCAAGGTGCCTCCATGCTGCTGGGGCCACTGGTCAGGGGCCCTGTGGTAGCCCTGGGCAAAGAGAGATATCCTTGGACTCCATGGCCACTGTTCTGCACTGGCCAGGGGGCCATGCTGAAAACACTGATGAACAACATCCTTCATCAATTAGCTATGTTCATTGATCCTTTGGAGGGATGGAAGATGAGCCCGGAAAGCGGGGCCTGGGGTGGTGAGCCCCAGGAGACCTAGATCCCAGTCCTGGCCCTGCTCCTAATGGAAGGGGGGTCCTTGTGCAGGCGACTCACTGCCTTTGATCCTGTTTTCTCATTTACAGAACAGAGGTGATGGAAGGGCCCAGCTTGCTTCCTGGTTCAGGGTAGGTCCATCACTGCAGGGCCCAGTGTAGCGTCTGGCTCAAGAGCTAGGCACATGTTTGTGGAAGGGGTGGACTGCATGCCTTTTACAAGGGACATCAGAACCTGTCACTGTCCTTAAAACCCATTAACGCAGTAAGACTCAAGCTCCTTGCCGTGATCTGACCCTTGGCCATCTCCTCTCTCCCCTTTGCTCTAGCAAATCTGCTCATCTTTCAGGTTCCCCAAACATTCCATGTTCTGTTTGCACATGCTGTTCCCAGGAGACTAGGAATGCTGTTCCATGCACTCATTCACGGCTAGCGCTTTCTTGTGCTTCTGACCACAGCCTAACTGGTCCCTCCTTTGAGAGCTCCTCCCTCATCAGCCCCATCCCTGGTGGTCCTTGCAGTGTTGTGTCTGAGGAATATTTAGCATTTTGCCATGAGTTATTCACTTATACATGTTTCCAGTCTTTCCACTCTAGGAGGGCAAGGACAGAGAGGCCCTCTTTTGTGGTCAGCACCCAGCAAAGGACCTGGCACCCTGTGGCATTTATTCCATACTTGCTAGAGTAGCGAAAGGAAGAGGGATCTCCCCCAAGTTCAACCCAGTTCAGCTCCAACACATCTAACATTCCCCAATTTCTATCCATTTTCTGCTCAGCTTAGACACCACCTCCCCACAGGAAGCCCTCCCAGACCAGCCCAGTATCTCCTAGTCCTTCCATCCCCTGGAATGACTACTGCTGCTAGCATTTACCCTGGCATGGATTCCTGAGCTCACTGATTTATTTTAACCCTATTATCTACCCCTGCCTTCTCAGTCCAGTTCAGTTCAGTTCAGTCACTCAGTCATGTCCAACTCTTTGCGACCTCATGAATTGCAGCACGCCAGGCCTCCCTGTCTATCACCAGCTCCGGGAGTTTACCCAAACTCACGTCCATTGAGTCGGTGATGCCATCCAACCAGCTCTCTCTCAGTCCAGAGCCCACATTTAACCCTTTACTTCCTATCTTGGGGATTCTTAGCGTTCATACAGCAATTGTGCAGTGGAAGGAACAGATGTTTGAGGTTTGAATCATGTTTCAGTCCCTTTGTAGCTGTGTGACCTTAGACAAGTCACTTCAGGCCTCTGTGCCTCAGTTTTCCCACCTGTAAAATGGAATAAGAATTCCCACCACAGAGGATAACTGTGAGGATAAGATCAGATAACTTCTAAGAAGCTACTCAAACCACATTTCACTGTTTTCTCCTCTGGCCTTTCATTGTTACTAGGAGGGGTTTGCCCAGAAAATATTGTCTCTGTGGGGAGTGGGGCAGAGGCACATCTGTCTGTCCGTCCGTCTGTCCACTATGATTATAACCAGGAGGTTTTACCTGCCTTCTGGAGATGTGGTTAGTAAAAGATTGTTACATCATTACTAACTGTTCTTGTTTCCAACCCAGCCTTTACACAAAAGGGATTAGCATTTCATGGAGCTGTTTATTTAGCGAACACATCTTTTGTAAGATCTTCTGTAACCGTTTACAGGAAGAAGAAAATCAAATGCCACTGTAGCAAGCTCAGAAAGTCCCCACCGGGCCAAGAGTTAGCATAACATGCAATGATTTGATTAGGAATTTGGAAAAGAGACTCTCCTTTCTAGAACTTGGCTTTGGACTTGGTGCGCATGCTAGTGCTGGATGCATGCTTCTAGGGGTGGAAACACAAGACCCGGAAGGGAGACGGCACCCCAGGAAGGTTACCTCTCGTCCCTCGCCCTCGGGTAGCCTGAGGAGCCATCCTGGCCACCCCAAACACCCAGAAGGGTGGAAGCTTGTAAAGATACTTGGATGGTCACTGCCCATGCCAGATGGAGCTCCCCCCACCCAAGGAGGTTACAACCAATGAGTGGAGCCATTCTGGAATGAGGGTAAACCATCCCCCACACTCCATGCAGTGGGAGGCTTAAGAGGAAAGGCAGGTGGTGTCTGCTTGCCCTGGTCCACAGGACAGGATTTTGTCATCACTTGAGCATGCAACTTCCCTGAGTTTCTCTTGATGTGCTATTTCTCATGTGATACTTATCCATTCATCTCTCCACCTAAGGCATATTTATAAAATATCTCCCATGTGCCTGGCAACTGATTCGCCAATGAGAAAACCACTGTTCAGAGAGGGTATGACTTTTGCCCAAAGTCACCTCCTTTCTTAGGGGAGGGTCTGGGGAGTCAACACCCCGTATAAGGCTCTGTGATGATAACCGCTGGGCGGCATGGTCCCGGGAGAACCTGAAGTTCCAAGGGTCAGCACCCTGCCTCTTCTGGACCTGTTTTCCAACCTGTAAAAGGAAGTTGTTGGACCTGATCTCTAGAATAAGGAGTTAGCACACAGGAAGTGCTTAATACCTCTCAGGGTCTCCTGCTACCCTGAAGAGAGTGGGTTTCCAAGAGTGTTGAGACGAGGGGGAGACCAGCTAACTCACGCTGAGCAGGAGCTGTTAGCCGTTGCTCAGGCGGTCCGGGCTGCCTGCATCCCTTGGCCCCAGGCGGGCTGGGATGCTGTTGCCAATTTGCTGTCTAGGCCCAGCCTGACTCCGGACAGCTCCCTGGGGGAACAAGGCAGCTGCGACGCCCTCCAGCCCCCACCCTCCGGTGCACAGCCATTGAGAGTTAACGGCCAAACTCCGCCCCTGGGGATGGAAGGGCAGGCTGCTGGGTGGAGGGATGCAAGGGGGCTGGAACCAGGCTCAGAGCCACTCCCTGGAGAGGGGGGGAGGGGGAATGGGAAGCCCATAAACTTCTCCTGGGCTATTATCCCGGGAGAAAAATGGGAGTGGTCGGAGAAATGGGAGTGGGCTGCCGGGAGTCGCTGTATAATCATAAAAGCTCCCCTCCACAAGAAAGCACTCTCCCTGGGTGTGGCTACAGGCTCCTCCGAAGGACCTGAGAATTGGGCTCTCACAGATGAAGACACTGAGGCACAGAGAGGGGCAGTGACTTGTCCAGGGTCGCATAGCTGTGAGGTGGTGGAGTGACTTGCTCTGTTCCAACGTCCTGTGCTCTTCACCAGGGGGGCATGGGAGTGGTGGCCGTGGTACCCTCTGGGTGAGAGTTTGAGTCCCCACTGTCCCTGTAACTAGCTGCATCATCTTGTTAAGTCGTTTAATCTAGCTGAGCCTTGGTTTTCTCATCTGCCAAATGGGCCCACCAGTGCTCGTTTCATAGGGTGGTTGTGGCACAGGGCAGGCAGGCAGGTACTAGAGCGTTAAGAAACTGTCAGCTATTATTATTGTTGTTGTTGTTATTTTGTTATTCTGCCTTCTGTTTATGCTGTTTAATGTAAGAAAACATCCCTGAATCCCTATGAAAAGGAAAGGCTGAACCCTCCAAGATTTCCCCAAGATCATATAGCAGGGAAGTGACAGAGACGAAATTTCTTTCAATCTAACAACTCTATGCAGTGGGTACCGTTTCTGTTCCCATTTGATGGAGGGGGAAACTGAGGCTCAGAGAGGTCCACACAAGCAGAGAAGCTGGGATTCTGACCCCAGAGCCGAGCTCCTCACTCTAGTGTCACCCCCAGTCCACCTGCCAGGGTTTAAAACCTTTCAGCACAGGAAGCCCAGAGGTCTTTGGTTGTGGGATCTTGCAGAAAGCATTCCACTTTTCTGAGCCTCGGTTTTCCCACCTGTATGATGGGGCTCATCAGAGCAGCTCCTCAAGCTAGGCATTGTGTACCTGGCACATGTCTGGGCTTCCAGCCCCACCCACAGCAGCCTCTCAGCAAGCTCCTGTTTGAACGCATGGCCTCATTCAGGCCTCTGAAGGCAGTCTCCAGGTCCACAGCCTTCTGGAAGCAGTCACCCTCTAATGGGGGTCTGTGGTCTTCCCCAAAGGCACCGCTGGTGAGTTGCAGCAGCCCCAGGAGGCCAGACAGCCCCTGGGTAAACAGGGCTGATCCGAGGTGACAGCCTGCTCTTCCCAGGCCAGCCCCTGTCCTGTCCCCACACCCCCTCCACCCAGGGACACATGGTGCTTGTCTTGGGGGCAGGGCACTGGGAGCCAGGGCAGGCAGGCCTTCAGTGGCTCACGGGGGAGAGGCTGAGGACTCATTTTTTTTTCTCCTCCTCCCTCCCTCCGCTGATGACCTTGAACAAGCCCTTTCTCCTTTCTTGGGGGGCATTTCCTGGAGGCCTGTTAAGCTCACTGGAGGAGAAGCCATAACTGCTATTGTCATCTCAACATCCGCCCAGATGCCCAGTCTCTCACCCAGGAGGGGACTAGAGACTGCAGGCTTTCCATGGCCCCACTGCCCCCAGGCCATGAGTCACACACCCTCAGAGAGACACCAGCTTTGAGACCAAGATCTTCTGGTTCGCCTGCAAAATCACAGAACTGAATGTAACCGTAGTTCTTGGGCAGTTTCAGAAACCATAGCCAGTGCATAAACACTTCAAACAATTAAAAAAGATGTCATTTGTTATTGTTGAAGCCCTCACCTGTATTCCTGTGGAGAGGGGTGGTGATTTTGCCCTGAGTTTCGAATAATTCCTGACATCATGGATGAGATGTCACTTCCTATCATCTCCTTGGGAAAAAGACAAGCAGAAAACAAAACTGCCATCAGCACCGATGTGGACAGGATGGAAAACTCATAGTTTTCCCACAATTCAAAAGGATAGAGCTCAACCAACAGAACACTTAAAAAAAAAAAAAAAAAAACTAGAGGATTCCTGGGAGTCACAAGTCACTTTTCCAGAGCAATTCTACAGGGTTTTAGAAGCAAATGAAGAGAATGGAACGAAATGCCAGGCTCTTTCAAATTAATGGGGGAAGGCAAAGGAAGTCTCTAGAAGCCAAATGTCAAGTCCTGGAAAACGTGGACTTGCAAAATAGGAATCAGAAAAACCTGATTCCCTTCCAAGCCTAGTATTGTCAACCACGGCTCAGTTATGACCACTTTGGAAAAACTAAGAAAGGCCAGCCTGATGAGTCATGGACGTTTCTCTGGGGGAGCCAAATTCCCACTTGCAAAGGGAATAATCCCCGCAGGGCTCCCACCCTGGACATGCCTTCAGAAATGTCACATGCCCTTGCTGGAAAACCAATCCAAACCCCCACCACTACCACCACCACTCCATCCTCAGCCCCCCACCCCCGATACATACATAGTCTTTAAAAGAAATCTCCCTTACGTTTCCCAAACTCTGAGCCTGAAACGAACACAGAAGCCCACTAGACTCTCAGATCCGCCCCCAAAGTCAAGGATTCTTGGAAAGGAGGAGAAGGGAGCAGAGAGGGGCAGCCCCCCGCAGCCCCTGCCCCGAGTCTCCCCCTTCCCAGGAAATGCAATGCCGGGCACTGCCCGGGAAGAGGGAAGCAAAGCCGACCGTGCAAGGCGGTACCTGGAGCCGATCTTGGCTGGGCCGCCGCCGCAGGCGCTCCCGGGGCGGGCCGGGGTTTCCGAAGGGGGGTGCTCCTTCGCGCTCACCCCTCGCGTTCCGCAATTTGGCCGCCGTCGCAGCTCGAACCGTTTTTAAATTTCCCTCTCTGGAGCTGTCCAGCTCAGAGCATGCGCAGTAGCTGCGTAGGGGGGCTTTTCCCCAAGGGGTCAGTTACAGGGCAGGGTCAAGGGGATTGCAGCGGACGTTTCCCAGCAGCAGCGAGCCTTGCACGCCCCGGGGGCTCCGGGTGGGGTGTGGCGCAGGGGGTGGGGACACCCCTGTTCAAACTTTGCCAGCAGTGGCCCCCCAAACTGCACTCCCGCGAGCATGCGTTAAGGAGCAGTGAGTGGGAGGGTGGTTTAGGCCCAAAGAACTAAGTTGCAAAAGGATGCTGGGTGCATTAAAAACTTGCAGTCCGTCACTGCCCAGGGGGAAAGCAGATGGGTGGGTGTGGAGATCTGTTGCAGCCCCCTCTCTCTCCCGCAAAGGGTGTTTGCAGGGGGGCGGGGAGGGCGGTGCGGACAGGCCAGGAGGCCGAGTCGGGGCCCCAGGTAAACACGGATTCAGGCCACCTGTCTCTTTAAGAAAGTTGCGCCCGCGCGGATTGGCGCGGCCCGCTGCCGGAGGGGCCCGCGGAGCCGCGAGCGCTCGCGCCGGGCGCCTGCACCTGCCCGGACAGCTAGGGCGGGGTACCCGGGATCCGCCAGCCCCCGTCCCGCGTGGAAAGTGAGTCGGCCCGGAGCGAGCGCGGCGGATCCCTAGGCCCAGCCGGCGGCGGGTGCGGTGGAGGCTGCGGCGCTCGCGGTCCCGTGCGGCCGGCGGAGCCCCGCGGAGCGCAGCCGAGCCGTTGGCGGCCGCAGCCCGCCGGTGCGCCCGCGCTCCCGCCTTCCCCGCCGCCCGGCCCGCGCCGCCGGCTGCCCCGCCCCGCGCCCGCCGCGGGAAAGGTGGCGCGGGCCGCGGGCGCCGGGGTCGAACACGGACAAAGGTCTCCCCAGTCCCCTAAGTGGAGTTTTTAGTTTGATCCTCCGAGGAAATTTGCGTTTTCGGCCCCCCTCCTCCGTCTTGGGCCTCTGTTGGAATAATTTGCAATGGGTAAGAACCCGCCTGCCAGTGCAGGAGACGCGGGTTCGATCCCTGGGTCCGGAAGATCCTGGAGGAGGGCATGGCAACCCACTCCAGTGTTCTTGCCTGGAGAGTCCTCATGGACAGAGGAGCCTGGAGGGCTACAGTCCAAGGGTGACCAAGGAGTCGGACAGGACTCGGCGACTTAGCAACGATAATAGTCACAGTCGTCCTTTATCTGCTTGTTTCTGCCGCCTGGCTTATCCTTCACACCAGCGCCTTCGGGGACAGGATGGTCCTCTTGGGGAAACTGATGCTCTGGGCGGTAATGAGTGGACGAGGGCGCACGGGCGGAGTGGGGATTGGAACCTCGGCCTCCGCGACGCTACAGCTCCTGCCCCCGAGTCTGCGCCTCTGGAGGAGTCAGGCCGGGCATCCCATGCTTCTTGGGTTTCTAGCGGCTGTATTCCCCGTGGCTTAGCCCGAAGCGGGCAGGGGAACCGCGTCTCCGCACCTGTGGCTGGGAAGGCTTTCCGACCCTCTGTTTACTTTCAAGAAGGAGCCGGAGCTCCCTAGGCTGGGGTGTACCTGGGTTGCATCTCTCATTCAGGTGGGCTGTGATCTTGGCCATGCTCCACGTCCCGAATGTTCTCTTGTAGCACCTGGGCGCCCTTGCTTCATTCTTCTCTGCCCGGAGTAAATAGATCAGCTTGCATTCTCCGGGGGTGGGGAGAGCGTAATTTACAGATGCTAGTTAAGGTCATTCTCAGTGTTCATCCCTTCGACCGGCGTGTATTGAAAAATATGTATTTTGACCAGTTCTAAAGATGGTTTACATTGCTTTGAATGTCCCGGAATGACCTACAATTAGTTCAGAGGTTAAGTTGTAAGCATTCAAAGCATTTGGTTTTGTGTTAATCCTTAAGGGATTTGTCAGTAAATAGTGTGGGGAGGGGGGCGGTTTGAGGGAGGAGAGGTAACTTGACAAACTTCTTTTGAAGTAACAGTCCTTTTCATCCAGGTATAAGTTTATAACTTTAGGGT
Source organism: Oreotragus oreotragus (assembly GCA_006410675.1). Classification (NCBI taxonomy): domain Eukaryota; kingdom Metazoa; phylum Chordata; class Mammalia; order Artiodactyla; family Bovidae; genus Oreotragus; species Oreotragus oreotragus. The sequence goes on from SJYX01006053.1 coordinate 530,653, forward strand.
GGTTTGGAAAGGAATTCTCTCTTCTGGAAACTGGCAAATTCAGTAAAGCTTTTAAAATAAAAGGCAGACAATCTTGAGTTTTTGTAGACTCACGCACTATGGGACAAAAAGAGCAAAGACTTCTCACTAAAAGAAAATAGTTGTTTAAGATAGAGATTCAGGATGGCTGAATCCTGGGCAGTTCCTCGGAATCCCCTTTTCCTCAGGAACTTGACCTGTCTGCAGGGGTTTTGGTTGGCAACTACTGTTTCCCTAAAGAGTGGAGCTTTTGAGTTCTTTGCTCCAGGATTGGTTGGTGAAAACAGTGCCACTCAAATGCCTACTGTTAGAGTTATTCAGAAAACCCAGGTAACTTGGCAGAAATCCTTCTTTTGTTAGGTTAATATATCTTCTCCCTTTTATAAATGTATGGTAATTCTCAAACCTGCTGAATTAGAGGAGTCACCTGGGGGTGAAATTAGAACCATAAAAGGGAAGAACAGGGGAATCCTCGGTTTGTAACAGGAGTTTCTAGAAATTCTATGAATAAGCGTGCACACCTGTAGCAGGTGCTCTCACTGAGTTACATAATGATGGCCGATTCTACCCTTTTTTTCTTTTTGAACGAAAATGAGATTCACCTGCTTCCGTGGCTACATGGCCCCTTATCATTTGCTTCTGGTTACCGAGAACCTCAGATCGATTCTGATTTTGCAAGCGGATCTGCTTCCTTGCTAGCAAGATTTCCCAAAGCCTCGACAGTCCTTCAGTCCTCTGATTACAAAGGGAAGGCAGAAGAGAGCAAAACCAGTAGGTATGCGTGTGGCTTCTCTCTTGCTCTCTGGTTTGATGAGGCAGAGACTGTTTCAACTTGCGCCAGTGTTTCTGAAGTTGTGGTAGTTGAGCAGTGTATTATTTGCCTGGTCTATTCAGAGCTTGGGTGCCCGTGACTGTGTAAGAAATGTCTGTTCGTCGAGTATGAGCTTAAAGCCAACTCATTCATAGCTGGGAAGACCAGTTCCTCACAGCAGTGTGTAGGAGCAGAGTTGATATAGGATTAAAAACTACTCTGCAAGCTTCCCTGGGTAAAGAATCTGCCTGCCATGCAGGAGACCTGGGTTCTACCCCTGGGTCAAGAAGATCCCCTGGAGAAGGAAATGGCAACCCACTCCAGCATTCTTGCCTGGAAAATCCACGGACAGAGGAGCCTGGTGGGCTGCAGTCCAGGGGGTCACAAGAGTCGAACACGACTGAGCGGCTAAAAGCACCAGCAAGTTTAAAACAGGTTTTGTTAGACCAAGTAGCAGCTCCATATTCTTACAGCCTGTGACTGTTTCTACCTTCTTGACTTTTGCTTTGCTTATTGTTCTAATTTTCTGGCGGGCGAAGGGGCAAAGGGAGCGTGGTCAGAGATAGATGGTCTGTAGCAATAAATAATCACTTCTCTTTCTCCCACTCTGATTCACTGATTGGCATAGTGAACCACAGGGCATGCCCACAAAGCAGAAATATCAAGGTGTTTTTTCAGGTTCGATTATATTAGAACAACCCTCCAGGCCACAGCACCCAGGCCTGTATGTGGCACACAGGATTCTTACAGGCTTAAAAATTTTTTTTCCTGCTTCATCTATTGCAAAAAAAAAAAAAAAAAAAAACCCACCTAATTAGGTGGTATTTTCTCTTAAGAAAGTTCTCAATTGAAACAGCATACCCAGTGTTCACTACTGAAAGTTGATGCTGCCTCTAACAGTAATTTCTGATTCTGATTTCCGAAGAAGTTGGTTCCACGGCACTGTGAAGCCCCTGTTTGATGTCTAAACCCAGCTTCCTCAGATGGGGAGGACAGAATGGGGTTTTTTTTTTTTCCTGTGGGAGACCATGAAAGTACCCTGGCTGTTGATCTCTTTTGCTCCTGTTAGCATGACTGATATGTGTATTATGGTTCTTTGGGAGCAAGTTTGTAGAGGAACTGCTGCTTATCATTGTCGGCCTACGTCTTACTTAACAAAAGGATGCTAAACCCTTGGATGTTTCCAGGAAAGGAGTACGCCAAGATTTTTAAATCTAGATGATACCCTATTGCCTCCACCCAGATCCAGTTCCCATCACTGCCCTGTGCTATTCCTCAGAAAGGTTGTTGGCCGCTAATAAATTCAGCCTTTTGTTGAATGGCACCCTTGAATGTGCTCCAAACACGTTGCTGGAGTTTTCTCTTTCCCTTTATAATACTCTAATTTAGTTGTTTGGGCGATGTCTAGGCATTCCTTTTATGAAATTTTTTTCTTTGGAGTGTGTTTTTTTGTTTGTTTGAGAATTTGTGTGTTGAAAGAATAAAACCCAGAGGACTTTTCACCTGTGACTCCCCCAGAGCTAAATTGAGATCACTGAGTTATAAGGTTCCAGGGCTGATTTTAACCAGGATAAGGAAAAACTTTCTAACAGTGACAGCAGCTCCAGGCCAGCCTGTCACCTCTGTGGTAGAAAGTACCCTTCACCCAGCTGTTGATACAGAGATTGAGAAGAGGTTAAAGGGGTTCACAGACCAGAGACAAGTGGGATTAAATCTCTGAGGCCAAAATTCCATGGGATTCCGCACCTTATCCTTGAATGTTAGTGCCAAGTCTATGTACACAAGTAGCTATTTTTCTATTAAACTTGAACAGGTAAGTTTCTGTTGCTTTAACAAATATATATAGTCCATGAAATTCTCCAGGCCTGAATACTGGACTGGGTAACGTTCCCCTTCTCCAGGGGATCTTCCCGACCCAGGAGTCGAACCAGGGTCTCCAGCACTGCAGGTGGATTCTTTATCAACTGAGTTATCAGGGAAGCCCACAACAAATATAATCACACCTAACTGTGATAATGGAGAGGAGCGCAAAAATAAATGCTTTGAAAAGAAAAAATGCGATGTCAATTGTATCGTGTATATCTCGGCAGCGACCATACTGAAACCATTGGGAAGTTGTCTTTGTATTTGGCTCAAGTTTAAATATCCAATTAGAGACTAAAACGGGCTCCTAGAATAAAAATATTTTTAAAAGCTGGGTATCTCTCTTGGCGAGTATGACGATCTACATTATTATAATGCTCACTGGGCTTTCTGAATAAAAAAAAAGATTGATCAGATGAGGCATCATCTTGATGATGTCTGGCATCATCTTGACTTGAAGCATGTTTTATTTTTGGAAAGCAAATAATTGCAAGCATCTTAACATAGCAATTCCACCTGAGTTAGAATATTTAGCACCATCCATCTCCCGCCGATTCTGTAAATGGAGGGACAGCACCCTAGGAGGAGGGCTTTTGTAATGGCACAGCTGTGAGGCCAAGCAGGGTTCAAGTCTCAGTGCTGCCCCTCCCTTTTCAGTAGCTTTGGGATGAGTTATTCCCGTAACTTTGTTTCCCTGTTTCTAGAAAACGACACTCACCTTTCAGGGCTCAGTGAGCCTGGGAGACTGCACCTGATGTATAGGAGATGCTCAACCTCCAGATTGAGTGTCTATTCGTTAAGCTCTTATTCTGCAGCTAGATTCTCCTGGAGCAAATAAGGAATCAACTGAGTTACTCTGGGAAACTCTCTCAACCTTTACAATCAGTCGAGTCTGTGCTGTGGGGCTGGTGTATGGGGATGATCCGGAGGGATGGTGGGAGGTGGGGGTTCATGTTTAGGAGTTCATGTACACCCATGATGGATTCATGTCAATGTATGCCAAAACCAATACAGTACTGTAAAGTAAAATAAAGTAAAAATATTAAAAAAAAAAAAAAGGATAACCAGCGAGGACCTACCATAGAGCGCAAGGAATTCCACTCAGCCTGGATAGGAGGGGAGTCTGGGGGAGAATGGGCACATGGAGAGGTATGCCTGAGTCCCTTTGCTGTCCACCTGAAGCTATCATGACATTGTTAATCAGCTATACCCCAAGACAGAATAAAAAGCTTAAAAAATCAATAGAGTCTGGATTTATCACAGTTCTCTCACAATCAGAAAGGCTGTACCACCTTTTCCTGGCATCTCCGGAGAAGTTAGGCTCCCTCAAAATAATGCCATTTTAGGTATGAAAAAATACCTAAGGTGCTTATCTTCTGCCTCAAATCATACATTTACCCACCAGGAAATCCATTCAGCAGTCACCATGCAGGGGAAAGCTCTCGCTGTGGAATTCTATCATCGGTTTAATCTGGTCCCTCTGTACACTTTATCATGTGTGTGTATATATTTTCTCATTTTGTACAGAGTATGTGGCTGCAGCCTCTAGATCTGTGTTCTGGGTACAGTTAATATGCAATTCCACATCTAATCTGAGTCTACATTATCAGACAGCCCTGTGGTGGTTACTCCATTCTATATTCTGATTTCTTTGTACGTCTTTTTCTATTGGCTTCTAGCAGGCGTCCTCAGCCAGGGGGCTGTAGGCCACACGCAGCCACAAGCAGGCTTTGTTTGGCTCGTGGACTTTCTTTCAAAAAAATGTTTGAATCAGAAGCCAGCATTGGAAAATCCTTCAAGCTGGGATTTCCAGCTTTTCCTGAAAAATCTGACAAGTTGGCTGCACTAGGCCCATGATCCCAAGAGGGAGCCCTCGGGTGAGATGGAACGCTGCCTCCCCCTCCCCCAGCCCTTAGAGGGCTGGCTCTCCAGGTTGCCACAGACTCTACCAAGCCTTATGCCCAACCCCAGGCCGAGGTCCTCGCCACTGGCCTCTGACCATGTGTTTATGGGTCTTTGTTGTTTTTCTTATAATAATGAAGACAAAAGTGAAATGGATTTTGTCCCCGGGATGCCGTCAGAACCTCAGAAAGATTGTCAACAGCTAATAAAAATAGTAAGTTACCCTTTTTGGAAAACGTACTCTGTTGGATGATATGCTAAGTGCTTTGGGCATCTTTCTTGGTCCTCACAATGCTGTGAGGCGGGTGTGATTGCAGCCATGTGAGAGACGAGGAAACAGTTCAGACTTGGCTCATGTTGTCTGTTCTACCTGATGGTGTCAGAGGATGAAAATAAGTGGCATGGGAGGCCCTGCCTGCCAACTCTTCTGCAACCAATGGTTTCTGATGGGCAAGCCCTTTTAGGCATCTTTGTAAATGATGCATAACTTGGGACAAGGCACATCCCACTGAGATGGATGACACTCCATCCCAGGGAATTGTTGGTCCCCACATAGGTCCCATAGATATGCATTTTGTTTACAGGGCAGATTATAATAAAAATTGAGCAAAGTTTGTAACTTGAACTGCTTCCAACATCTCAACCATCTGATCCATTAAAGGAACATTTGAACTCACCCTCAAATGTTCCTGGGTGGAAGGGCGGGGCGGGGGGAGGGGATTGTTGCATTTGTTTCAATCCAGTGGAAAGGCTTCATTCTTAGTAAAATGCACACAAATGTCTCAATATTTGGTATCCTGGCTGCCATTAGACTTGCTTTCAAATAATATTCTCCTAGATGACATAGTTTGAAATTTATAGCATTAAAACTTTTAGAGTAACATCTTCTGTGTAACAAACCAAGACATGGAAAAAATATTCTCTGCGCATTTGGAGCCAGCTCTTTAGTATCAAAGATTGATTTCGGAGGCTCCTCATTTGTCTACAAAAACTTTTCACAGTTCTTTGCTCAACAGAGTTTTGTTTTTTTAACTGTAAACTCCTTTATTCTGCAAACACCAAACAATTCTAAGTGGTTTTAAAAGACTGTTCAGATAACTTGCTCCCTTTTATAACTACTACAGGTTCAGATACTGTTCCCCAGGAATAAAAAGCAGTATGTTCCCTTCGTAAAACCCCTTCCCAAGGTTCTGGACTGGTTTTTTTTTTCTTCCATATCTCTATTTGTGTCTAAAATGAAGTGAATGTAAAACAGTAGCAGGCAAACTTTTTGCTTTTCATTGCAAGGTAACAATCCGGGCTGTTTGTTTTAGAAATGGTAATGTTGTATCATTGTAACAAATTATACTTAAAAATCATTTAGTGTGAAATTGCAGATTAATCCCATAGGGACAGGGTATTAACAATCACCCAGCCCTTTGGAGCATACAGATGGCGAATCTGGGATTTACAATAGGAACAATCGCTGATTACATGCATGGATGTAACGGACAAAAAGACCTCCACAACTTCAGCCTGGAGAATGCGGTGGAGGTCCTAGTGCCTGACTGGTTTGGGATGCTCAGTCCCTAAGGATGCCTGCGTTTCAGCACCTAGCCTACGCCAGATTCTACAGTGCCTCTGTGTGCTCTGAAATCTACCAAGCGCACGTGAGAAGCATCCTCTCAGTGTGCTTAGCTCAAACTCTTGTAAATTCCATTAGAATTTGCATAAAGAGCAACTTCGCAATGGGGCACACAGTGGGAATTTGGCAGAGGTGCCCAACACAGGGAACTTGTCAAAACCCAGTACTTGCTATTCACTAATTGCTGTGTGGACTAGGGGCTGGGGAGGCGTCTCTGCTTCAGAAATTAATCTGTGTGAGAAATGAAACGCGCTCTTAAATACAATGCCTCTGATTTTGAAACTGTCAGTCTGCAGAGCTCAGACTGCAAACCCCATGACATGCTTACTGTTGAGAGTGAAAACAGCACCCTCATACACACATCCTTGAGTACAGACCATGTTACAGTAAGTGACCAGCCAGCATGCTCTTGGCTGGTCATTTCCTGTAACATGTAGCTTCCAAGGTGGCTCAGTGGTAAAGAATCTGCCTGCCAATGCAGGAGATGCAAAGATGCAGGTTCGATCCCTGGGTTGGGAAGATCCCCTGAAGGAAAAAAATGACAGCCCACTCCAGTATTCTTGCCTGGGAAATCCATGGACAGTGGAGCCTGGTGGGCTACGGTCCATAGGATTGCAAAGAGTCGGAAGCAACTGAGCTATTGAGCAGAGCAGCAGAGAGCAGTGTGTTCTTGGGACTCTGAACTAAGTAAGGCTGTCTTCTTCTTTTTTTATATTTTAAACAACTCTTTATAAAATTAAAAAAAAAGATCATAGCCATTTCAGTGGTAGTTAAGATGCATATACAACATCTACATAAAACCAAACAAGTTCTCCCCCCAAATCTCTGTTTGATTTCAGATGTAAAGGTAAGAAATAATTTTCCAAGCAGGAGAAAACCCAAGAGCCTGAATGCTTTAAAGAACTTAACATCATTGTCTTAGCTTTATAGAATTTGTCTCAAAACCAAAGCATAAACCTTTATCCAAATGAATTGTTTAAATATTCTGTTCCAAAACACCATATTGTTACAGAGCTCAGAACAAAAGTACAATGAACACTGTTACGTCTGACTCCAGAAACTATCTTGCTTTTAAGCATATGCATCCCACACACGTTTTATTGCTTCTTTTGAACCCAGGGATTTGTGACAGCGGTGAGTCAGCTGAGTGATAATGACCATGTCCTCTGGACCAGTTGATTACCCGCCCAGAAGGGTCTGGCAGCCCCATCTTGCGGGGATGCTTGTAAGCTTCTCCAGACTGTTCTAGAGATGCTGGGCAACTGGCCCTCAGCTCAGCTCTGTTCCTCAGGTGCTGGGTTGGATAGGCACTTGCTCAGAATGATCAATGTGGCCTTGGTGTTCATAAATATCAGTGATATTAGTAGCACTGACTGAAGCAAGACTCATTCCTTGGAAAAAGACTGTCAAGTTTGAAACATGTTAAAGTATTAAGTTCAAAATGTATAGTTATTGATACACTGTTTAGAAAAGCAAGGGATGGCCAAAAAAATGGATTGTAACTGACCCTTTAAATGTCCATGAGTACATACTGACATAAATTATTGAAGAAAAATAGATCAATGGGGGAGACACGAGAAGAACTATTCTTAATGGAAAATCTCAAATATGTATGCATTGGGTTGGCCAAAAAGTTCATTTGGCGTTTTCCAGAACATGTTACAGAAAAACCCAAACAGACATTTTGGCCAACCCAATATATCCTCTGTCCTCCAGGAGGTGAATATTGTTAATGATTCTTTCTTCTTTCCTCCCCCTTCCCTGGGGGGCTGGTCTTAGTGATTTGCCTCCAAATAATTGTGTATAGATGGGGGGAAATAGTACTGTCAGAGGGGAGCACCCTGGTACATACCACCTTAAGCAAGAGATGAAGGTTAACATCAACAATGACATGTGGATCCCATGAACCCCTGATGGGATGCGGTGAGAAGACACACAGGATCTTTCAGTTCAGTCGCTCAGTCATGTCCGACTCTTTGCGACCCCATGAATCGCAGCATGCCAGGCCTCCCTGTTCATCACCATCTCTCGGAGTTCACTCAGACTCACGTCCATTGAGTCCGTGACGCCATCCAGCCATCTTATCCTCTGTCGTCCCCTTCTCCTCCTGCCCCCAATCCCTCCCAGCATCAGTCTTTTCCAGTGAGTCAACTCTTCCCATGAGGTGGCCAAAGTACTGGAGTTTCAGCTTTAGCATCATTCCTTCCAAAGAAATCCCAGGGTTGATCTCCTTCAGAATGGACTGGTTGGATCTCCTTGCAGTCCAAGGGACTCTCAAGATCTTCTCCAACACCACAGTTCAAAAGCATCAGTTCTTCAGCGCTCAGCCTTCTTCACAGTCCAACTCTCACATCCATACATGACCACAGGAAAAACCATAGCCTTGACTAG